>JANIJH010000002.1:43844962-43856130 GCA_024520975.1 Erythroxylum areolatum | reverse complement strand
AAGGCTAGAGGAATATGCGACTGTGGCTCTTACAGAGGAATCAAGTGCCATTCTTCAAAACAAACTCCCTCCTAAGCTTCAAGATCCGGGAAGTTTCTCGATACCTTGCCAAATTGGAACCACAACAATTGGGAGAGCATTATGTGATTTGGGGGCAAGTGTGAGCTTATTGCCATTATCTATCTGTCAAAAATTGGACATCGGAGAGCTTAAACCGACTACCATATCATTGCAGCTAGCTGACAGGTCCATAAAATTTCCCACTGGGATATTGGAAAATATGCCCCTCAAAGTTGGAAGTCTTTTTATCCTGGTAGATTTCGTTGTGCTAGAAATGGAGGAGGATACTAACATACCTATTATACTTGGGAGACCATTTTTAACGATAGCTGGAGCAATCATCGATGTTAAGAATGGAAAAATGACTCTGAGAGTAGGGGAGGAAGAAATTGAGTTTAATTTGGGAAAGGCAATGAAGGCTATGGATGACAAAGATTCTTGTTTAAGGGTGGACCTTATTGACAAGCTGGTTGGTACTGAATTCAGAAATTCCCATCCAAAGAATTCATTGGAAACATGCTTAGTGAAGGTTGTAGCAATTGCAGGGGGTAATACAGAATTTACAGCCAAGGAGTCAAAAGTCTTTGAATTCGCGCAGATGCTTGATGCACAACCTGTGCAAAATCTACACAATCTGTGCAAGAACTGAAACTATCACTTGATTCGAACAAAGAAGAACCTTCGAATGTGGAATTGAAATCGTTGCCTCCTAACCTCAGGTATGAATTTTTAGGCCCTAATTCAACCTATCCAGTCATTGTTAATGCTCTTTTAAGCCCTGTGCAAGTTTATAAATTTTTAAGAGTACTTAGAGAGCACAAGCAAGCAATTGGGTACCAAATTTCAGATCTGAAGGGAATCAGCCCGTTGGCATTTTCTCATTTCTCTTGTTTGTCTATTAAATATTTGTCTAAAAACCTTTATATAATTGAGAGTGTGAGTGAAACACTCAAAACACAAGCGGCATTAAGGCATTTAAAAACAAACAGAATTATTGGTTGATAATCACGAAGAGAGTCCTGATTTGAACTTTTTAACTTAAAGTTGACTACCACATAAAGACTTTGACAAAATTACTCCAATTTCATTGCGTCTAAAAAATTTGTGTAACAAGAAGCTTAATGAATATCACGATTTTCCCAAAATTATGTCGTTTCTTGTTTTGCTGAACATGATCGTATTCAAGTTTGATGCTACAATTCTACCACCGTTTTCAAGCAAATGGAAAGCAATATATTATATGAAGACAATCATAGATCATAACTTACAAAAAACTCAACTTACGATAGTGTCAAGTTGCTCTTAAGCAATGGTAACCTTGTAAAGTTAAAATTTTGCCAAATGGATTGGAACACTTGAAATAGGATGATAAGATAAGCGAGGGAATAACAATTCAAGGTAATCTACTTGGAAAATGTTTTACCATAAAAAAATCATAAAGATACCTCTTCAATGTCCTTCCGCTAGAGTCTATGACATCCAAAGTGCACAACCACATAGAATATATTAGGACTTCATAAACATTAAAGTTTTTCTTGTTTTCTTGTCAAAGCATAGAAATGACTGACAGTTCGACCCAATTAAAGCAAAAAAAAAAAGAAAGAGAGATGATGTTAGTTTTTTTAATGCCCTTTTATGGTTTTAGATTTGTTGAAGATGATGCATTTATTACTTGGTCGTTTTTAGATCCTTCTTAAACATTATCTTAGCTATAAGCAAATTTGAAAGGATCTTGCCACATAAATACGCAGCAGAGAACAAAATTTTCAATAGAAAGGATATAACATTAAGAATAGTAATGCCTTCATGAGTTCTTTGTGATGCTGTGGCCTAGTGGTCATCGGTTATCACATACATACTTTAAATTTGTTCAACCTCACTTTGGACGTCTCATATCTCAAATAAGTATATTAGTATGAATCTTTTCAACTGAATCTCTAATCTATATTCTCTATTAGTAAATATGATATTTTGATCTATATTCTCTGTTCTTCATTACTTCCATAAATATGAATTTCTAATCTTTAATCTCGCTTCTCCATTACTCCTGTTATATATTATTTTTGTAAAATCTTGCGGTCTAATATGTAAATTAAGTATGAAATATCAACCTTTACTTCTTGTTCTATATTACTAAAAAGAACTCTTCCTCACATTGCTACACCAATATTTTAAAAATTGAATTAAAAATTAAATTAATAAAACAAAGAATTTAAAATTTAAAAAATTCAATCAGTATTAAATTATCTTAAAACTGACTAAAAATTGAATAAAATTAAAAATTTTTAAATATGATTAGAAAAGATTATTGTAATCAATAGAAAATTTTAAATTTTAATTAAAAATATTATTAAATAAAAATAAATAAATTTATTTTAATTTATAAAAACTAACTAATTATTTTATAACGAATCAATTTTTAATAAAAATATTAAAATAAATCAATTAAAAATTTTAACTTAAAAATTGAACGATTAAAAACTTTTGCAATTGAATCAGCCTAACCGATTTAATTTTTTAATTATTATGTTTAACTACTAAATCAGGTTGTCAAAATGCCAATAACAAGTTAACTAGTCTATAGCTTGTGAATTGCACGCCCTCAGACATGATACACCAATCCTAATATACACCACTCCCAACTTATTTTCTTATAACTGCATACAAGAGAAGAGCACTTGACTATAAACTTCCCTTTTTACTTCATGAGGAAAATAATTAACAATATTCAACTGCACATAATCAGCGATAACCCCTCTGTCTCAGCGATAACCTCATCCCATGGACAAGTTGACTTGAGGTCAACATCACGATGTTCCCGAAAGCCATGCACCTCTTTTCTGGATATCATTCAAATATCACCTTAAATACTCTTTTGGAAGAGGAAAACTCAATTATTACTAGCTTGCAGTTATCAGTTTTTTCTCCCATGCTTACTAGTATTTAGATGGGGTTAAATGCCTCCGTATAACGTTTTAGGCATCCTGTCTACTGCTTTTGACCACGGAGAAACTCCCGCATCTGCATGTGAATTTCTGCCTTCACTACCAGGCGCATTTTCTTTGAATCCTCCCATAGCAAACCACCCCATTCTCGAGCATAGTCACATGCAGCATCAAATACATCCTGTCAAATGATGCAAGCTACGTCATCAATGACACGAGCACAATGAATAGATTAGTGTTCAAAATGAGATAAAATTTACCCTAGATGGGAATTCATCATAGAGATGTGCAAGGGTCATCTCAACCCTGTTGAGATCTGATTCCCACAGCCTTATCTGTCACCAAAAGCATGATAGCCAAATCATCAAAAGTCCAGAATTGTAGACCTACACCATGGCTTATTTTGGCTTTAAGGCAATGTTAGTTCATGTTCAAACAACATGAAGATGTCAACACATCTTGTCTCAGTTGAATCAAATTGAACATGAAAAAGATAGGATAATGACCTGATCTGTAACATTTTCAGGAACAGATGGTATTCTCTCTGCAACTCGGGGGTGAGCATTTTGCTGAAGAAAGCCAATTATCTGCCAGTCATCAAAATGGAGTATTAAACCTAATAAATATTAGCACAATACATTCCTTGAATCTAGCACCTTAATGACACCTGTTTTATGAAATGCTCAGTTCAGGATGAAAGATGCTCGTCTGAAGGAACTCAGTGCAAAAGGCCAGGGTTGGCATACTTCAAATGGGATTATAGAAAATTTTCGCAGATTAAATTGTGTTGGTCAGGCAAGAAATTGAGCATAAGAAGCCAAAGTCCGTTATTGGAGAATGGAACTCACCTGCTCAGCTGTAATGCCATTTTCAAAAGCAGTATACAGACTCTCTTTTGTTATTGCTCCAACTATAAGGTTGGGAAGTTGATATTCTATCCTGTACACACAGGGCAGATGAAATTAAATGAAGAAATAACATGAGAACACTTGAGAACTTTCTAAGGCCTCATGTAGAAATGGACTTCTAAACCACCACGACAGCGCACCTTGAGAAAAGACGTAAAATCTCACAATGTAGCTTAGATGTCGAATAAGCATACATCCTGAAGTTGGTTTCCACAACAACAAATCCCTAAAAATAAGACAATATAGGGAAGAAATAAAGCTGGCTTGCATCCAAGTACATTTCTAACTAAAAAGATAACCAACAAATTCACATAACTTATGAAACCAAATAGAGGTTAACATTCCACGTGTAGAGCAAATGATCACTAGAGAAGTATGTGGAAGATTGAGAATGGGAATTAGGACTTTAGTGCAAAAATGCACATTAATATACAGACTGATAAAGAAGAAACAGAAATAATACACAAAGAAGATATTGGAAATGAATTGCTTCATTCTAAGGCCCTACAAGTAAATTGTTATCGTTAGTGGTAAAACCTAGTAAAATTCGAAACAAAACAAGGACATTAACCTGTAGGTACTAGAGATTTGTTCCAAGCAAAAGCATGAAAACAAGTGACCAGACACGATGGCCATGCAAGTAACAGATCAGGCAAGTATAATGATCATCTACCAAGAGACCTGTTTAGTACAGGCAATATCACTATCTACATAAGCAAGGGTGATCAAGCTCCAATTGTTATTTACAGGGAAATAAAAGAAAAACACAACTGGCAAACTTTGAAAGCCAAAGTCATTGATAATATCCAGGCAGATATGGACTTGACATCTAGCAGACCTGTTTCCGTGTTGACGAATCTGTTAAGCTCACTGAAAGATTTGTGGCTAATTTGGTAGGTATGAACCAACTCTCTTTCCTACCCTGGTAATGTACACAAAGACACAAGTCATCATCTGCAAGGTCACCATTATAGAGAAAACTAGGAAAGCAAAGATCAAAAATATAACCTGTTGAAGTTTAATCAATCCCAAGTCAGCAAGGTCCTTGATCGTAGTCCTCTGAATCTCGTTTAGCGTATTCATATTGTAAGCCTAAATTATCCACAATATGACATCATAAGATCCCTCAAAAGCAATATTAAAAGATATTAATAAGAACAGTAAAGATCTGACACTAAGAAAATATAAACTTCATTCCAACTAAGTGATGAAGATTCATGCACTGAATCTAGTACCTCGCCCATTATATGAAAACTAAGCTCTAGTAGAAATGAAATCAGATCTGCTGGATCTACACCTCGCTCCTGAACCAAAAACGAGACACCTTGAATTAAGAAAAAGATATTACTTGACATATCTGCAAGATTCCAAAGCTCCTGATCATAATATTGTAGTTACAAACAGTTTGAAACACATCACATTTACAATCTCTAAAACACAATCAAACAAATACAGGATTAAAAGAATGAGAAGAGAAAAAGCACCTTTATCAAATAGTGTAAGTTGTGTGAGCGCTAACTTCAAAATTTCAGCTGAGTGGAACCAATTTTGTTTAAAAAGCTTGAGAAGGAAATCTCATATAAAGCAATCAATCAGTTGAAGACAAAGCTTTATCAAACCAAAGAAGAAACACTAGGAACTTGGTTCCTTTGTTGTCTACATTAAATTTTTCTAGAACGCAGCAGTTTCAATATGAAAGACAAAGTTTTCCATAAAAATGCTAGGCATCTCACCCAATATTACCCAAATTCAATGTAACCTTTTATCCACTGTATAATGTTCTAATTTTTCCATAAAATGAAGATTCAATTAACAGATTCACATCTACAGTAACAAACAGTCAGAATTCAGAAATTGTTAGGCCACAACTCTATAGAGAAACAATGTAAAGAAGTAAATGAATTTTTTACCTCAGAATTGGAGATATATTCCCTGATGATATACCACAATTGTGCATTTGTATCCATTAGCTATCACAAAATCAAAACACCTTCAAATTCTAGCAACAAACATGAGAATGGCAAATAACTTATGACCAAAGAGATGCATACCAGAAACTGGAATCCACTCTCAGTTAATCTTGGAGCTTCTTTGTTATCCCTGAAGGAAATGAACATACAAAGCATATTACATACTAAAGGTAATAACACATAATATCCAAGTGGAGATAACAATGCCAAACATGAAGTCCATTGAGAAGATACCTCTGACTTAAAAGGCCCCGCTGGAAAACTCTTATCATTGATGAGCTAAAATTTGTCAGTTTTTCTGCTTGGGATGAATTTATGAGTTGCAACAGGAAACACTGAACATACACAAATATAAGTATCATACAGAAATGAGATCTTCTATAAGATTAGTAAACAATGCAGAAAGCTAGTCATGCCAATCCATCCAGCAGTAGTCACCTTGGAAGACAGAAACTACTCTAAATATTTCTTAAACACACATAACCAAACAAGACTGCTAAGTGAAACACATAGATTAAGTTCAGACCTCCCACTGTTCAAGAGCATAGGCATCAAGTTCCTCCAAGCTTGGGAGCCTTACGGTTATATTGGAAGGCATTGGTTCCCTTGGCAAAACTCCACTGCGGTGTCCGAGTTGCAACTTTCAAATATCAGTCGTAAAATATGATCAAAGCATTTGAATACTCAGAAAACAGTTTCTGTCCACGCCTAAGAAATACAATACCATAAATTAAAGGAAAGAAGCAATACAGCTAGAATGTTTAGAAAACATAAGTAAACAAGCAGGGAACTTGCTAGTTAAACATGACTGTTCTTTGGTTTTCATTATCCGAGATGAGATTGAAAAAGCAGAAAAATGAATAAAGCAATTCATAAGATCATATTTCTATGCTAACAACTTATATAGCAAATCAGGTCCATTTGAAATCTAGAGCTATCATACAAAATCCGCAGCCAGAATCCAAAACCTCCAGCACAAGGAAACATCAAGAAACACATCATCTTGAGGTAAAAATCAAATAAAAGAAACCCACATTGTTTAACATAAGAACTTACCCACTAGTCAAATGCTTCTGGAGGTTACTCTGAAAAGTAGGGTTTATTCGATAACTGGTTTCCTTTTTCCTGTCAGTGGCAAATGAATTCGGGACAAATGAGAAAGTATAAGATGATGAAAAATTTCCATTTGTCGTTAAATGTTGCATGCTAAAGGAAATCTAAAAAACAAAGGGAAGCATCGACCAAATTGTGATAGATCAATCCTAACAGAATAATTGAAACGCAATATACATGTAATACACATACCATATACTCAAATTGCAATTAGAAATGTTCACTGAAAGTTTATCTCTCACCAGATGAAAGGAAAAAGCCACAAATGGGCTAGAGTTCGGATCTTTATATTATTATTGTCATTCCAATCTCCTTTAGTAGTGTCATTGCAGAAGCAACTTAACAAAAACGAAAAGATGGTGCATAAATAGGGTGGTGTTTACCGTTCCGTAGTTTCCATGAAAACTCTCAACTGAATCAAGCGATCAATGGCGACCTTATGCTTGGAGAATCCATCAGCGAGCACCCATTCCTCGAGAGACTTTGCAGGAAATGGACCTTCCATGTAAATCATTTGCAACACATACTTCTTAGCCAATGGAGGCAGCGACCTGACCAAAAGCCCAAAATCAACTCTAAATTTGTCTCACCCAATAGAGCCATTGGCTCACATACTATGCCCAAGATACAGAGCAAAAGAGAATGAGGACCTGAGGATGGCTTCACAAATGAAAGAGTTGTGGTAAAGCCTGTCGAGCTTCATGGCGGGCAATGAAGCCACCATGTCCATGAAATTCTTTGCTATTATCCTCACCTGTGGCATCTCTTTGAACAAACTTCCGATTCTTATTTCTTTGGTTTTTGATGTTTTCGATTCAGTCGATGGTTTTGATCATAGGTGGATGTGAGAGCGTAGGGTTTTTAACTGTTTTAAGTAAACACGCCAGTGTATTTGTTTAATCTAAGTGACTGACACGTAAAATTAAAAATTAAAAATACGATCAAAATTTTAAAATAAATTAGAAAACGCATATTCGAATCATAATAAGTGTATATTTTCTTTATTTGATATATTAATTATTTAGAAATTTTATACGTTTCCTATTTGACCACATTAATGTGATTTAAATAATTTTAAAATATAATTTAAAATATCGATCATCATTCATTTATATTATAAGTCTTTATATAATTTTTTTTCCTTCTCTATACATCAATTTTTATTTTTTAAAATTTTTCTTATTTTATTTTCTATATTCATTATGTTGCTTGACTCGTTAACCAAAAATTCAACTTTAGTTTGATACCTTATATATTTGTTTGAAATATTTTAATATGTTATCATTTAGCATTTGATTTTATTTCTCATTTTCTCTAACTATATACTTCAATTTTTTTAAAAATATATATATTAAAAAGAGGATGAAAAAGAGGTACATCTATACATTCATATCAATGTGTTATCACAATAACAAATATAGTCTACAAAGCAAATAAGTCATTCACTCTATCTTAGTAACAACGTAAGCATCAACTTTTCAATAACTAGTCTCTATGCCCATCTAAACCCATCTTATTAGAGTTGAGCTTATGTTAGGCTTTAAAAAAGGATCGAAAGATCTCATTAAGTTCCATTTTTGTATTAGTTTATCGATTTTTGATTAACTAGTCTTTGTGCCCATCTAAACCCTTCTTATTAGAGTTAAGCTTATGTTATGCCTTTTTAAGAAGGATTGGATGATCTCTATAAGTTCCATTTTTGCATTAGTTTATCCTCATTATTATGGTTTCTCACATCTAGGCTATAGTGCTACCATGGAAACAATTGAGGTTCTAGCTCTTCCTTTTAAAGATCATGTTGCTCCTCTCCTACCAAATGGAGTAGACCAAACTACTAAAAGTTACAATAAGTAATTTACAATCATAAATTCTCTTAAACTTGATTAAAGAAGCCCACGTCACAAGTTGATCCTATGTAGAAGTAGCACAATTAATCCTACAAAGTTGTAAGATAAGGAGATATGTTCCTTTGACAAATTTGCGTTAAATGCATAGGTAATTGGTGTCTTTAGAGTGAGTACAATATATAACATGAGTTGGTAAAGGAACCATGAAAAAGTCTATCATTGGTGTTCAACCTCCGTCTAACAACAAATTAAAGGATGAAATAAGCTTTTGGAAGATCGATAGTGCTCCATACTAGTTTGTACCAACTAATAAATGGTTGGAAAGTTGAGAAGAGATTGAAACAGGATTGGTTTGTTAAGGAGCCTGAGTTATGGCAGGTCTAGAAGATCTTATGTGCGCTTAAGGCATTGAGGCAACAAGGAGGTAGATTCTTGAAAATGAGACAACTTGGGCCTTAGAAATGGGAGGGGATCAACAAGGAAAAACCTAAGACAAATATGTTGACCCTAGTATTAGTTAGAATATGATGCATCAAGTTTGCAGTATGGATGGTTTTATAAAGGGGCCAAAAGTGTGGCAAGTATCATATGTATACCCCATTCCTACAGTGTGACAGATGTAAGGAACTAAATAGTTCTTTAACTTCAACATTTGGACATTGTCTAAGAGAAGTGAGGTTTTAGGGGTGATTATCCAGAAAAATTTTCCTTTTAAAGCAAAGGAATGAATCCACTTGACCTAAATTGATTCACGATTAATGAAAAGCTTCTAAATTCTCTTGGAAAGAAGCATTTTATTGATAGATCTTAGGGCTTTTAGTCCTAAACCTCCTTAGGTTTTTGGTTTAAACACCTTCATCCATTTAAGTGTGGCTTTGTTATTGATTCATAAATAATTCTTGATTAACCTCTTTATATCCTTTGTTAACTTGAAAGGGAGGTAGAGATGTGTGCACAAATGTACTTGGAAACTTAAATTAATAGACTTTCTTAATTACAACCCCTCAGTAAATGACAAAAACATATTATTCTAGCTGCTTATTCTCTTCGATATAGCATCTAGGAGAGGTTTGAAATCTATGTATATGATCCTTAAGGAGATTATGGGAACACCCAAGTATTTGAAAGGCATCCTGGCCATTGATAACTAGTGGACTCAAAGATGATGTTGCCAAGTTGACATTCCCTTTTGAAAAGAAGAAATTGCTCTTCCTCTTATTAATGCATAACCTTAAAAGAGATCACAATATATTCAAGAAGATGAGTAAGATGTTAATTGGGTCCTTTTTAGCTTTACAAAAAAAGAGAGTATCATTAGGAAAAGTTATGTTAAAGAATTAAAGCTCCTTGCATTTAATATGGTATTTGTTGGACCCCAAAATTTTTCTACTTGATATTATTAAGCATGATTGTGTTAATTATGTGTTTATGGCTTAGTTTGATTAAATTGGGTGTGTTTAAATAGGAATTAAGGGATCAAAAGTATTTGGGGGTATTTTGAGGAGTTCACTTAAGTTAGTTAGGCTAAGGCTTATTAGGAAGGGCATTGTGGTCATTGTACTTTCCCTTAGGTTTAAAAGAAATATTTAGAAATAGAAAGAAGAAAAGAAAAGGAAAAAGGGAAAGAAAGAAGAAGAAGTGTCGTAGGTGGAGAAGAGGAAGAAGAGAGGGTTTTTGATTCTTGAGATTTTTCGACGATTTGGGAGCAACAATCGGTAAGTTTAAGCCCTTTTAATCTTGTTTTCGGTAGGATTAAACCTTAAGATAGCTTGGAATGTGTAGAATCGATGGTTTAGGGTTTTGGGAGAAAAAGATGGGTAAATCCTTGGGTTGATGTGTTTGTGAGAGATTGGAAGGTTAGAATGAGTTAGAAATGTAGTAGAAGACTTGATCTAAACTTTAGATGTGTTGCATTTGGTTTTGGAAAGGATTTGAGTTGGAAAAATGCAGGAAATCGGGTTCGGAGGTGTTCTCCAGACCCGCACGTCGCGACGTGCAGAAGAACGGCCTTCGTCACGGCGCACAATTATGTACACGTCGCGACGAGCGCGGGCTGTTCGCCGCGACGACGAGCAAGGCTCTCGTCCCGACGATTGCAGCTCGTTCGCCGTGACGAGTGGAGTCTTCATCGCGATGAACGAAGCTGTTCGCCGCGGCGAACGTGCCTTCGTTGCGGCGAAGCCTCCTGTTTCAGCAAAGGAGATTTTCGTATTTTGGGCATATCTTGGGCTACAGATGTCCGATTGAGATGATTTTGGATCCGTTGTGACCTAGAGGGAAAGGACTACAGATTGGGAGGTTCGGAAATTGCCTCTTAGGATTCGG
>JANIJH010000002.1:43814971-43826794 GCA_024520975.1 Erythroxylum areolatum | reverse complement strand
ATGATTTCGATTTCACAAACTTTGAAAGAAGCATGAGAATATGATTTTGAGCATGTTATGCCCCGACTTCGGTCATGACATTTTGAATAAATGAAAAGCATAAGAGCATACTATCTGATGAAATGATTATGAACATGAATATGTGTTTCTATTTGGGTGAGAGTGGAACCATTTCGTTCGTCACGTGCACGTCGACAAGAGCCTTCTCTCGGCTGCCCGCTTGTGGCCTATGGGCTCCGAATGGACTCATTTCGTTCAGGGTGTAAACTTCGGTTTCTTCCTTTTGTTTCCATGGAACCCTCGAGCCATTGTGATGTGCATTGCATACCTGAATTATTCATTATGAAGCATACTTCGTGACATATTTTGTGAATTGAATTGATTTCAATAAATGAATTTATTACTCGATTTGCCTGTGAATGCTAGAATTTATGCAAGTATATAGGTTTAATATATAGACATACATATGTTTGAATTTGTGCTAGTTGCCGATGGCTATAATTATATTAGCCACTGAACTGTGTAGCTCAACTCATTATTTCTCCCTCCTCAGGTGCAACTCAGGACTTCAGTTGATCCTTGCCAGGCATCGAAGAACTTCGCCATAGTTAGAGATCATCGCATTAAGTTAGTATTTTGGTTGGCCCGCTGAGCATGTTATCATGGAGCATATTTCATGTATTTTGGATTTCGACTTGTTTGTATTATGTATGACTGAGTATATTTGTTGAATTTCATTTTGATTGTTATGGCATGAAGCCTAAGGATTTGGGGTGTTTAATTCAAATGATATTGTGTATGAATTGCATGTGCGAATCGAATGTTGTGTGGATGTTGGGATCGGGTCCGACGCTTTGGGCCGCCTGTTGGGGGCGCAGTCCGAGGGGCCGCCTCGGGAATAGGGTTCCGGGACCCGGGCTCAACACTATGATAAGGGGGCGCTACATAAAAGATCGCCTAAACTCACAAATGGAGATTTATAAAGATACTTTTGGTAATTTTGGGGTGCCAATTTCTATTTATCAAAAAGAAATTTTCAATTCAGGTATATATTTTTTCACTTTTATTACTTGTTGAAAAATAATCATCACTTTATTTTATTTATATCCTACTTTTCTTGTCTTACATTTACTTGGTGGGACCAATTCAAAAGTAATGTCTCAGAATTACAAAAGTTTGCAATTCAAATTCTAAGTCGATGTACGAGTGCGATAGGGTATGAAAGGTATTAAAACACATTTAAATTCATCAATTCCAAGAAAAGGAATAGAATGGAGCATAAAAGATTGAATAACTTGATCTTTGTTTGGTATAATTTAAAGCTTTATAAAGGTACGTTATTATCATTATTAAGTTAGATATAATATCTTTTCTTTTTTAATAATTTAAATTTATTATTTACTAGGGCTCTTATTAGAACAAGTAGTTTTGTAGATCTAGTTTGCCTTGACCATATCGATCGTTTAAAATATTGGATTTTTTGGGGACTAAATTTGATATATGACAATAACTTGGAAGATAATCTTGGATGAAAAAGTATTGACATGTTATTTGGTACAATAAATTTGAATGATTGTGATGATGAGGCTCCTCTCAATGATGAGAATTAGGGTTAATGCAACTTGAGCAAGTATTCAATTTAATAAAGTTCCAAGTTTTTATTTCTCTTCTTTTAATTTCACTTATATTTAATATATATGTTAAATTTTATATATGCAATGTAATTATAAATATTTTTGTTTCAGGCTTCACTTCTAGTTGCTTAGTCGACATGAACTCTTGTTGTAAATTGTAATTATTAGAGAGTCATGAATACTTATTATTCTTTTTATTTGAAATTTTGATGCAACTATTATTTTTTATATGATGAAATTTTAATATTTTAAATATATTGTGTTGTCCTTAATTTTATATTTATACGATGATTAGATAATCTTTTTCATATTAATTATGGTTATTATTTATATGTGAAATATGTAAAAATAATGCTAATAAAATCTATTATTATGATTTTTGAAGACATGGTTGATCTAAAATTATATATTATACAATATAATATATTGAATGATTATTTTGCAATTTTAAAACATTCAGGGACTATTTTATAAATTTAAAAATTACTTGAAACAGTATCTGATATTAACCAATATTAGTACAGTATTGTACCGGAACCAAATCCGGTACTGGTATAGTAGTCGTAGCATTAATATAGAAATGTTACACAGTTGACTTATCAATTTTGTAATATAAAAATAGATAAATGTTATATTTGTATTAATATTTTTTTACTAAATTGGATATTGAACTTTCAATGTGAAATTAATTTTTTGGTACAAATTTCACTAATAACTATCAAAGTTATTTATTTTTTATTTTTCATTATTAATTTTAGGTTTTGTGTATACAAACTTACTTATATAATTTTGAAAGTATACAAAATTTTCTCTTATATATATGATCTATAAATTATAAAAATCCTAATCAAAAAGTCATACAAAGTGTATAGACATTGTTTACAAGATAAACCTTTTATTAAAAAGGTTATGTAATAATATATCTTAGAAAAATTGAAAAAAATCAAAATTAAATAAATTGTGAATTAGATAATATTTGTGTATGTAGTATTGATCAAACGAGTGTTTAATACCTACAAATAATCTACAAATTGAAAATCTTTTGAATTTAATTTGTTAATAAGCTTAACTCTTTATAAAGATCTTTTATATCTTTTTCCATTTTTTTCTCTCATGAGTGTTTTAGAGAAAGTTGAGTTTCTGAGAAATAATTTGAAGCTTATTGAATTAAACACATCAATTTCACATTTAAATCTTTTGTTTTTACTATAAATGCTTTGTCTATGTATGATTCTTCTAAAAATTGCTAAGAGAAATTGACTTATTATAGGATATAGTTAAGATTCAACATGTGTTTTCCAAATGATCTCAACATCCCTCACTTACATATGATAGAAAAAAAATTTCATGATATTGTTTGTTAAATTTTTTGAAGATAATCATAAATAAGGTGTAGAATTGATAATTTAGATAATATATTTATTTGTCACATTGATCAAATAAGTGCATACAAACAAATATTTACAAATAATTTATGGATTAAAAACATTTTGACTTCAATTTATTGATAAGTGTAATTATTTAGAAAGATATATCATATCTTTTTTAGTTTTTTTTTCATGAGTGCTTTAAAGAGAGTTGGGTTTTCAAAGAATAATTTGATGCTTATTTCCTTTTGATATTTAAATCTTTTGTAAATTGTAACTATTTACCATATATGATTCTTTTAAAAATTAACATAAGAAATTGATTTATTATAGGCTATACTTAAAGTCCAAATAAATTAAATGGGATCCATCATAAGCATCACCAATTATTCCAACATCTATCATCTCTCACTCTCGTAAGGTGGTTTAAGTTTTATGTTTTCCAATTTTCATACCTGGATAATAATTACTTTAATAAATTTAATGTGAAGTATCTTTTAGGAATATATAATAAATAAAGTATGCATACCCTAGATCATTTATCACATTAATATTGATCTCAAATTCATTAGATAAATGCTTTATATTTGGGCTACCTTACGTGAAGAAGGTGGGCTCTTTTAATTGCATCTTAATAAGAATTTAGATTAACTTACTTTTTTAGCATATCTTATTATATCAAATCATTCATAATTTTTTATTAATATTTTTACATATAAAACGTTAACTCAATTCTTTGGAGTTAAAACCTAATTAAAGATATTATTTTAATTTGAGTTTCATGTAGCCACAAGGTTCTTGACACAATATAAGTTGATAGTATGACATACTATCCTTATATAGTCATTTATGCTCATTTGGTATGATTCATACATGTATCAACTCTCTTTTATTAGAGAATATTTCTTATCAAGGGAAGAATATGCGTAACATCTATAATTACGTTCAAACCCACTCACACTCTTTTAGGCCTTAAAGAAGCATACATCAAGCTTTCATTCATATTAGAAATCATACATACAATCATAGGATATTTCACTATCCTAGGGGAACATTTAACACCTTTAATGCCCAAAGGAAGATTCCTGATTATGCATACACAGATAGAATATCAAGTAATGCATTAATGGATCATCATCACTCATATGATATGCTATGTCATTTTTGTGGTAATTATAGACATGTTGATACCTTTTGTTTTCTTAAACAAAGAATGTCAAGCAAACCCTTGAAAGTATGCCTTGAAAAGAAGAAGGAATCTAATAATAAGGAACCAATCTTATTTGGATTCCTCAAACACATTGATTGCTTTGGTTTGCAAGGTTATTAGAAAAGAAAGAGAAAATGTTACATAGTAGAGATAGTAATTATTGAATGAAGGAGTTTATGCATTTTATTATGAAGAATTTAACCTCCTTGCCTCGAAAAAAATTCTGGAAGATGTTGCCAGAGATATGAGAAGGATGAGAAGCATCTAATGGCTTGTAAAATCAAGAAGAATCTTCATTCAAATCTCTTAAAAGTAATGTTCAACATGAGGTAATTAGTAGTTCATAATTTATAAATATATGATAATTTGGGTTTATGTTTCAATTTGAGTATAAATCCTTGGTAATGATTGCTTGGGTTTGAATTATGAATAAGGTGTTTAAGAATTATTTTTAAAGTGTGAATTTTAGTACCTACACTTGGAGATTTTTGTACAAAATGAGGAAACTAAGTTAGAATTTACATTAAATGGAAAATTATTTTCTCTAAACTTTTGAATAAGGATAAATCTTTACAAAATTATAATAAAATTAGTTATGATTAATATGAATTCTATTTTATAAAGCCTCTTATGTGAATTAACTCTTCTTTATTGATATATAGTTGGTTGATATGTGTTTTAATAGTTTTTTTTAGTTTTGATGATATTTCCTACTGTTTCAAAACATACTGGTTGACTAATATCCTAGTGTGATTGACCAATATACCTAAAAATCATGTGTTTTGTCCTTTCCTGAAAATTTGTCTACAGTTTGGTCACTTGTCTGGTTGTTTAAACAACCACACTAGTTGGTCAATAACCTTTAATGGTCAACCAATGTTCTACATTCTAAGGCTCTTTCACAGTTTGTGAAGAGTTTGGTCCCACTTATTGGTTAACCAAATACACTTAGTGGTTGACCAATACACTTTATTAGTCGACCAGTAGATTGGATTTTAAAATCAAACCATTCTTTTTTATCATGCCTCCACTACTTACTTTTGCTTCTTTTTGAAACAGCAATACAAATCAACCAATCGAGTCATATAGTTGACCAATCCTCTTGTTTTTAATTTATCTTTAGCCTTTTTTCTTCTATTCTCATATTTTATGCTTATATTTTTAGAACCAAAATTTTTTGATATGATAAATATTATCCAATACCACAAAGCCATCCAATACAAAAATATGGACATAATAATCAATTCTAAGACAAATAACCATTTCTTCATTGTAGAAATTAATATTAAATCTATGGCTACCTAAAATCATAACATAAACAATATTTCATCACACCTTGGGAGAGAAAAGTACATTATATAAAATAAGGGTTCAATTATTATATATGACTAAGTTGCAAGTGCTTATCACATACCTCAATTCTAGAGTTATCTTTTATATATATCCTCCTCATTCTATTTAGAATGTTTTAAAATTATATAAAGGCCTCTCTCTCTTTTGTTATTTGGTTTCTAGCTTTAAGTCTTCTTAAGCTCTCGATAATCATGAGTGAAACAACATTTAATTTCACAATTGTAACATTTTACTCTCTCGATGTTTTTTTCTTTCTAGAAGGACCTTTTTTATTTCAAATTTGATTTGTGTTCACCCTTTTAAGATTATGAGAATTACTGAAGTCTTCTATTCTCTTTTCTACTTCCACTATAATGCTTCCTATTCTTACTTTTATAACCGTATAAGCTTCACTAAGCCATATAAACCTTATTATATGTCTTGAAAGTCTCGATATGTTCTTCTTCCAATAATGTCCCATTCAATCCTCCATCATCTTGATATTCTTATTATGGGTAACGCCCATTTTCTTATACTTATAACTTTGATGCAAATATTATATGATAACTTACACTTGCTACTAATTTGACAAGATATGACCACATCCCTCAATTTACTAACTATGAATGATCAGCATTTCTTATAGGTATTAAACTTAATAATGTGTTATTTTGTCATGAACGTGCTACTAAAACATGTTAGTAGTGCAAATTATGGCTTTTACATTGTTACATCTACTACACTCTTACATAACATCGTCATCTATGCTACTCAGCAAAATAATGCTAGACTAAAAGTGCTTTCTTTTACTATAAGTCATATGTCTCACAATTTTTCCTATTTTGGACTATAGTTCCCTCCTTAGGAAATTTTATGATTGTTTAATAAGTCAAGAGCATTTTGCTTTTTCAATATATGTTAGATTTTTCATATTCCAAAATTTCATAATTTTCATGATTCAATTTTTCATCTACACTCAGTTCTGTGACAATATTCTTAAAACTAGTAATCATTTTCCTAAAACATATAGTTTCCATAAAGACATATTGATTACAAGATCATTGTTGTATCCTAATTAATTTGATGCAACACTATAAATATAAACTTTAAACGAAATCCAAGGTCACTAAGTTTCTAATTATCATCCATATAATAATTAATCAGTAAGTAATCATTCTATTTAGACTAGGGATGGTAATGGGCTAGGCCTGTCAAACCTGACCTCTACCTACCTAAGCCTAGGTTGGCTGTCCAACCCTGTTCTTATTATTTTTTAAAAGAAAAGCAAAACGATGTCATTTTTGGCAAAAAAACAATGTCATTTTATGTTACTCTTCAGATCTTAGGTTAGGCTGGGTTGGTCCAAGCTGGGCCCTTTTGCCATCCCTAATTTAGATGCGAACGCATGTACACACATACACACACACACGCACACACACACACACACACACACACACACACATATAAGATAATAATTAACTGATATTGCATTTACTTAAACACATATTGTCATTGAATTAACAATTTTACTAAACAAAAAATGATTTTTATTGAAATTTTAAAAAATAAAAGTGCTAATTAGTCATTTTTTTTTTGGAGAAAGCTAATTAGTCATTACTAAAGGAAAAAAAATAAAGTACTAAAAACAAAATGAGTATTCCATTTTGAATAATCATGCCCAATGGCAAACCATTTTGAATTAGTTCTTAAGTACTTTCCTCCTTTCATACTCTACTAAGAAAAGTCGAATCACTAAGAAATATGGTTTTTGATAATGAGTATTCCATATCTTAGTCAATAATTTTCCCTTTAGAAGCAATAATGTCATATGAAGTGCCCGAATAAATTGTTCTTAATGAGTGAAACCTCTATAATGAGAATGTATGAGTTTATGAATTATGTCATAAACATTCCACCAGGTGTCCTCATGTCTCGACTAAATAGCATATGATAACCATACAATTGTCTCACTTGGCTAATGATGCTTTGTCTTTATTTAGACATAGGTCTTGCTTTTGGCCTTCTTTTTATATAGGAATCTTTCTTGAAATCAAATTATAAATATTCAAATAAACGCATTATTTGTACAATACAATCATCAAATAAAATATTATTTTAATATATATCCTTCAAATAAACAAATTGTTAATATTGAGAACTTGTCCAATAGGCACATTATTGATTAAGAGGGTCATAAAATAAATGATGTATTTGATATATGGTAATTCAAATTATTTGACATGTAAAATATATAAATAAATATATTATTTATATGAAAATATGGAATTCACAAGGAGTACATATTAAAATATTAGTCATTTAAAGTATAGATGAATTCATCAAAATAAATATTTTATGAATAAGTCTAAAGGCAAAAACTACAATTTACCTTGAATTTTTTAATAAAATACAAGTTGATTCTTAATATTTTAGAGCGTTTAATATAAATCCTAATTTTTGTAAATGTTCAAAACAAAACCTGAGTAGACAAAAATTTAAAACAAATAAGTACTCATTTATTATGTGTCATAACAACATTTAGATGGCATAAATTTAATTTTTTATTGATAACATAGGTCCCATATAGCCAAATATATGCCACATGGTATAGTTTGACCCACTTAAAAAATTAATATCAACATAATTTGAATTATTTAAATAAAATGGTAACAATTTAAATTATAATTATAATTAATAAATATTTGTTAACCTAAATAATATCATTTAATCATTAATAATCTTAAATATAATTAAAAATAATTAAAAATCAAACCCTAATTATTAAAATAAAAACCCTAATCTTAAATATAGAAATAAAAATGTTCAAGGGACACGTGCATGTGAGGAAGAAAACTAATTATACAGGCCTTGGGCTATTGATAGATGAGTGGGATCACTAAATAGCAAAAGCTATAAAACAGGGAATAAAATAAAGAGGAGAGAGGAATCAACTAGAGTACATAAAAATAACTACACATATAGCAGTTGGAGACAGAAAATAAAATAGAGAATAAGTAAGAGTACACACTCAAATTCCATGTGTCTAATAGCTATAGCTTTGCCTCATAGTTATGGAATGGGGCTTTGTCTCTTATGGTATTACAATCTGATCAAACACAATGGACATGCACTATCACTTATGCTACTAAACTTCAATTCTATAATAAAGGAGATCAAATGTTATTTAGGATGACTTTTGAGGCCTTGATTTACTAAATCTGATGAGAAATAAACAAAGATTATTTGGTGGTTAAGCCACTATTGCTAGAAGCATTTTACAAAAATTCCTAATCCACATTAGAATAGCAACCAATGCAAGAGACCTTACCAAAAGCATGAGCTCAGGAATGTGCATTAGATAGTGTCTATAACCATTACTCAAATATGCTATAACAGGCTACTAATTTTTTTTTACCATTTATGTTTAAGATATAAAGGTTAGTCTCTTTATATTATTAGCATATATCTTGTTTAAGTGTAGATACTTTATAGTCAGAACTATTTCTTTAATGGAATTTAACTTAAATTTCAAAAAAAAAAGAAAAAAAAGGACACAAGACTAGAAGTGGGAGCAAAAGAATATAAACACGCACAAAAACATGAGAGGGAGAGGATGAACCAGAGAAATAAGTTAGAAAGATAATTTTTAAAAAGAACAAATACAAGGACAAAAATAATGGAGAAACAATAAAAATAATGGAACAAAAGGCCAAAAGAATAAAAGCAAAGAGAGTGAGCAAATGACAAGAGAAAAAACAACTTACAACCAATTAGGAGAAACAAAAGGAGAAAAGAAAAGAGAAACAATGGAAAAGGAAGAACTAAATTAGAGAAAAAGAAAGAGAAATGAAAACTAAAAGTGAAAAGGGAACAATTGAAAAAATGAGAGGGAGAAACCAAACCAGTATGAAAAATTGAGTGCACTAATAAAGGACATTTAATAGAGTCAAAGATGGAGAATATTTTATTTTTAATTTGAAATTATAGTTTTGAATTTGAGAATTAGGGTTTGGTTTAATTAAATTTAAGGTTGTTATGATTAAGCATCATTGTTTAAGTTTACAAATATTTAATATTTTTAATTATAGATCAATCTTAAATAATTTTAATATTATTTTTGAAAGTAAGTCTCACAGGGTCACGTGATATATACGTGATAATGTGGGACATATATTATCAATAAAAATATTGAATTCATGTCAGATCAGAGTTGACGTGACATATAACTGACAGATCTCTATCCAAATTTTTATCAACTCAAAGTTCATTTTAAATGTTTTGCATTTATTTTGAATGATCCACGTTAACGTTTAACTTGTATTGTAGTGAAAATCTTAAGGTCAAATATATTTTTTCTCTAAGTCTAAATAGAAGTTATATATAAATTAAGGTGACAAATGATTAAGGCTTAGGGTTTCACTTTAAGAGGACATGGGTTCAAATCCGTCAAACCTCTCTTCACCTTTATTAAAATGAACATGTCTTGATCTTAACCAAAATCATTCTCAATTGACTCCAAATGGGCTTATGAGTTTGGTCCAAAACTATTAAGCATACTAGATTCATTTAGGTTAAGCCCAAATAACCTAATTTAAAGCGATCCACTTAGCTCTTTATTAAGTTAGATTAGTTAAACCTATTATACAAGTTAAAGCCTATAAAAGATTTGTTCCATCTATTAATTTGGTCAACCTAAATAAAATAAGTCAAGTTTAATTATTTTCTCAAATTATAGTAGAGATTAATAATTAAAATAATTAATTCAAAATCCAAAATTGGCATAAAAGGCCAATAAGACACTTATTTACATAATTCTCATCCATCACTCACAACAAATCTGAGAATCAGTTGGAAACTAAAAACCAAAATATGGAAATGCTCTCTTCTCCCTCTAAACTCGCTTATGCTCAAAGCTTTATAAAAATCTCATTATTAAATTTCGATGGATTTACTAGGTATTGAGCAATAATCCATTTCCCTAATATTCGTGGAATCTAGTTCCTTTTCTTTTCAAACTTCACTCAAGTCCATATTTGGTGCTCTAACTTGATCTTTTGATCTCTTTGGTTCCTTATTGTCCCTTTTGCGATCTACTCACTTCTCTTACTTTTGCTGCTCTTAAACATTGAATTCTTATTGATTTTCCCTCGTTTATCCACTTTCTTTAGTGTCTCAATTTTCAAATTAACTCAAGTGGGAAACTTCCCTCATTCCTCTCTAACAACTTCTCTCCTATTCTGGTAAAGCATGAACCTAGCAACTAGAATTTCTCCTAGGTCTTACTCGCTACCCTGCCATATGACCTAGCATTTCCTCCATCCCACCATGCTTCTAAGACTCAATTCCTTTATTCCTTTTTTCAAACTCAAAATTTAGTAATTAAGGCTCTTACTATTATTGGCACACCTTCTCAATCATCTACTTAAAACTAGTATTTAAGAAACATCATACTAGTAATCCTATGCCTTCACTATACTTCTTTTCCTCTCCTATCTTACCCAATACTATTCCCTTTTTTGTGCTAAAATCTTAGGGCCAAGTGGTCAAGAACCACTCTCTTTCCAATAGCTTGTGGTTTCTCCTTTTTATACCTTTAAATAACAACTTTATAGTTGTGCCCCTCATTAAAGTACTCCAACTTAGATTTGCCAAATAGACCATTACTATAATAGAATTTTTTATTAATAAAAGACCAACTTTACCCATTATAAACCATTAGTAACTCATTAAAGGAAATTTAGACTTCAGTAGGTTCTTACTAATGAGAAGGATCTTTTTTATTTAGATTTGATACATGGTGATGTTATCGCCTGCAACCAAATATAAAAGAAATCACTTCCGTTAAAACGAATTAATGTAGTAGCGGTAAGCGGATATTGTTCCCACAAGGAATCTTTAACGGTAAAGGTTGGCGAGTTCAAACGGGACAAATAACAAAAATAAAAGGGGGTTTTGTTTAATCATGCAATAATAGAAAATCAAAGGAAAAATCACAAATCCAAAGCAATAATTAAATCTAAAAATTCAATAGGAAAAATACCTTGGTTTTGGGTCATCGATGTTACCATGCTATTATGGATTCTCGATATAAAATTGCAATTATCAATAAACATTCATTGGGGAAAATTTTCTCTTAAGTGTAATGACTAGAAACATGTATTCTAGCAATCTTATTAAACAATAACCTAGATACGATCATAGGTAAAATTTAGCTACTCATACTTGAATTGAAAACAAAGAAAATAACAAAGTAAATAGTCTCCATCCCTGGTCTTTTGAA
>JANIJH010000002.1:43779145-43809024 GCA_024520975.1 Erythroxylum areolatum | reverse complement strand
CCCCCCCTCTTTAGGTATATTTCCCTCACTATGCCGAAGTGCATGGTACGTCTTCCGTATCTTCACCAGGTGTGGTAGCTGATGGAGGTGGCTTTTCAACGGGGCATGGCTTTTCAGATGGAGGAAGCTTACATGGCCTGTTTGGACGAACATGATCAACAGTCTCGGGGTCCATCTCAAACTGTCATAAATAAGAGAGTGTTATATCAACAAAAAAGAAGTTGCTGTGAAATAAGATAGGAATGCTCATTAGCTCACAAAGGAAAAAAGACTTGATTGAATAGCAGTTTTAGACATATTTCTTCAAGAAAAACTAGCTGATTTCTGAATAGAGAAGCTTAGAAGGAAGGAACAAGTTCTAGCCTACTGCGTCCTATATTGGTCCAGATGGATCCCATACAGATCAAGTACAACCCAAAAGGGTTGTAGAACGCTGCTTGGACATTAAAGCAAAGTTTTCGCCTTCTAGGCATCATGTTCAACTAGTGCCACTAAATCTCATACTGCCTCCATCAAAAGCAACAGAACATTCGTTTCAACTGCTCTGAGGAAGCATGCCAAAGAGGTTAGTGGAAGCTTTTGCATAAAATCAAATAACTTTACAATCTTATCTTTTCTCAGTAATCAGAGAAGTATCAAACTCCATGAATTCCCCAACAGAAAAGGGAGCATGAAATATAAACCATGAGGATAAACTCACCTTGAAACCACAACCAGCTACACAGGCATGGAAACATTCCTGGAAATAATAGAGAATCAACAAGATGTAATTACTAAGTCATATAATTTGATGGCAAGAAGATGCTTGCACTTTATACTAGTTTTTAAATGAAAATTGCAATCAACCCACAAAATCATCAAGTCCCATTACAAAATTTTACCAGCCACAACTTTAACTAAGTGATAACATTTAATCAATCGGCCTCAGGTTCACTCCAAAAGGATCACCATATTACAGTCTTTCTTTCACTGATCCTCTAACAGGAATATATTCTGTGAAATTACTTAATTATGTGAAGAAGCAGGTTATAAAGACATCTTGGTCTGCATTCCGATGTCTGGTTAGTCAAAATGCATTACTTATCTAAAACACCAGAATGTCAGAAGCAAGTACAGAACAACCTTCTATGGCCTTGCAAACTTATCAATCTGCTTATCCTCCTACTAACTTAGCATCAAGTTGTTCCATTTATTGCCAAAGGCCACAGACAATCACCGGAAGAATTAGACTTGATAGCAGATTCTTCTTCAATTTAACACTAGATTGGAAAAATGACAGCACCTCCAAACTGACACGAACCAATTGCATGACAGAAAACCAGATTCCCCTTACAGCCAAACTCACTCAAACAGGACAAATTCATAAGTCGACAAAGTCGACAAACTTTGTATAAGATATTTAAATGCCAATTCGTTTGCATAGAACATAACATACCTCAGAGTAGCTGGCAGCTCCAGGAGAACGATCAATGTAAGCACTCCATTGCTTGTCCTTAAAAACAGGGTCCTTGTAGCATATCTGATTGCATTCTGCCAAACCTGGATATCCAACAATGGTAGCAGTTGGAATTCATGATGTCTAAAAGTCAACTTTTTTTCACTTGGAAACATAAAGCTATAATAATTATCGTAAGTCCTAGGCGCCAAAACAGGAATTTACAATTTAAATGGTGAGTCCACAAAAATGGTAGTAAACAAATGAATACTTACAATCCTCCCACGTATCAGCGTCAGCGTCACAGCCCTTCTTGCAAAACACTCTCCCTGTGAAAACCCATGCCACGCATTACACTGATCAAATCAACAGTTTTATATTAGGCAAACGAAAAACACCCAAAAACTACTCTCAAATAGTAAAAACCCGGTCGAAGCATAACAAAGCAGGGACATTTACTAGAACGGAAGAAATGGGAGAACGTAGAAACTGTGGTCTCCAGTGCAATGCATGATTTATATAGTACTTATGGCGCTCGGTTCGGTAGTAATTTAATTAGTTCCCAGGTTCCTTTTTATTGCTATCCGTTTCTGGCACTTTCACCTAAAGCAGCAAATTGGCATCCCCAAATATCTAAATCAGGATGATGCAATGGAGGCAAACAGAAGAGCATCAATCTAAAACCATAAAATCAAAACCCGCAAGAAGGCATTAAATAAAGAAATTAATACCCAATACTGAAAGAGAAAACAAAATCTTCAACAGAATGAACCAGATAGTAAAGTATCCTCTGGCCTAGGATCTTATCTGACAAACCAAGTAACGAAACAAAAGAAGATAAACAAGAAGAGAGGGTAGAGAAGGAGGGATTTACAGGGAATCTGGGTAAGGAGAGCAAATTTGTGAGTACATTCGCTCCCACATGGATATCCCCATTGCTCCGGTAGCATCTCGTTCTCTCGCGCGCGGCAAAGCCAATGCGACGAACGATGATTGCGGCGGCTTATCTCGACTGGACAGCACTGTTTTAATTTAATTAGTATTATTAGGCAAAAATAACTTTAAAATTTGTAAATTAAATTTTAACGTTTAAATTATTTAAATTAAATTATATCTTTTCTAAATTATACACAATCTTCTTTAGCTAAATAATTTTACCATTTATTCCAAAACTCGTTACACTTTAAAACTTAATTATTTGAAATTAATAATTAAAATTATTCAAATATTTTTATAAAGTTAAATATAATTTTAAATTAATTTTAAATATAATTAACCTTACTAATTAATTAACTTGTAACCATAAATGTAAAAGGCTCCGTATCAAAATTTTCAATTCTTAAAGTTCACTTGAATTTCACTCGGGCTTCTTGAAGCTTGACGTGAAAATCTTTTGTTAATGATTTTTTAATGTTTCAACCTGTAATTTTTTCGGAGTGACATGCTCTTTTAATTTCTGTTATTGTTCAAGTCGTTCCTTAGATATCTTGAGCTTCAGTACCAAATCACCCTTTTTCTTCTCAGCAGCTTTAAGTTGATTTTCTATTTGGGGCATTGGAAATTTTTTGTGTAATTCAGTAAATTATATAAATTAAATAAAAGTTATGTACAAATCTAAGAGATTGACAAGATGTAAATCTCTTTTTTAAACCAAAAGGATTAAGCTTACATGAAGGCACAAGGAACCCTACAAAATCGTTCCTTATGACCACAAAAACCACAACATCAATCATATACATATCCACCAACCAAGAGGCCTTATAAGAAAAGTTCATCTTACTAGTAGCACAACCATTTCTAGATAACAAACTAGAGCAAAAACATATACTAGTCAATCCTACTTTTAAAGAAAAACCATAACTTCAAACCAGCACATCATAAGTAGAAGAAAGTTCTTTTAATTTTTCTAATTTTCTGAATAGTGTGGGATCTTCATTGCTTAGGGTACCTATGGTGATGAAGAAGAGCCCATACCCTTGTTACTAGCTTTGATCTAGCCCTTGATCTCTCTGTCAAATGTTTGTTCAACTCACCCAACCATCCTTTATAAACCCATATGGCTTCCAAAACCAAACATAAGAGTAGGGGACCTCCTACTGTTAGAAAGCGGGGTTAGCATAACTTCACTGTAACCACCTTTCCTTTTCTGCTACAATGGAGAGATCATATATGAAGATGTTTCCCCCTGTAACTTGCAACAACATGCGTAAAGCTTTTGGAGGTAGAAGCATTGCCTGGAACTGAAGTCTCCCTTGTTATATATACCGAAGAGGGATTGGATTACCCTCTATTTTCCTGGACTTGAAATCAAAAACTTGCAGACATTACATTAGAAAAATAAAACACTCTAAGAATTACCTTCTCTCTGTATTTGAGTTTAGTTGTTCCATAACTTGAAAGATCACCCTAGTGTTGATGCTCCCAACTTCCAAGACTTCATCTTTGAAGGTTCGAAGGTTTCTTTCATTCCAAAAGTTGTACACAATAACATAAAGGAAGATGATAGCATTATTGATGTCACAGTTTCTGAAATTTGGTGGCTGGTTGAACCAATTTAGAATAGAATAAAGGTTTGTCAAATTAGGAAGGTATATTTGAAAGTGGTTAAGATAGTGTAACTATATTGTTTTAGAGAAGGAACATTCAAAGAACAGGTGATTAATAGTTTCATTGTCTGAGGCACATAAGGAGCAGTAGTTTGGGGTGTGAAGGTAAAGGCCTTGCTTGCAATTTATTAAGAAAGGCTAACCACGATATGAAGGAATATCTAGGACTGATTTAGAAGGAATATCTAGGACTGATTCTTTTATGTCATACCAGTTTATGCCAAGGAACGCTCTAGTTAGGGTGTCTCATGGATTTGTAGGCTGAGGCAATTGTATACATTTTTGAAGAGCTTGCTAGCCATTGCAAACTATTAGGTTGTGAACAATCTAGTTGATATTGTAGAGGTTCTAGAGTTTTAATGGGCCCAATTGTTACCTCTTGCCAACACCACTCATTATTTCTGATTACATCAGACACTCTTGCAGATCCATTGATCACTCTAGGCGTTGAGAGATCCTTCAAGATACCTCTAGGATGCCAAGGATCTTGCCAAAAGAAAGTAGAATTCCTATTTCCTATCCTAAATCTGAATTGGTTCCTTATTTAATCCCTATCATATAAAATCTTTCTCTAACTCCATGAACTATAGTTGGAAGGTTAGGCACTCTAGAAAATTTTCCTTCTCAGAATTATAGTGTGTACCCACTTAACCTACAGAGCTTCCCTATCATTAAATAAAATCCAGATTCTTTTCCCTATCAACACATTATTCCAAGTAGACAAATGTTAATACCTAATCAACCCTCTCCTTTGGGTCTACATTACTCTATTTTAGGCACTCTAGAAAATTTTCCTTCTCAGAATTATAGTGTGTACCCACTTAACCCACAAAGCTTCCCTATCATTTAACAAAATCCAAATTCTTTTCCCTATCAACACATTATTCCAAGTAGACAAATGTTAATACCTAATCAACCCTCTCTTTTGGGTCTACATTACCCCATTTAACCTTAGCATAAGCTTTTGTCACCACATTCTCCTATCATAAGAAATTCCTAAGTTTTGTCTCTATATCCTTAATAATGGAAGAACGGAGGGTGAAATGAGTAGACCAATACACCTAAAATGATGAGAGAACATAGATAACCAATTGAAGTCTACCAACATAGGAGAGATACCCCTAAGTATCGAATGGGAAGTTGACCTCTTTTAATACCTGATGTAATTTCCATTTGATGGGCTATATGGTCCATATTAGGAGATAAAAAGAATTGACTCTTGGAAGGGTTCATGTCCATGTCAAACAAATTTGAAAAGGTGCGCATGCTTTTAAGTAAAGTTTGGGTAGCAACCAAATTGGCATGACAGAACAACAAAAGATTATCAGCAAACACGAGATGGGTGAGCTTAAGAGCTTTACACCTCCAATGGTATTTGAAGGAAGGACTATCAGCTATACAAACATTTCGGCTTCTTGAGAGTACCTCCATACAGATAATAAAGAGAAATGGAGATATAGGATCTCCTTATCTTAGACTTGACTTCCCTCTAAAAAATTTTGAGGGGGACTCATTAATTAAAATAGAATAAGAAGGTGAGGTTATACACTCTTCGATCCATTTAATGAACTTAAGAGGAAAACCTACATCTTCTAGCACATTCAGGAGAAAGTCCCATTGAATCGAATCATAGGTTTTTTGTAAATCTACTTTGAAAGCACATCTGTTATGGTTATTAAAAAGGTGGTAATTCTTGAAAATTTCTTGAGTCAACAAGATATTATCCCCTATACAACGGTTCTTAATGAAAGCACTTTAGTTTGGGATGATAATGTGAAGGAGTACCTCTCTAAGCCTATTAGCCATGATTTTTGCAATCACCTTATAGATCATGTTACAGCAAGAGATGGTCTATAATCAACTACTGTGGAAGTATGATCTTTCTTAGGAATTAGAGAAATAAAAGTAGAGTTAAGCTCTTTAAGTAGTCTCCCTTATTGGAAAAAATCTTGGATGTCTCAAGTAACTTCCCCCCTAATAATATGCCAAGTTTCGTTAAAGAAAAAACCATTAAACCCATCTGGCCTGGGAGCCTTATTCGGATTAAAAGAGTTGAAAACTTCCTTAATCTCTTGTGCTGAAACTTCAACAGAGAGGTTGTTCTTAAGATTATTAGAAATTGGATAAGGGAAAAGATTTTTCACATACTCTTTAGAGGGGAGAAGGTCCTTTTTATTTCCAATAGTACTCTAGAAAAAACCTAGGAACTATTCTTGAATCTTTTCAAAAGCAACAATCCTACTGCCATTTCCCACTATTAAAGAATGAACGTTGGTTCTATTCCTATTTGCCAAGATGGAATTATGAAAGAATTTGGTGTTCCTATCCTTCTCTTGAAGCCATTTAATACAGGAAGATTGTTTATAGAAAAACTCCTAATCATCTGAGGCTTTAATGAAGTTGTTAATGGCTTCATTTTCCTTGGCAACCATATGAGGCCTATTAGGCAAATGTTTCATTTGATCTTGGATAGTATTAAGAATAGCTTGACAATTATCAACTCTATACCATTCACATCACCAATCTAACCAAAGTTAAGCAATTTGAGCACATTTTAAACCACTTTTCGCTTAGACACCACACAGAACATAGAAGTTCCTTGGATATGGGATGACCAAGCATCTTCTATTATTTGAACGAAATTAGACTGTGAGGCTGGGAAGTTGGAAAACCTAAATGGAGAGGATCTCTTCTACATCTTTGCTAAGGACCCAATCACTACTGGAGAGTGGTCTGAAATGTTAGGATTATGAATAACCCCATAAGATCTAGGAAACCTAGAACTCTAGAATGAATTTATAAAGGCTCTATCTAACTTTCTTCCAATAAAGAGGTCACCACATTGCTTGTTGGTCCACGTAAAATTAGGACCATTAGAATTCAAATAATACAAAGCACAATCCTCAACACACTTCCTAAAGTCACTCATTCCATTAATAGCTAAGGAACTTATAGGCTCTATCTTATGATAGAATAGTATAACATTAAAGTCTCCCACTATAATCTAAGGTTGATTACCTACATTGTGTTTGATACTAGAAAAAGTAGTCCAAAGATTCTTCCTATGATTATAATTATTTAACCTATAAACACATGTCACATAAAAGGCTGAAGAATTGTTCATAGGAGTAACCTCCATATGGATCAGTTGATCGGTAGTGATTAAAGGAGAACTCAAGAAACAATCTAGATTCCAAGTTATCACTAACCTTGTGTTTGAAGCTTGATCTATATTACTGTAAAATAGCCATCTGGGAAACAAAGAGGAGCATACATCATTCAAAAATGGAGGAGATATCCTAGATTCTATCAAGAAAACAAAAGAAACCAACATCCTCTTAAGAAACGTATTCATAACTAATTGTTTTTTTAGTTATTTTTAGTTATTAAACCCCCTAACATTTCAAAAAATTAAATCCATAACACAAAACAGAACTAAAGGCCTACTACTTTTGTTTCCTTTTAGATTTCCTACTCTTCCTAATAGTGAAATCCCCCTATGGCCCTTCCAGAAGACGCAAACTTTGAGAATCAATAATAGGAACCAATTCAGATTTAGGAGAAGAAAAGTGGTTACCTGCTTAATTCCTAGCAAGGAGGTTAGCATCTTCAAGGTATCCATTTGGATCATCTTACTTCTGTTGAGCCTTGCTATGTTCAGATAGGCTTCTAGCTGGTCTGCTTTCCTTATCACTTTGTTTTTCCATCTCAGTAGCTTGATCCTTATGTTGAATTCCTTTGCCCTTACTTTGATCTGTTGGGATTTCAGAATCTCCATTCTTCTTTTGATTCTGTTGTGTCTTTTCTGAGACTTGCTCCTATTCATTCCTCTTTTGATGGTTTATCTTGTTTGTTATAGACTCCTTTCCCTTGTCCAATTCTTAATGTAATCCAGTCTCAAACAGCCGCCCTGTAGGTGTCCATTCCTTCTTCTGGACTTGATGCTCAGGCCTCTATTCATACTCAATCTTTATTTCCTTAAAGGTTATTTTACCTTCTTCATTATATATGGCTAATTGGAAAGTTGAAGGCCAAACCCTCTGCAGATCTAATTTCTTGACGATTTTTTGTGTGATGTTTTTGTTTTTTTTTTTGATTTCGTTACTTTTGGTTACCTTTGTCTTCTGTTTGTTTTAGTTTCACAGCTTTTTTAGATTTTTCGATCTTTAGTGGCATGACTCACTATAAGTATGCTTTTGATTCTGATTTTTTCATATTATCCTTATTATGATGATGAGTTCCCATCTGTTGCTACTTCCAGGTTTGACCATCAAGTGGCATATTTCACACCCTTAGTTGTGCAAGTAACGAGAGATGACCAACAAGCTAAGACATGTGAAGCTTGCTCATTTTTGGGTTATTCTTTTTATATACATGTTCCTTTTTACAGGATACATAATACAGATTCACTTCTCCACTAAGCTATTATCAAGAGTAGTCCTACTTCTAGCCAGAGCCTCTACCTCCACCATCGCCACCACAAGCTAATGAGATGTCTTTGGAGGAGATCGTAATGAGTTTGGTGATGAGCACTCTTCAATTCCAGCAGGAAACGAGGAGTAGCTTGAAGACCTTGGAAGATCAATTAAGCCACTTAGCGGAGAGAATAGAACCCCTAGTGTATGCAAAAGTTCTTAGCCAACAAGAGAGTGATGCGGAAGAGTTGTGCATTCCTTCAGAGACTGGAGATCATTTGGAGAATCCAGAAGTAATAAAGAAAGAGCAAGTGGAGTTAGGAGAGGAAGAGGTTATAGTTCAAGAAAAGATGGAGGATGTGCAACCTCCTAAGGTAAGCGATGTAGTTCATGTTATCGCTAACCGAATTTTGTTTCCTTTTCTTAGTTATTTACAAGTAAAAGAAGAAGAAGAACAAGAAGAGAAGCAAGAAGAAGAAAAGCAGTTGAGCACATATGAGTTGAACGCGCTGTGGGCGAGCGAGCTAAAGATCAAAGGTGACAAGCAGGATGTCGAGTCTTCACACCCACTGACAATACTCTTACGAAGACCATCATGGTGTGAAAAGGGCGATGCCTGAAAAAACAAGTGGACATTATAGTATGATGGTGAAACGATGAAGTTCCACCCATCAGAAGTCATGGAGCATCGTGCTGAGAAAGAGCCTACTTCGAGGGAAGTTGCTCCAGATTCCTCACAGAGTCTGAGCATGCTACTTGTTGGGCTCAAGCATCCATTCAATAATGGATGATGTACACATGCCAAGGGTCAAGTTTATGACCTTAAATAAGCGCTTGATGGGAGGCACCCCATCTGCATCCCTTTCTTTTGTGTGTTTTTCTCCTTTATGCATATCTTTTGAGTGTTTTACTTGTTTCCTTTCGTTTGTTTTGTTTGTAGGCATTTGAAAAGGAAGCTACAATCATTCATTTCAAAGCTGCATATGGCATCTTTAATCTATGGGAGTACTTCTCTTCCCGTCCATCTTTTGTGCTTTTATTGATTAAGGACAATGCCATTTTAAGTGTGGGGGTAGGGCAAGTTGAAATTTCTACACACTTAGATTGTTGTGAGTTTGATGGTGATGATGATAATGTAGTAACTTGAATGATTTCGGTATTTAGTTAATAGTTAATTATGGTATAGTAATGATGTTGATGCTTTTGATTTGAGGAACTTTGATTGACTCTTGAAATGATGCTAACTTCAAAGTTTATCGGTTATTCTTTTTCCTTTGTGTGCTTTGCATATATTTGGTGACTCTTGTGTATGATGTTTGGTATTTAAGTGCATTTTGTATAGCTTGTCATATGAATGTGGAATGGGATGCTTAGAATGAAATGTCAAAAAAAAGAAAGAAAAAACCAAAAGGAAGAAGAGATAACTATCTTTTTTTTGCGTTGTTGATCAAAAGTGTCTTTGTCTTTTGTTATTAAATAAGAAACATCGTTGTTCTTTTGTTTTTGAGATATTTTTGTTCTGCTTGTACTATTTCTTTTCTTCTGTATTTGTGTCATACTAAGCATCTTTGACTTGTTTATGTGATAGCAAATGCAAAATGGCTTAAATGCTAGATATTATGCATCTTGAGTGACTATTTTACTGACTATGTCCTTACATATGAGTAACTGGATTGAAAGCATTGATGGATTTTTGTGTGCTTGATTAATTATTAACTCTTAGCCGGAATTGTTTGAGTGAAGCATTTGATTTATTGTTTGAGGATAAGCAATGGTTCAGGTGTGGGAGAATTAGTTAGAAGAAGTCGGGTTTTAACAGCTGCACCAAGTAGTCACCAACCTTCCTAAACCAATTTAGATGACCGCCTAAGTTGCCTCGAACAAAGAATGCACCTATTGGAGCATAACTTGATGGCTTAACAGGAGTATGAAGGATTCCAACCTCCATATCTACCAACACCATGATTTCGGCATTTCCAAATACAGAAGCCTTCTTTTCTCTTTTCCTTTATATTTGTGCTTCTTTAATTTTATGTCCTAACATTGGGAACAATGTTGGTCTAGGTGTGGGGGAAGGAATTGGAGTATTTGTGTGTGATTCTTTTTTATTTTTGCATGTTGGTTATACATGTTAAGCGATAAAGCTTTATCATTTTAGTTTAGATGAGATTAAGCATGTGCATGAAATTAAATTGGGCTATGTGAGTCTAAAGTGAATCATGTGGATTAATTGCAATAACCAATCTTCTATACTTAGTCAAAATTTTGACATTTGAGTGATTAAATAATATGTGGAATTAAGGTAAATTTTTGAATTAAACTTGTGAGTAGATTTGAGCTTTAATGACATCATCTTTATGTCATTCTATTTCTTTGTATTGTGTGATACTCCTCTAATCATGTTTGCCTTCAGAATTTGCATTGAACCAGATCGAATTTGTTTGATTACATGGTTTATGGAAATTAAGGCTTTCTTTGTTTTTACACCCTTTAGCTTAAAAATGACCCACCTTGTTATTTTTCCTTTGCAAACACTTTTGAGCCTTTAACCCTTTTTGTTTTTCAATTAATCACCTTGTATTAAAACTCAAAAATCCCATTAGCCTTTCCTTATCACAAGTTGAATAAAGTAATGAGTAATTTGGGACTTTTGTTCTGCATTGTGTTCTAAGATATTTTTATAAATGCTTCTACTAATGGGTTTGTTAAATTATGCTGCTATTATTTTCTCTTGTTTTTATTGTTCTCCCTTATTCTTAGCATTAGCCAAGTAAAAAGGAAAAAAGAAAAAAGAAAGAAGAAAGAAGAAAAGAAAGAAAACATCATAAAAATAAAATAAAATAAAAATAAAAAGAATAAAGCATAGTAGCATTAGTTAGTAATGAGTAGTTGTAGTCCTTTGTATTCATGTGTTTATCTTAAAATTTTAATTTAAATGTCCCTTTTACTTGGTACTTTGTGAATACTTGTGATTAACTCTTTACTATTTTTACCTTACCTTTGAACCTAGCCCCATTACAACCCTTAATAAAGTCCTTATGATCCATGAGCTCATGTAATTTGAATGAATGATAATTGGTGAATTTGCAAGCCTATGATAGTGCAATTTGTTAGAGGGAGATTTGAGAGAAACACTTTGCCCTTAAACACTTGAGTGTAAGAGAGAAATCTGTGAGAAGAATCACTTTGGTTTCATACTTGCCTTTTGAACAAAGATCTCTTATTTTGACTTTATTTATTTGTATCAGTGAAAAGTAATTATAATGTATATTGCAACCTAAGTCTTGCTAGTCCAAGTTAATGGATTATATGCACTTAATCTTATGAAGGATGAATTGATAGAGTGTAGTGATTTGACATGTTTGCTCGAGGACAGCCAAAGATTTGGTGTGAGGGAATTTGTTAAATTGTCCTATTTAATTCTCTTTAATGTGTGGAAATTATTATCCAAAATTAATAGAATTGTCTCTTAATCGTTCTCAGGTGATTTTCAACACTTCAGAGATGGAATTGAATCAAAAAGATGCAAAAGATGCAAAAGAAAATTCAAAATTTCTAGATTTACAGCAAATTTAGAAACAGAACGTGGGCACGTGCAAGGGCAAAAATAATCTGCAGAATATGTTTTCAAATTCAAATCCGAGATTTTCATAATCTTTGAAGACCAGATTGCTATCTTATCAATAGAGATTTGCATCTTAAAGTGGGGAAAAGTTATCTGCTGAAAATCAAAGAAAAGATTGGGAAGATTTGAAGGGATAAATAGGGTTTGCATGTTACTGTTCACAAAACACACCTAAGATTAGTTTTTCGTTTTTCTGCATTTCTTTTCTGGTTTTCTCGACAACCATTATTGTTTCTCAGTTTCTTCATTTTTCTTCTAAGTATTTTCGGATTCTTTAGAGAAAGACCAGCAATGGAGACTTTATGTTTTGTTATTTTTTTATTTATACTTTTGTTATGAGTAGCTAAATCCCTTTTCTTAGTTGAGGGGAACCAAGTTATCATCTTTTATATGTGAGATGTTTCAATAAAGTTTATTTTGTTGATAAACATTGAGTATCTTCCAAATTACTTTTTTCTAATTGAATTGATTGATTTATAGGTGTGCAACTAGGAGTTGATTCGTTTAGTAGCTAGATTAATGAAATATTACGTTCAATTTTGTTAATTACAAGTAGCAATTAGGATTACCTTCTTTACGTTAGAGTGAAAAATTCTAAGAAGATACTCATCTTGATTAAATGCATGTCGTATATGTGTTATCTTGTTCATTGGTTTCTTAGTTCTTAAAGTTATTATTCAATTGAATCTACGATCGTATCTAGGTTGTTGATTAATAAGAATGCTTAGAATTCATGTTTCTATTCATTTACTCTTAAGAGAAAACATCCCCCAATGAATGTTTATTGATGAACTGAATTTTATATCAAGAATCATTTTAGTGTGATAATGTCAGTGACCCGAAACTAAGGTTTTTTATTAAATTTTCAGATCCAATTATTTTAGTTTATTTTCTATTATTGTCATCTTTTTTGTCTAAATTTCATGAATTGAAACCCCCTCCCTCTTCGTTACTTTATTTTAGTTTTGAACTCGTAAATTCTTTACCGTTAAAATTTATTGTGAGAACGATACCTACTTTCCACTACTACATTAATTGCATTAACAAAAGTTGATTTCTTTTTTTGAATTTGGTTGCAGGCAATAGCAATATTAGTTGCCAGTATGTTTGTCACTTGTTCACAAGTGTAGCCACAACTTTGCATGAAGAAGTTGTGGTGTTTTCCCTTCTTCATTTCTCATCTTCTTATATGTTATTATTGCATCATAGTACTTTGAAAGCTGTTGGAAAAACCACTATTGTCACAAGTAGACACAACTTTGCAAGAAGAAGTTATGGTGTTTTCCCATCTTCATTTTTGATCTTCTTATGCATTATTATTGCGTCACGGTACTATGAGAGCTGCTAGAAAAACCACTGTTGTCACAAATATAGTCACAAGTTATCAAAAAGCCAAATAACTACAATGATTTTTCGTACCTCAAATCATCCCAACTCCCTTTGCATTTGCAAATCTGCTCCAAAAATATTGTTTGATAGCTCCAATTTGTTAGCTAAATTTAAGATATTATTTCGAGTTTTAGCTTTTAGAGCCATTGCATAAAGCTTTTATAAACTTATTTATTAGCTGTAATATTTTATCTACTTTCTACAAATTTAATTCTCACGTTATATACGCTTATCTGAGTATCATACTCATCTATCCCTTTACATTGGAATTAATCACATTCGTTTATAAAACTTTGTCTATCCGCATTCGTATGGAAAAGCGTGTTATCACTGTTTATGTGATAATCATTGGACCATGAGAAACTAGCGTGTTATTACTGTTTATGTGGCCAATTAAATAAAAAAACCCTAAACTTAGTATATTATCATGAATTTATGGCTTAAAACATAGTGACGGTGATATACATGGGCATCCATAAGCTAGAAATGGACCACCATAATCTCACTTTCTGTAATTAGTACAAATTAATTAAAGGGTTGTACAAACCATAATTACATTTTAATTTGTAAAAGCTCTTGCTTCATGCATATAACTACATATATTTTTCAATATTGCTTTCTTAATCAGCCATGTTTCATCAAAGAACACTAGTTGTATACATTTTCATTGTTTTTCACCTCAAATATTGATTTTCTTTTTCTGCGAGAAAATTTTAAACTCAATAATTGGGATCTATGCGTAACTTTCTATGCATCATCAGGCTATAATTGACTATAAGAAAATCTTTAATTATTTCTTTTCATATGTATTGTTTGAAATACTAAATTGCTCTTGTTGTATACCATTTTTAAAATTTTAAGCATACAAGGGGTTAGTTTCATGATAACAATAATATATAAGTTCATTGTCCATGTGTCCTTTTCTTTTTTTTTTCAAATTGTAAAATTACTACTAAAGTATTTAGAAACATCTAACTGAAGTAAAAACCATAATCCATAAGCTTACGTCTATTGAGATACTTTAGGTATATTTCTTTCAGATAATTTACTGGTGATACAAACTAGTTTATTATATCATAATGAAAATTTTATAACTATGTATTGAACTTCATAAAACATCATGAGATTGTTAAATTTTATTTTTATATTTTTAAAAAATTGTATATGTAATATTTCTTGGTTGTTAATATATTACATATTGTATATATTACTTTGATGAATAGCTATTTGTCCATGGATAAGAGAGATAAGCATTGGATGACTTTTTCTAGATATAGTGATGAATATATAAGTGTAGTTGCTCTTTTTCTTGAAAAGGCTTTTTTTAAGGTGGCTAACGAGAATGAATTTTTTTCCATACCTGGAGTGTTACAATTGTTATTGATATACAACAAATATTATATATGATCATTTGATTATTGATGGATTTGCTCCAGGATATGATGGGTTGGGAATTTAATGAGAAAGGATGAACCAATGCAAATATGGATATGGACGATGATAATGAATTTGATGGAAGGTCTATGCATGATAATATAGATGACTTACAACTTTGACACATTTAGAGGTCTTTAAGGAGCTCAATTCTTATTGGAACTACCTAGATGTGAAGGTATGATAATTATTATTACTTTCTATAAACTAGTTACATGATATCTAATTAATATAATGCTTTAATGTGTAGCAAGTTGTTGAAAAAATATTAAAAATAGAAAACAACAAATTGAAATGCACACAACTAGTCTTAAGAGCTTTGCAAATATTTATGCTAAGATGGTAAGTTTTTTAATAAGTTATAATCTATTAAGAAACTGCTTTACTTTTCTAAATTATAATTAACAATTGTTTCCATGGATAGCAAAATGAAATAGAGGATAAAACTCCACTCTCTAATGCTGAAAATTATCTTGTAGCTTATAAAAAGAAAGCCTAGAAAAGTGTATAAGCAATCTAATGAAGCTATAAGGAAGAAAATTGTGAGTAATATTGATGTTGTAATAATTTTCTATACTGTTACTACTTTTGTTGAGATGCTCAAATTTATTGCTTATTTCATAGGTTTTTGATTCCATTTTATATGTTTTTTATATTGTTTATTTATTCTTCTTGTAAAAATGAGCTATTTCTAGTATAACCAAAATTAAAGTAGGTTTTTTTTAATCATAAATGATGTTTCCATTCATTAGTGTGACTGCAAATTTTCTTTTGTAAGCTCGCATTGAACAAGTGCATAAGGAAAACGATATCGGGTGATAAATTTTTTTAATTCACTATTTTTGTAAATCATATGAACAAGAGTGCATAAGGAAAATGATATCAGGTGACAAATTTTCTTAATTCACTGTTTTTGTACATCATATTGTTATCTTGTTAGTTGAGATTAACTGCTTATGTTCATGCTTTTTGAATTTGTTCATAAAAAGAATTGAATCATTGTGATGTTAGTTTTTGAAATATATTATTTGTCTTGATTAAATTGAGGTCAAAGCAGTTTATATTCTAATATACTTCTTGTCTCTTTATTTTTAGGAAGGTAATGATTATGAGTGAATAAGGAGGTACTTGGTGAAGGATTTTGAAGTACCCACACGCAGTGACGGAGTCAGAAATTTAAGATAGGAGGGCTCAAATATTTAATTTTTAAAAATTTTGAGGAGCCTAATGTACCAATGGGCTCCAAATAATTATACTCTTATATATATATATATTAAAAATAAGAATATTTAATTTTTTTAAATATTGGGGGGCCCAGTGCACCATAGCCTCCACGTAGCTCCGTTTATGCCCACACGCGTTGATTTTGTTTAATATTTAGATTAATTCACTTATATTCCATATAAAATGGAGGAAGATGATATATGTGAATATTTTAGCTTCTGAATTTTTTCTTTTATATTTTGAATGTGTAAAATGTTTAATTTTACAAGTCTTTATAGACTATATAGCATATATAAATGCAGCTTTTTGGTCGTTTATATTTGACAATACATATGTAATTAAGACATACATTAATGTATATGTGTTGCTTTTAATGTATATATAGATATTGTGTACTTAATAACAATAGTTTGCTTTACCATGAACATATTATTGATAGCGAAAAAATAAATTGTTACTTTTATTGTTACAAATTGTTTTATAAAACAATCCCTTTATTCTCTTATAAAGACTTAAATTGTTGCAAAATTTATTTAACACTATTACTATAAATTGAAACTATTATGTTGCCTTAGTCAATACATGAAGCAACATTATTCAAACTGTTGTTTTATCCATTTAATATTGTTACTTTAGTTTGAAACTATTTTGTTATGTTAGTCAAAAGTTTACTTAACATTATTCATTTTGTTTCCTAAAAAATCTTTTATATTGCCTTACACCTTAATTATATTGCCTTAATAAAAAACCAACAATAATTTTAATTATAGTTTTTTTTGCCTAAATCTCCTTTGGCTTTAATGTTTTTTTTAGAAATCCATAAATTTGATAAAAAGAAACTCTTTCAATTTGTCTATTCTTAAGCACCACTTCCCTAACTTTTCAAATGCAACAAATGAAAATTTTATGTTATTCAAACTAGGAAATTTCCCCTACGGGAGCCTCAACCTTCTCTATATAAACAAAGGGTAGAGTTGAACACTATATGTATATATGTGGTGATTGTTAGGTTTACAAGTGATTTTTACGAACCATTATATATATATATATATATTTGTTAGGAATCTGAATCATCTGATCCTCTAGTGTATATATATATATATATTTTGTTAAGAATCTGATCTTCTGATCTACTAATTCTGGACCAACCCTGTGTCAACTCATCTCAATCATCTATTTAGAGACTAATGGATTTGAGAGGATATTGTTAGGTTTAGAAGCGCTTTTTAGGAACCTATTTCATACCTATGAACTTAAATTTTCAGAGGCTGCAAAATATATTATGTTCTATTCAAATTAAAAGATATTATGTTCTACTCAAATTAAAAGATTTTCCTTCCACTTATCTCATCCTTCGTTTGGACTTGTTACTGGTCACTCTAAAACCAACAAGAAGAGAACAAGCCAAAGTCACACAGCAGCAAGGAACTTCTGTTTAGAGGTACAAAAGCATGCAGGCCTTCTTATCGTCATTGGACTTAGATTCCCTAACACAACTTGTACTCCCAAGAGGAATTAAAGGATTGAAACAAAAACCTACAAGATCAATTTATTAAGCCTCTTACAGAGACAATAGGAAGACGAACTGATGAAGCATGATCAAGAAAATGCCTCACAAATGGAACTAAAAGGAAAACGATCAGATCCCATGCTTTATACTCCCTGGTACATCTTGGTTTTATTTATCACTAATGAACTTACAATACGACGTATGCCTTGCTCCATCTTCATTAACTTATGATTTGGAACCCGATACGATGATGCACAAACGATGACAGGTGTTAATAAAAAAATGATGAGAGATGATAAGCCTTTTCTGCTGTCTTATACGTATACGTGGCGTCCTAAGATTGGGTGCTGTCAGTGTTAAAGTACTACTATCCTCTACGGTGTTGCAAAGTAAGAACTAATCGCTTTTAATAATTCAGAGGGAAGTGGTGCGGCAGAACAACTTCACGAGGCTGTGATTGGAGTGTAATCGGAAACTGACAAGGAATTGAACAGATTGAGAGAAAGCTGTCGTTAGTGTTGAGTTGGGAAGGGAATGGACCCTGTTCAATGGCGTCTGCTACCTTTGCTTGTTCTTCTTGCCTCCTTTATCTTCTACTTCTATGTTCACAACTCCTCCAAGGTGAGTACATGTCGCTATTAATACGCTTGAGCGTATGTGTGTGTGTGTGTGTGTGTTTTTTTTTTTTTTTTTGGCATGATAACACTCCTGGGGATTGGGAGTCAACTGTAAGTTCGGTAGCTGTCTTGTGGGTAGGTTTCCGTTTTGTAGGGTCCTATCCTTGCAGCTGATAATGGGAGCTATTTCTCTCTTTGGCTTTTGTAGTGTTCAGCCTTTTTATGATCTTCTCTTGTTGTTGTTGATAAGCTATTATGTGACATGAATGCACTGCAACTATGTGAAACGGATTGTCGATTTGGATTAGTGGGTTTATGTAAACTTTTAGCAATTGTTTTTCCTGGGACCTGGAACAGAGCAAATTGATGGCTTCATATATGCTTAATCATTAAGCGCGAATGAATTTCAGGTTAGCATAATGCCCTTCTTTGCAGCTTCCTCACACAGACTGCAGCCTTCTTCGTCACAGCCACTACTTCTTAACCAGCAAGAGGATTGTGACACAACAAGGGATCATATCTGGTGCAGGTTTGTTTTAGTTTCACTTGTTTTCAGATGTACAAACAGATATTTGACTGCAAAGGTGTGTATTTAGCTATTAAGACTGCACAGAAGTCCCTTTCTCTTTCTAAATACACAATCAATCAAATGGTAACATCTGATAGTGCCACCACGGCTAGCTTCCTACTTGATCTTGTTGGTATTGCTGTTTTGTTATGCTGTGCTGTAACCTTTACTTAGATAAACTCTTGCTACTTAACAGTTGAGGTAAAGAACGGGTACATCGTAGCCATAATTAAGGGAGAAGATTTTCATGGAAATTCCAAGGCAGATCAAATACTTGATTATAAAGAAGCTGTTCTTATGCCTGGTTTGATTGATGTGTAAGATGAAAATTTTTAACTGAAATTTTATTTCTGTACTTATAGTTCCCACTGTTGAAACATAATCGCGAAATATGATATCACATGACCATGGCAGCCACGCACATCTTGACGATCCTGGAAGAACTGATTGGGAGGGATTTCCTTCAGGGACTAAAGCAGCTGCTGCTGGTAATTTCTTATGGCTGTTAGCACTTGAATGCACATCTAATTGATAAAGGAGAAAAGTCCTCAAGTGATAATCTTTCATGAGAAGAAGTTATGTTTCATTGTGATTTAACAATGCACTCTGATTTCAGATGAGACAAGGGATGCTAATATAGATTGATGCTGCATTTTTTTCTTGTCCTTTTTAAGTACTAAACGTTTAAGCTCTGTACAATCCCTTTTACACTTAGTTTTGATGTTATTGTGTTCACTCCATTTTACTATATACCTGTAGGTGGTGTCACCACATTGATTGATATGCCTCTAAACAGTTTCCCTTCGACTGTTTCTGCTCAAACTCTAAGGCTCAAGGTGAGGAGGCTCATCTAAGAATCCGTTACTGTGAGTAGCATTACTGCATCTGGTTCAAAAGATCTTGCAAAGCTTAAACATGTTTCTTTCATGCACTTGGACCTTTTTTGTGCTTTGATGAAGATTTTTTTCCAATTCACCATCTTTTGGTTGTTGGAAATGAGATTACTTGACTAACTACTGGTTTTTGTTTTGTTTGACATACATGAATAGATTGAGGCTGCAGCGAATAATATCTATGTTGATGTTGGTATGCTCTTGAAACAATCTGCTCTTTTGGGGCTGCACTTATACCAATTTTCTAAGGATATATGTCTGAACTTTGATATAAACAGGTTTTTGGGGAGGGCTAGTTCCTGAAAATGCTTTCAACAGAAGCTCTCTTGAAGCTCTTCTAAATGCAGGTGCTCTTGGATTGAAGGTAATCATCTTAAAAGGATGTGTCAATGATCTTCGTATGCTATTTGGTAGTATTTTTAACATATCTTCCTACAAGAAATCTCTTCGTCAAGATTGTTGTAAACTATTTCTTAAATGTGAACCAAGACGTGAGTGCTTTCTTATGACTTTATTTTTTTATCAATTTGTACCATAAACTATCGATAGACTATTTCCATCTTTTGCAGTTTTGATACACCTGCATCAATATTCGATGACGTCTATTTACATTTTGCGAAGAAAAGTTATGTCAGCTGATTTCTCTTGGTCTTGATTATCTGATTGTTTCATTCCAACTTCTTTTTTATTGTTTTGTAGTCTTTTATGTGTCCTTCGGGAATCAACGACTTCCCTATGACCAATGCCAGCCATATCAAGGTTTAGCCCTTAAGCATCTTCCAGCATCACTTATTTAATGTATTACCTTATCATATCTGTGATCTCTTAACTGTTCTTTTTATTTTCTATTTTGTTCTTAGTTCAAATGTTGAGTCTGTCTAAAGAAGGACCTCTAACACTTAAAAGTGGTCTTTTGATAAGGTTATTATCATATGCTTCTGCAGGAGGGACTAGCTGTTCTGGCAAAATATAGAAGACCTTTACTTGTTCATGCAGAGATTCAGCAAGATTCTGGAATCTACTCAGAAGATGGTGCAGATAACCCCCGATCTTACTCCACCTATCTTAAGACAAGGCCACCATCATGGTAAAATATTGTCATGGCCATGTGGGCTAGTGTCCGAGTAACTAGTTAAAAATCATTGATATATACATTTCCTGTTGATCTAAACAAACCTCAATTCTGTTGGGTATATATCTGAAGATGGTGCAAAGTACTATTAATGTGATTGATTACAACATGTGCTATTTCAATGACTTGAGCATGGTTTATATCTGATGAATCCTTTACCATTTAAGGAAATACAAAACATGTAGATTGTTTATGGCAGGAACATCTTAGTAATTCTTAGATTAAATCAATCAACGGTAGTTAACTCATATCCTTCCAGTTTCCTGATCCCTTTTCACATCTCACCAGAGGCAAATTTGCGGTGCCCTTCATCTATAAGCTTATTATAAATGCTTAATTAGCTTCATCTTTTTCTTTTAGTGCTAAAGAGAGGATGATAATTGATTTCTTAACCAGGGAGGAGGCAGCTATTAGTGAGCTCTTAACTGTATCTAAAGACACAAGAACTGGTGCTTCAGCAGAAGGAGCTCATCTTCATATTGTTCATTTGTCTGATGCAGGTTCTTCCTTGCAGCTTTTGCGGGTAACTTCTTTCATCTGCTTACTTTTTATTCCATCAGTTTCCAGCTTGAGGAGGTTATTTTGAATATTACCATTTCATACTCTTTTTTCTCTGTCAGGTCTGTTATTTACTTTACATTCATATTTTCAAATAGATTGTTACTCTTCGTAGCATTTATTGGATTAGTGCATACCATAGTATGTAAAACTGGAAATCAAGCAGTTGTATTTGCATAGGCTTAACCTTTATCTTTTAAATTTTCCTTGTGTTGTATGAAAGGACCTTCTTAGTCAAGGAAAATTGGTTTGAACTCTTTGCCATGTTATTCACAGAGTGCCAAAAATGATGGGGACAGTGTAACTGTTGAGACGTGTCCTCATTACCTGGCCTTTTCAGCGGAAGAGATTCAAGATGGGGATACTCGTTTTAAATGTGCTCCACCCATCCGTGATGCGGCCAATAAAGAAATGCTATGGAAGGCTCTTCTGGTAGCTAAAAATTCAAGGATCCACAAAAATTTCTGTTCAACTTTCATGATTCTTAGTCGCTTTACTTCAAAATTATATTTCAGGATGGAGACATTGACTTGTTAAGTTCTGATCATTCACCAACTGTGCCTGAGCTCAAACTCCTTAGTGAGGGTGATTTCCTCCGGGCTTGGGGTGGTATATCATCTTTGCAGGTTACTGATTCGTCATTCATATCAACCTAGTAACTGTTTCAAATATGTGAAATTTTTTCGGGTATGATCCTCCATTCAGTATTTAATAGTGGCTTGGGACCTTTCACTGAACGTGGCCATTGATAATCTCATTAATTTGTCAAGTGCTAAAGAAAGCCTCGTTATTTACCTAATGGGTTGTGCTGTTGAATCAGTCATTGGTTGAAGATTTTCAGCCGCTCTGCATATGCATTTTGTTCACTAGGATGAGTATATCATTAGTTACTAGGTAATTCTAGATTCACTGCCTATTTAGTAGTTTAGGCCTGAAATCCATTTCCATGCATTACTTGTGAGCATACCCTATCATCTCTCAGCTGTTCTATCACATCTCAGATGTTCTTTGTGATTGTTGACTTTATTGGAATTTTATGGTAATAAAATTTGGGAGCATATATTCCCAAAGAATAAGATATCAAAAGAATTAAGTTGTTTCTTTATTTGTGTGGTGATAAAACAATGAAGAGTCAGTTCCATTTTGCTGCTTTTTCCTACTTTTTAGGACTAAAAATCATAATATGTGCAGTTCATCCTTCCTGTGACTTGGTCGTATGGGAGGAACTATGGAGCAACTTTTGAACAGTTGGCAATGTGGTGGAGTGAGAGGCCAGCGAAGCTTGCTGGACAAGAGTTGAAGGTGATGCAGATTTACCACTTATCGTCATTCTCAAAAGACATGTCAACTGATTCTGTACTGCATTTTGTAGGGCGCTATTGCGGTTGGAAAACATGCAGATATCGCTGTATGGGAGCCAAGTGTAGAATTTGAGATCAATGATGATCTTCCTGTATACGTGAAACATCCTGTATGCCAACTGACTTCTCCATCTCATGTTTCTAATGCACCTAAAGAGCATTTCATTGAGAACATCACCGAAGTTATTTTATCTTATATGCATGCCACCTAATTAGTTCTGAGCCATTTGAAACACCGACATCTTAATTTCATTCACAGAGCATCTCAGCCTACTTCGGATCCAAGCTTTCTGGGAAGGTTTTGGCAACTTTTGTCAGAGGGAACCTCGTTTATAAAGAGGGAAGGCATGCTCCCGCTGCTTGTGGTGCCCCTATCCTAGCAAGATAATTGTAAGAATGGGGTCATTTAGATGTGTTTCATTGATTCTTCCAAAGCCGGCCCTTGAGGATTTCAGTCATCTAGGAATCCTGGGTTGCAACTCAAATACTAACAATTTCTGTGCCTGAAGAGGATCCTGACTCATAAATTTGCTAAAAAACTAATGTATAAATTGTTGAAATTCCACTTGTTTGTTGGAATTTTTGTTGCAAAGATTTGTACTTAAGCTGCATCACCATAAGGGAAAGCATGTCTTATCGTTGAAAGTGATTACTGTAGCCATTCTGTTCAACTTTTCCTTTTAAAATGAATGAGAGGTTGACGGTGCTGAACTTTGTTTATTAGATGAAGAGTTACAAGTGCTTGTTAGTAGAAACTAGAAAGCAAGCAAGCACGAAATCTAAATTGCTTTATATATAAACGTATGCAATATATCAAATGTAAATGATGACTATTAAATCTGGTAATCTTCATCAAAATTTAAAGGCATGAGGAGTTGAGCTGTTGACTAATCAGTAAAAAACTAAAGGGCCAATATGAAAAGGAGAAAACACAAGAAGTCCATGGTTGATTTTTGACTCCTTACTTTTACATTCACGGGCCCGGCAAGCAATCTATGCCAATAATAACATTATTCACAAAAAACATGTCTATTTAACTATCTAGGTTTTCGTTCCTAAAGCCTTTCATTTTATTACACACATACACCGTACACGCGCACAGAGATTGATTTGTGTTTTTCTCCGGTGGAAGCCAAAGCCGACATGGGTGGGTCTGTCAAGGACGTGAAGTCGAAGGCGGAGCTTGATAACCTGCTCTCTACCGCCGCACCTGTTTTCCTTCACTTCTGGGCCGCATGGTGTGAGGCCTCTAAGCACATGGACCAACTCTTTTCCCACCTCTCCACTGATTTCCCCCATGCCCACTTCCTTAGGGTCCTTTCTCTTTCTCCCTCCCTGTTTGCATCTTTAAATTTTTCTTCTTTTTATGTTCTTGTTGGTTTCATGGGTGATTTTGGTTTTGCAGGTTGAGGCTGAAGAACAACCGGAGATTTCTGAGGCCTTTTCTGTTTCTGCAGTGCCTTTTTTCCTTTTCTTCAAGGTTGTCCTATCTTAAATCTTTCCACCTTCTCCAATTTCACTTTTTCTCTCTATCTTTGAGATTTGTGATGTTGCCTATTAGTTGATTTATATTTTTTTAAACTGCTGCGATTGTATTACCAAGAATTCAATTTTGGTAAACGAAAAGGTCCTAAAGAAATGTAAACACCGACTATGTGATGAGGAACAAGGAGACTAATCAACTAGGGACGGGAATAACATTACAGAGGAATACTTGCGGGAATGAGTAGAATAATTGGTTGTAGACGTGTTAACTGTTATTATTATTATGTTTTAATCATGTTCAAACAGTTATGATCCTTATAAGGACGAATTTTGATTTAACGTTGGCGAGATTGCTTTTTACTCTTGATAATTGTTTTTATATAGATGAAACAGCTTTATGGTATTTCTTCATCAGGATGGCAAGGAAATTGATAAACTGGAAGGTGCGGATCCTTCGAGTTTGGCCAACAAAGTTGCTAAAGTTGCTGGGTCAGTTAACCCTGGAGAACCTGCGGCTCCAGCCAGCCTTGGTATGGCTGCTGGGCCCACTGTTCTTGAGACGGTCAAAGAGTTTGCTAAAGACAACGGTTCTTCCCAACTTGCAAACCAAGTGAAATGCGGTCCCAGTGATGCCTTAAGTAAACGATTGAGGCAGCTGATTGACTCTCATCCTCTCATGCTATTTATGAAGGGGAATCCTGAAGCACCTAGATGTGGTTTTAGCCGGAAAGTTGTTGATGTTCTGAAGGGTGAAAATGTTAAATTTGAAACTTTTGATATATTATCAGACAATGAGGTTCGTGAAGGTTTGAAGGTGTTCTCCAACTGGCCAACATATCCGCAGCTTTATTGCAAAGGAGAGCTTATTGGTGGAACTGATATAGTAATTGCAATGCATGAGAGTGGTGAATTAAAAGAAATATTCAGGGATCATGGAATTGATTTTATTGGTTCTAATTTATCGAAAGAAAGTTTAGGTGGAAGTGCAAAGGGTGGCATCTCAGAATCCACTGGATTAAGTGTAAGCCTGACTTCTCGACTGGAAGGCCTGATCAATTCTAGCCCAGTTATGTTGTTTATGAAGGGAAAACCTGATGAACCAAAGTGTGGTTTCAGTGGGAAGGTTGTTGAAATTCTTCGAGAAGAAAAGGTCAACTTCCAGAGTTTTGACATTCTTTCTGATGATGAAGTCCGACAAGGCCTTAAAGTTTATTCTAACTGGTCTAGCTATCCTCAGTTATATATTAAGGGTGAGCTCATTGGCGGATCAGATATTGTGCTCGAGATGCAGAAAAGTGGAGAACTTAGAAGGGTTTTGGCTGAGAAAGGTGTTGTTCCTATCCTCAGCTTTACTACAGAGGGGAGCTGATAGGAGGTTCCGAGACTGTAAAGGATCTCCACAGCAATGAAGACCTGAAATCTACCCTCTCTGGATAGGATCACATATTGTTTCAAGTAATTCCAGACAGACCTTAATTCTGTGTCATGCCTGTAGTGTCCGCTGATGCATAAACCCTTTAGTTTGCATAATAGGACAGTTTCTACTCATCGGCCTCTGCATTTATATGGTTTTGATTGTTTTTTGTTGGGTTACTACTTACCTGGTTATTAGAATGAACGCCCACTTTTGATTAGAATATAGCGGTCAATTTTGGTTGTTGGTTGAGGGTTGCGGAATCCATGGATGGTTTAGTAGTGTTAATAATGAGGGAACGCATCCCATGTACCTTTCTGCCTCGTGGTCCTTATATGTGTCCTACACTTACATTGCACCGGGATGATGCAGTATTGATTGTAGCAGTCTTGTCGAGGGTGCTTTATGCAGTGTTCTTATGCATCCGTTATATGAGTGTCTTGGGCCTATCTGACAAATGGAAACCCAATTACGATTGGAATCAAGTTGCAATTTATATAACATGTTTTTCGTTATGCTCTTAGAGTGGAATGTGAGTAGGCAGGAAGGTAGCAGATCCCGCAGCATCTTCAGAAACATGCATTGCCTTAAATTAAATGCTAGAAAAGGTTTTTTCCATTCATTTTCAATTTTACAGTCCTTGCGTTCTTCACAACCTATAAGACTTCATTAAGGCAAAATCTGCTTGGGATTACACTAAGCAAAACAAGTTTCTTCATGCATGGGGTTCCCGTGGGGTTAGGCGACCATCCTTTTTCAGAAACAAGACAATCTTTGAAAATACAAATTTTAAAAGCTTTACGAAGGGGGAAGTCTTTTGATTTCGAATCCTTGTTTTTCCTATGCCCAAAGTCCCCTACCCCATTCATTGCTGAAGGGCTCTGGTACAGGAGGACCAGGAATTTGGGAACAAAATAGAATGGCGGAAGGGCTTTGGGTATAGGAGGACCAGGAATTTGGGAACAAAATAACTGATCCCAAAATTAAGAAGTGCTTCTGCCATAGGGAGCAGATCTCCAGTGCCACTTACCCTGTGTCGTGGATGGTTGGGATGGTTTGTGGCATAGAAGGCACAGGGCAAGTAGCACAGGACAATTGGGATGGTTTGTGGCATAGAAGGCACAGGGCAAGTGGCACAGGAGATTTGAAGCCCTGCCAGTGTCCCATAAATCACAATATTAGGCATGATTCCAAGATGATTACCAAATCCTTGTTTCTTTATGCTCCTCTTGCACTCAGATTAGTCTAGTGTGATTAGCCGGTTCTACCTTTCTTACTTAACGTCTCTTCACATTTTACATTTTCTCTCCGCATATTGGCAAGGTTTGCTTTACTCTATGATATATGTCTTATCAGTTTACAAATACATCCAATCTTGTCTTTAATAAATTTTCGTGGGTTCACATAAATATGTGGATAAGATTTAATAGAACATAATAAGAACATCATAATTGAAACAAGAGATCTGATCTCATGCAAGAGGCCCATTTACATCAATGTATGGATAAAACTTAATAAAACATGACAAAAATATCATAACCGGAACAAAAGATCTGATCTCATGTAAGAGGTCCTTGTTACCCGTGTACGCCACACCCAAATCCAGTCAACATTTCACAGGCCATTAAAATTGAAAAGAAAATACATCACCTCTTCAATTTCGTTTTCCATCTGCTCAATAAGCTTCTCAATTCCAAAACTCTCGAAGGTTATCCCTTGCAATTTCTCCTCTTTCATCAAGAATGTGCCATAACCTCAGTACTCTATCCCCTAACAAAAACCAAACATTTCCAAGTTTCTCAAAACCCTAATTGATTGCTCGCCAACAATTCTAAAACCACCAAAGAACCACGAAAAAGCAGATAAAGGCTTAAAACCGATGTATGGATTAATAATAACTTCATTTTCTATTTTTATGTTTTCCTTCTCCTTTAACATTTCTTATTTTCTACCATTTTCTATCAGTGAGTAAGTGTATTTTTACTAAAACACAAGTTGAATCATATCATTCTAAAGTGTTTAAAATAAAGTCTACAGTTTTTAAAACACTCAAAATAAACTTTAAATAAATAGAAATGTGTACAGAGTCAACTCTCTATTCATTATATGCTACATCGGTAGTACTGACGTAGTACAAATGTAACATCTTTTATTAATAATATGAGTATACTTAAATAATATTACTTAATCTCAATCCATAATTCCTATAATCAAAATCTTAATCTCAAATTTAGAATCAAAATTGATGCTTTAACAACTTTTGGTTCTTTTTCTTCTTCGACTTTTTACTTCTCACTCACTGATCTGTTGGATCCCGAACTTTTCGTAAAAATTAGAAATTATAAAATGAAATTAAATGAGGAAATATAGTATGATTCTTTGAAATAAATGAAAAGTATAAATGAATTTATGAGCTTTTGATAAAATGAAAGACATTTGGGTTTCTTTGTGTTTCGCATGTGTTTGATAAAAAGATGAGTTTTGTGTATTGTGTTTGGATGTGAGAATTTGAGATTATGGATAAGTGAAGTGTTGTGCAGGTTGAAGGTTTTGGCTAGTGAAAATTTAGGGGAAACGCTATCAAAATTTTCATTATTGACAGAAACTATGATTGAGTTTTTGACCCTCTTAGAGTCAGATTTTGACCAAAAAGTCTGCTTGAAGATTGTAGTTTAGGTTCTTTTCATTGACATATAATATGTTATTTTTTATTGTGAGAATTGGAAGATATGAAATTGTGAAGTTTGGAGGTGGTATAGGATGACCACTATTCTGGCAGAATCTTTGATTGAAAAATTGACCTAGTTAGAGGTAGAAATTGCTTTTAAGTTCTTCATGAAAGTTTTAGATTATGTTTTGATCTTTGCATTGATATAAAGTATAGAATTTTTGGACAATGGGATGAGAAATTATGAATTTTAGAAGTTTTGTTACTGTTCAGATGATAGTATTCGGATAGTAAATTTGATTGAAGTTTTGATCTATATAGAGGCTGATTTTGCTCTTAAGTTCTTCATGAAAGTTTTAGATTATGTTTTGATCTTTCCATTGATGTAAAGTATGCAATTTTTGGACCATGAAATTTGGAGTTATGATTTTTACAAGTTGCTGTTATTGTTTGGGAAGAGTATTAGTGGACAGAAACTTTGAGTGGCTTTTTGACTCCCTTAGAGGCCAAATTGATTTTTCTATCCTTCATGAAAGTTGTAGGTTGCTTTATGATCTTTGTATTGATATAAAATATGACAAGTTTGGACCTTGGAGTTGAAAGATAGAAATTTTCAAAGTTGAGTATTTGTTTAGGGAGACATTAAATGGGATAGAAACTTTGATTGAAAATTTGAGCACTTTAGAGACGGAATTAGTTTTCGAGTTCTTCATGGAAGTTGAAGAGCTTCCTTTCAGCTTTCTTTTGATACCAAGTTTGTAAATTTTGGACTCTTGAGTCAAAAGTTATGATTTTTGAAAAATTCAGATATATATATATATATATGTGTGTGAAAAAAAAGGAGGATCGCGAGGGCGAGCTCGCCCTCGCCCAGCGACGCCGTTTTGCCATTTTTAGGGCTTTTCCTCCTCTAATCTGACCCTCTTCCAATCTTTTGCTTATATCTTTTCCGTCCGACATCCGATTAACTTAATTTTTGAAGCGTTGGATTCCTAAGACAATTATCTACATCAGAATGAGAAATTTATGATTTTTTGAGATTAAATTGAGGATGATTGATTTAATTAAAGTGAGTTGAGAAATTTTCTGAACATGGTTCAGTCTTTTGAGAAATTCTTGATGTGTGGAGATCCGATTGAGTTGATTATTGTTGCAAAATAAAATAGAGACATAGGGCTACAAGTCATATGAAGAGAATTTCAATTTAGCCCCTAAGATTTTCAAATTTTAGAATTAAAGTTGAGTTTAATGTTCAGTCTTGGATTAGTAAGAGCTGATAGTATTTTGGCCATAACTCTTACTCTAGTAATCCAAATGAGGAGAGATAAGGCTACAATTTGTCTGAAGAAAGTAAATTTTAATTCAGCCTCTAAGATTATCAATTTTCGAATGGAAGAAAATTGCTGAAAAATATTTTAGCATAAGAATAGTCCGAAATATTTGGAGTATAACTTTTGGTGTAGTGATTCAAATTAAATGATTTTGGTGGCGTTATGAAATTAAGACAATGAAGAACATTTCTCTAGAAGGAAGTTTTAGCAAATT
>JANIJH010000002.1:43744237-43770116 GCA_024520975.1 Erythroxylum areolatum | reverse complement strand
GGCCGAAACTTATTAGGGCCTAAATGGGATTAGGGTTTTTCTATAAATAGAGAAGCCTAGGTCTCATTAGGTTAAGGTAAAAAAGACGAAAACCTTAGCCGCCATCCAAGGGAAAGATCGTGCGGCGTTCAGAAAGTGTTTTCAGGACGTGCTAGCACATTACAGCCGCAGCCCGGATCGTGCATGCTCGTGTGGATACCGGTAGAGGGTATTAGCGATTTGCAGTGTCTTGGAATCCGAAAAAGAAGCAATCCACCCACGAAAATAAGGTATTTTCATTAATCCTTCGTGTTTTCGATTATACGTGATGTTCTTGTATGATCTTTTCCGCAGCGTATTGTGAATACTCGGACCGTACGCGATCCAACACTTGATTGGTAATCGTTAAGTAAATCATACCATAATTTTTGATAACATTAATATTTATTGAAGCTCGATCACCATACAATTGTTGAAAACAATATTCGATCACAATAAGCTTTTACGTCGAATCTAAAACAATATTAATTGTCATGATATTACTAATCTCATTCTAATAATTATCCCAAATTTTCATCATCTTGTTTGTAACTGTTTCATTCACTTCATTAAAAGAAATCATCCATTCAAATAATGTTAGCTTCATTTACGTATGTTAGTAAAATAAATGAAAGAAATTGAATAATTTATGATAGATTATAACTTAGTAATAATGTAAAACACCACCAATTTATCGTAAATTTTTTGTCAACTCTCTTTGCACATATATCAACAAATAATTGTATTGATATCCCATTTCAATTGAATAAACATATTTTTATACTTATTTATTATGTCGAATACTTTGAATGTTAAATTTCACTTTGTTGGATGATCCATACATAACTTTTTAGTGTAGGGGATGTATAATTGTCTTGCCAGTTCTTCAAACTTATTAACACATTTAGGTGTTGCATTCCAATACACTATAGTATATTAACTTACTTATGTACCTTATTTGACAATCTTCAACCTATCATTCACAATCAATATCATTATTTTCATAAAACAATGCATATGAAAGAACTTAAAATCCATTAATAGGCTTCTAACTTGCTACTTGCTTTTAAATTTGTAGATCATAACACTCTTTATGCTACAATTATCTGGAGTTGTTAACATTAAGTTTGTGTCAATGTTTTAATTTATCAAACAACTAGCAAATACAATTTTTATCTTTTCATTTGTTTAAGGAATTGGAACATAAAAAAACTTATCATTTAGAAATAAAAATAAAGATCAAACAATGCAAGTGGCTTTTTGTTTGAATTAGATTGAATAATCCATATCAAGGATCCAAAGATAGCTAAAGGATATTTAGAGTGAGGAAAATCTATAGGTTAGGGTGTTATGCATTGACTATGCTAACAAATCATGCTGATATATGGGATGGTACATACTAGTCTCGATTAAAAGTCCTCAACATGAAATTTTTTGATATCATTTAGGATGTTAAGGTGTTAGAGAATTTCCTTTGGTGCACAAAGCAGTGTTTAGATCTTATTATAGTCCCTGAAGTAGACAAATTAATGCTTATAAGTATATGCTTAGTTAGGAACACAAAGTTGTGGTAAAGAGCTTAACTTGATGACAATCTAAATACAAAAACACAATAAATTAATACATGGAAAGTTTAGTCCTTAAATTAAAGGAGCAATTCCTTCCTTACAACATGTTATACGTTACAAGGGAATCCTTACAAAAGTTATGATAAGAGGGGACTATGTAACAACATAAAAGCATTTACTTTCTTAATGTTGGACAACCAAAAAAATATTTTAAGAAGATAAACTTTTTAATTTCTTGGTTGGGCTGCAAACATAGGAGCAAATTGAATTATATAAATAAGAGAAGCGCGATTTGCCCACCATGATTACAATGGTTGTTCACTTGGTAGACTTACATTTTAATAAAGATAAAGAAGTAATGGAAACCTCTAATCAGTTTATGCGTAAAGACAAAATGAGAAATAGAAATGAAAACAAAAATGTGATGGGAAACATATGCAATATGATAATGAAAAGGGAAAAATGAATGGCAATATATCTACTTTAAATAGGAAAAAATGTAATAAGAACATTGGATGTTTTATATGCAATATAGTTCACTTTGCACAGGAGTATCTAAAATTTGAAAAGCTTAATGTGATGGTGGCTAAAGAACAAAACAAGTGTTAAGTAGCAACATTAGTGAACTCTTTATAGTTCTTGAACACCTTGTTAAGTAAAATTTATTATGCTCATGCTTCATTATTATATGTAACAATTTGAATAAATGAGGAACAATTAGTGGTAATGGTTAATAAAGGTGTTATACACACTTTCATTGTGGGCATAATCATTGCTAAATTTAGACTAAAGGTGTGCAAAAGCACCCATCGCTTAAAGATGGTGAATGCTAAATCTAAGGATGTGGTTGGAATGGCTTACAATGTGTTTATTGAGATAGATGATTGGAATGGAAAGATCAACATGATGGTTATACCACTGAATAACTTAAATACAATCCTTGGTATTGATTTTATTTAATTGCACAATGTTGATACATATCCATATTTGGGTTGAATCATGTTCATGGACAAAAATAAACCTTATTTTGTGAAATGCCATAATATTAGTGACGAAAGGAGTAGTGAAAAATTATCAGTCAATTTGGCTATGGTGGTAGAAAAAGGGTTAAAAGGGTGAGCACACTTACCTTGCTACTTTTTTAGGAATCATATTAAGACTTGATGCCAATGGAGTTACCTAAAGAATTGTCTCTATTGCGAGCAATTGATTATAAAATTATCTAAAACTAGTTACAACTCCTCCTGCTCATGCTCCATATTGGATGTCCTTGCTGGAATTAAAGGAATTATAAAAATAGTTGGGAGAGTTTATGGAAGCTGAATATGTGCAACCTTTAAAAGCTCTCTATGGTGCTTTAATTCTGTTTCAAAAGAAGGTAGATGGAACCTTATGAATGTATATCTATTATTAGATATTGATTAAAGTAGCCATAAAAATAACTATTTCATTCTGTTGGTGTAGGATCTGATGGATATATTAAGTAAGACTTCCATATTCATGAAACTAGATGTTTGCTCAGGATATTAGCAGGTTCGAATTATGAAAGGGGATGAACCAAAGATCATGTATATGACTTGATATGGTGTGTATGAATTCTTGGTCATACTTTTTGGCTTAAATAGTGCCCTTGCCACATTTTGCAATCTTATGAACAATATGTTACAAAAATTTCTAGATGAGTTCGTAGTTGTATATCTTGATAATATAGTGGTTTATATTAATTCCAAAAAAGAGCATATAACTTATTTGCAACAGTTGCTGAAATGTTTGAGGAAGAACTAATTGTTTGCCAAGATGAAAAAGTGTGAGTTTGTTAGGTTTAAAAAAATCAAAGTTTAAGGCACTTTGCAAGTAAGAACCAAGTTTAGGTGGATCTAGACAAAGTATAGTCCATTATGGAGTGACTAATGCCTACAAAGGTATCAAAATTGTGATAATTTCTTGATTTTGCAACTATTATTGGAAATTCATCCAAAGCTACTCTCAAAAGGTAGCACTTTTAATTGATTTGCTGAGAATGAAAAGAAAGACGAGCTAGACAGACAATTGTGAGGATGCCTTTGATAAGTTTAAATAGGACATTGCATTGAACCTATTTTGAAATTTTCAAACTTTGAATTGTCTTTTGAAGTCACACTGATACTTTAGATAAAGCAATGTACTTGTTTAGGATGGAAAATTAAATGATATGGAACAACAATATTATGTACACGAAAAGGAAATGGCTGTTGCAATATATTGTTAGTGAGTATAGATGTCTACTTATTAATGCCAAAATTTGTAGTTTGAATGGATAATATGGTGAATAATTTCTTTAAGATGAAGAAGTAACTATCAATTAAATAAAATGATAAGAGTTATTAGTTGAGTTTTATTTTACGTAGTAATACAAACCAAAAAAGTGCGATGAAGTAGTTGATGCTACTAGTAGAAGAGAGGTCTTGGCTACTTACTACAACCTTTCCAAAATTAAAGTGGACTTGATAGATAGAATTTGACCAAATAGTAAGCTTAAAACTAATTATTATCGGTTAGTAAAAGAAGTGGAAGATGGTATGACCAAATGATATTGGCTCGATGATGGACTAATTATAGGAAAAGGTGGTAAGCTATTTGTTTACAATTTAGTGGAATTTAGAAGAAACTTATGTGAGAGTCATATGATGTACTTTGAACATGAGATTTGGGAAGGGGATAGATGATGGCATTATTATTGCATTTATACGTTTGGACTAGTATGGAATAGGAAATTGAAGCCTATTATTGAACATGTTTTGTTTGTTAATAAGATAAGGTGGGTATACACAGCAAGTGAAATTGTTGTAGCCTCTACCTAAAGTTATGGATATCAATGTCTTTTGATTTCATTGTGGGATTTTCAAAGTTTAATGAAAAGGCCTCAATGTTTGTAGTGGTAGATTGCTTTACTAATTATATTACTTTCATTACATCTCCATAAACTTCCTTAAAATATATAACAACTAACCTATTCTATTGAAATATAATGAAACACTTTGGTATTCCAATAGATATAATGAGTGACCATGACCCTCAACTTACAGGAAAAATTTTAGACTTCTTTATTTAATATAATGGAGGCAGAATTAAAGTTTTACATAAGAAAACATCCATAAATGGATGGGTAGATCAAAAGGACATATGCATTGATGGAAAAATTAATTTAGGCTATGTGAGTGATAGCCAATAAAGTTGGCTGGAGTTGTTAGATAGCATACAATTCGTTTATAAGCTGCAGTGATCTTCCTCTATAGGAAAGACACTTTCAAACTAATGTTAAGCTAATGGCCTTTTAATCAATTGGAGGTGACAAAGAAATAGATGGAAGGTAAATTTCTCACTACCTATGTATTTTCTAAGAATAAGTAGAAGATGTTGGACGAGGCAAAAGACAACCTACGAAAGGCAAGAAGTGAAATGAAAAAATATATAGACCAGCATCATCGACCTTTAAACTTCAATGTTGGGGATAAAGTGTTATTAAAACTCAAACCTCAAATTTGGAAGAGGATAAGTGAGAAGGTAGTACATAAAGTATTAATTCCTAATATGATAATTCCGTTGAAATCATCAAAAAAGTCAATAATGTTGCATATCGCTTAAAGTTGTCTAAAAGACTAATGTTTCATCCAACTTTCCATGTGAGCTTTCTCAATAGGTTCCATAAAGACATAAAGTAAGGCAAAACATACCCCTTCAATGGTGCAAAAATTAATCTGATAAGGATATAAACGAGATCCTTAACCATCGATTCTTAGGATAACACAAGAAAAATTTGTGGATAGAATTTCTTATATAATAAAAAGGAAGGGAAGCTAAAAACGCAATTTTGGAAAGAGGTACATATCTTTGGAGATTTGGGTATAAGATTCAAGCCTACCTTAAAAACCTATTAACAAGGATGTTAGCTCCTTATAGTAAGGGAGGTTTATAAGTCTCGTTAGCTTAACTCAAAATAATTCAACAACAAGTGACTCCTTATAACTTGCTAGCCAAATTAAATCAAGTATGATGGTAGCATGTTCTAGTAATAAAGCAAGTCAACCTAGTGAAGACATCAAGCTTGTTTCTAACTTGACCAAAACCTTAACTATTAGATAGAAATGTGAAACAAGGATTTTATATATACTATAATCATTCTAACTACTATATAGATTTAGTAATAGTTATGATAGCTATGTTGGTTTCAACAGTTATAGTAGTTAATAGTTGTAGGTTACATTGGTACCTATTATATTGGTTAAGGAAACAACTACCTTTAATTTCCAAATGGTTGATATTTCATATGTGTGTGTATGTGGTGTGTGAGTGAGTGCGTGCATACGTGCGCGTGCGCGTGCGCGTGCGCGTGCGCATGTTTTTGTGCGCGCGCGTGTGTGTGTTTGTGTGTCTGTGTGTTTGTATATGTGTGTTTGTGAGTGAGTGCATGTATGCATATATGCATGTGTGTGAATGCTTATGTGTATATGTGTGTGTGTGTGCATGTGCGCGCGTGTGTATAACAAGTTTGTAGGGGATGTAAAGACCTCATACTACTTTATATCAATCTTCTACTTCAATAAAATACTTCTTTTTCTTAAATCTAAAGTCTAATTCACATCCCTATCCAGAAAATGAAACGCACACCAAATGTTTGAGAAAATGATGCCTACAAAGTGTTTAACGAAATATCTTTTAAAACATAAAATGCAAATCACATTTCGATTATGGTGGTTTTTCACCAAAATAATAAATGATTGCCAACTTTTATAATTGTTAATGTCAAATATATGAAATGAGATGGTTGAGAATATAACCCTTGAAAATGAAACTAATATGATTATAATGCATTAAAACAAGCATATTCAACAAATGTAGTTCTTTAAAGGATGGAAGTAAAACTAGGAGAGGTAAGTAAACTCACCAAACCTAAGAAATAATAATCTATTATTGTGCCTAAATAACCACACATCTCTCACTAGCACATAGTATGCCTAATGGAAATATACTTGTTGGAAACAAATATAATCAGATTCTACACAAAATCATTTATTAGTTACCTTAGATGTTGTCCTATTTAATTCATTCAACATGCTACTATATCTTGAAGCTATAATTATGAGTTTTAAGGAAGTAAAAAAAAAAACAAGCAAAGAAAAAGCCTGTACTATAGTACGATATAGTGAAAAACTTCGTGTTTACCCTATAAATAAAAGTAGGCTAAAAGAGTAAAATTAACTCTAACATTTATATTTAAAAACAAGTTAAACTTAAATATTTACAATGTTTAAATTAAAATTTATCATTTAAAAAATGTTCTAGTTAAACCCTATATAAATGGAAAATATAATAGACATATTTTGTCATTTCACATGATCAGTGACATGGTAGAAATATATTATATTTTAATATTAATTTGACTCACAATGTCATATGTACGTCACATGACTATGTTGGACTCATTTTTATTTTTAAAAATTTTGAAATAAATAGATGATTAAAATATTTCATTAATTTTAATTTATCCTAAATAAAAATAATTAAACCAATAAAATAATTTAATTAAATATTGATTAAACCATTAGATTCACCTAATCCATAATCCTAAAATTTTCAATCTTCATAGCAAAACCCCTAATGCTATCTCTCTTCATTGTGTCAGTCGCTCTCTTCATCGTCATCCATGTGTGGTTTATTGTTTTATTAGTGGCTTCTAATTTCCAAAACTTGGTTATATCTTTTTGTTCCTTCGATCCTTTATATAAGTTTTGGCTTGCGATTGATTTTGTTTTTTGACACTATAAATAGGTTGTTTTAGTATTTGTTAGTTGGTTATATCTTTTCAGTCCTTTGGTTCTTTATATAAGTTTTGGTTTGTGATTAATTTTGTTGTTTGACATTAGAAAAAGATTGTTAAAATATGACCCCCAAAAAATCCCTAAGTAAGGCAATATAATTGCCTACAAGATAGACAACAAAAGGAAACAACTATAGGCACCACATATGTTTCATCTTCATGAAAAGACTCATTCACCATTTTTTGTTTGTAAAGTTCGTTTAACCTCTAATGTTCCACACTAGTTCTGCCTTATTTGGCCCTCTAGGTATTTGGGATTTGGCTTTCTCTTCCTTACTGATTTCCTTTTTGCAATTTTAGACTACACATAAAAATATCCTGGGATGTCAGGAACTTGGGCCGTAGATAATGGAGAATCATAGTCCTCTACTTGTTTTGCTTTCTGAGAGATAATATCCCCTATACACTGACTTGCCACACAATCATCACTGGATTTTACCATTGTTGTTTATTGTGCATACTCTAGCCTAGCCTTAGAGGCTTGATGACAACATTCTTGGTTTGCTCGGCAATTGCTAATGGAGTCAACATGTTAGCCCAATCTATCTGACGATGCTCCAAACACTGGGAGGTGAAGTCATTCACTCCACTATCCAGACTGTCCACATTGTATGCACTGGAGTTGTCAATAGTTATTTGTTCTACATTTGCAATCTAAGACTTTTAGCTATTTCAACATGTTTTAAAGGAGTCTTCAATTGAGCACAATCCATTTGACAATTTCACTGGGGCTGGGAATTATTTGCAGCAATATTTTTTTTCGTCAAACCAACTAATTGATTATCATTATCTATAACCTGGGCCATTTGTTCAGCCGAAATCTGTAGGTTGACTTCACCACCATTAACAACATCCACAGCATCATTAAGCACACCCATAGTGACATCACTAGCACTTTCATCTTCTGCACTATGGCTATCTTTAACAGCCTTAACAGAGGCTGTATCAAAAACTACACCATTAACATCAACCCTTGCACATTCAACAACATCGACCATACTATTAACAACATCCACAATACCACTAAGGTGATTATCTACCTTCACTAAGGGTGATTCATAGACATCTCTCCTGTCTTTAGATACTGCACCATCCTTATCATCAACTACAACAAAATCTAGTAACTCATCATGCCATCCAATTTGAAACAACTTACTCGTAGGCTTATAGACTTTACTATCATTCATTAATTTCTAGGGATAGGAGAGGGCGATGACAGCCTTCTCTAGTTCACCCATTTCAGTCAGCTGAAGAATGGAAAGTGATTCAGGTAGGGAGATCTTTTTAGAAACTTCAACGCACATTTTAGCATAGCATATATGTTTTATTGTCGTAGTTTGGGAATCTATACAAATGGGTTTACCCCAAAGATCTAGCCAAGTAGCTAACCCTTGATGGTCCCGAACTCCATCGAGACATTATGAAACTGTACCAAGTCTATTTCCAGTCCAGGTCTCCATTTTTGGATGAAGAGAGGTTGTTCTCTGACTTGCCACGAGCCCTACTCCATAATCTCGTCGAGGTTGGTGCTATTAATAAACTTGAATAGAATGGAGTCATCTTGACTTAGCATTGCTTTCCCCCATCTTGACTTTCCCCAAGCATTAACTGACAGAAATGCAGCACACTTGGACCAGAAGAAACCTAGTAACGTCGTGGACCAATCTCTAGCTCCCTCTATCAATGGTTCGACCAGTGGAGACAAGACTTCATCCTCGAGCACATTTTGATAGTGCTTGAGTGTTCCCTTATGGTGGACTATCTTCAATTTGTTCTTTCATGCTCCGACTAGGTTGGAAGTGGGCAGATCTTTATCTGCAATTTTTTTACTGCTAAGGATTTTAATACTGCGTTCAACTATCGAGTAAGACGCTAATGTTTCCTTGGTAAGCATAGGGAGTTCAGATTTGGGTAAGGGGGTTCCCCTCCCTTTATATCAAAATCGGAGGCCGGAGCCTCAGCAGCAGAGAGGCTAGGTCAGAGAAGATGTCTGAGGTTGTTTTCGAATGGGGAAAAAAGAAGGATAAAAAGGTAAGTTTGGATGAAAAAGAAGAGAGAGGGTGGGTTTTTTTTTGCAATTGTTAACGTTAGGCTTGTTTTAGAATTTGTTAGTCAATGTCATATTGATTTTTACTTAATTGTCTTACTTACAGCAAATTAGAAAAGTGGTTTAGAGTGTTGAACATATAATTTCTAAAAGAACACTAGACTTGGAACCTACAACAATAACAACATTATAATATAAATTCTGTTGCGATGTGGGGGTCTAAGAAAGTCCAAAAGTATGCAGCCTTACTCCTAACTGGTAAAGAGACCTTGAAACCAAATATACGATAAAAGAAGCAAGAATAGATTTAGGAAGATTCGAATGAAACCGAAGAGATAATATTAAAGGTTTTGTTAAGGAAATTGATAAATTTAAAGTTACGGATAGGTAAAATTAGGGTGTTTATTAATTAGATGTTTAGTTAATATTTAATTAAATTATTTTATTAGTTTAATTAATTTTGTTTATGATGAATTAAAAATAATAAAATATTTTAATTATTTATTTAATTTTTGATATTTTAAAAACTATGATTGAGTCTCAAAAAATTAAATGGTGCATGTGTGATATTTTAGGCCCAAATTAATATTAAAATATAATATATTTTTACTTTAATATTGATAACATGATAAAAAAAACTAATGAAATTAGGTGTCCATTATATTTTTATATAAGGTTCAACTTGAACACTTTTAAAATGATCTAACTTAAATTTGAACAATTTGAAATATTAAAGATTCAACTTGTAATTGCAATTAGATGTAGGTGTTGTAGTTAATTTTAATAGGAAAAGTTGTAAGTCTACACTATTATGTATATAGTTTGATCTTCGACATTAAAACTTGAAAGCTACATAGAGTTCCATGTTTTTGTTAAAACAGTGAGATCGTAGATGTTGAGTTGTCAACAATTATGGCTCATCCCATAATTAATCCCAAATCAAAAATTTGTGGGAATGGTGGAGGTTCCTACAGCTATAAAAGGAGCCTCCCCTCCGTAGTTAGATACATCCCAAAATTGTCCATCTTTCCTTAAGGCAAAAATTCCCTCTTTCCTTTTGTAATATTTCAGTTGTACTATTTTTTGAAAATAGTGAAATATAAATTTAGTAGTGTTTGAGGAAGTGGGCATAATTGGCTAAACCTCATTAAATTCTAATATTTTTTATTTGTCTATTTAACAGTTATTATCGGGTATAGTTGTAGTGAATTATTATGCTATTAAATTACATGTTTAAGAAAGTTCTATCTAGGAGGTTGGACCTTAAGTGGGACCATTTGTGACCCCTCCAGTCTTTCTTGAGAATTTACTTGGTGTGATTTTTCAATACAATCGTCCACACTCTATTCATATAAGTAATAGTGCTAAAGGTAAATTTGTTATAATTGGTAGTAATTAACCTACATTTTGCAACAATTGGTATCAAAGCCAATGTTTTTTTTCTTAGTATGCTCTGTGGTTGCAACATAGTCTGATCTTCCACATTAGAAAATATTTTTCTTTGGGCTATTGACATGTTGCATTAACAGCTATTGAATAAAAATTGTAACAGAGATGGCAGCAATTACAGATACGACCGCACCAACAGCTTCTACCTCGTCTATTCTAGCAAGGACTGTTATGACAAATGCAAGATTTGCAATAAAGATTTTTGATGGCATGGGTCATTTTGGCATATGGCGAAGTGAGGTTCAAGAAGCTCTTTTTTAGCAAGGGCTTGACATTGTTATTGAAGAAAAGAAACTAGATGATGTTTGGGAGAAAAATTGGAAGATTATAAATCGTTTGGCATATGGTACAATTCGATCATATCTTTCTAGAGAGCAAAAGTATGCTTTCTCGAAAGAAACTTCTACGTCTAAATTATGGAACACTGGAGGAATTTTTTTTAAAGAAAAGCAGTCAGAATAAGCTCCATATGAAGAAAAGACTGTTTTGTTTCTCTTATGTTCTGGGTACCACTATTAATGATCACATCACCAGTTTTCATCAGGTAGTTACTGATTTAATAAATTTGGATGTGGCATGTGAAGATGAAAATCTAGCTTTGATGTTGTTAGGCTCCCTTCCTGAGGAGTTTGGGTTTCTTAAAACTACTCTACTTTATGGGAAGGTTGTTGTGTCTTTTAGTGAAGTTACAACTGCTTTGTACAATCATCAATTGAGAATGAAGACAAAGGAAAAACGTACAAGTGGAGCAGCAGAAGCTTTGGTGGTCAGAGACCATTTGCAGAGCCATACTAAAGGAAAGAAAGGGAGATCAAAGTCGAGGCCCAAATTGAGCAAAGATGAATGTGCCCTTTGTCAAGAAAAACGGCACTAGAAAAAGGATTTTTCGAAGCTGAAGAATAAAAACAAACCTGATAAAGGAAAGGTCATTGCAAATTCAAATGTTTGCTGAGTGTGAAGGTGCAAACTCAGATCATTCATTGGTTATTACATCCTCAATAAGCCCTTTTAGTCCATGGCTACTAGATTTAAGTTGTAGCCATCATATGTGTCCTGATCGAGATTGGTTCTTTGATTTTAAAGAGCTAGAAGATATAGTTGTTTACACAACAAATGATAATTCCTGTACCACAAATAGCATTGGTTCAATTTTCTTGAGGAATCACAATGGAACAATCAGGACTCTGGTAGATGTCAGATACGTGCCAAGTTTGATTAAAAATCTAATTTATGTGAGAGTCCTAGAATCAAAGGACTACACTGTAAATGTAACAAATGGAGTAATGAAAGTCATATTTGGTGCACTTATGGTAATGAGAGGAATTCAAAGAAAAAATAACTTGTATTATTACCAAGGCAATGTAGTTATTAGAACAACAATAGTAGCTTCTAATGATGATCAAGATCTAGAAGCAACGAGGTTGTGGAATATGCGATTGGGACAGTAGGCAAAAAAATCCTTAAAGATATTAGTAAATCAAGGATTGTTGAAAGGAGTTCGGGCCTACAAATTAGACTTCTGTAAGCATTATGTCAAAGGGAAGTAGACAACAATGAAATTCAACAATGTAATCCATCATACGATGGGTATTTTGGATTATGATCACTCTGATGTGTGGGGACCTTCCAAAATAGCTTCTTTGTGAGGAAAATACTATTATGTGACATTTGTTGATGATTTTTCCTGAAAAATATAGGTGTATATTATAAAGACTAAGGATGAAGTATTGAGATTTTTCCTCAAATGGAAGAAGATGGTAGAAACTTAAGTAGGTAGAAGGATCAAACGTCTCCATATAGATAATGGTGTGGAATACAAAAGTGATCCATTTTTAATAGTTTGCAAAGATGAAGGTATTGTTAGTCTCTTCACAATCAGGGATACACCACAATAAAATGGGGTGACAAAACGTATGAACTGTACATTACTAGAGAAAGTTAGTGTATGTTGTCCAATGCTGGGTTGGGTAGAGAATTTTAGGCTGAGACTATTACATATACATGTCATGTCATCAATCTCTTTCCATCAACTACTATTAGTGGTAAAACACCTTTGAAAAAATGGTTTAGAAAACCTGCTACAGATTATGATTCCTTACATGCGTTTGGTTCCACTATATACTATCATGTTAAGGATTCAAAGTTGGATCCACCAACAAAGAAAGTAATTTTCATGGAGATCACCTCTGATGTGGAAGGATATCATCTTAGGTGCCCAAAATCAAAGAAAATAATTTTCAACAGGGATGTTACCTTTGATGAATCTACCATGTTAAGAAAGGTAATAATTGAAATTATTGAACAGACAAATGGTACTGTAAAATAGGTGGAGTTTGAGGGAAGAATTGTTATCCTAGAAAATGATGATGTAAATGCAAAAACTCCCATGGTAAAAAAGAAGCTAGATAAAGAAGAGGTTCCAACCCAAGAACCTCCACAGCAACAATTACAGATTGCAATGAGAAAGCCAAAAAGGAACATTCAAGTACCTACTTGTTACGTTAATATGGTGGCTTACGTATCTCTAATTGAAATTGATGACATTCCTACCACTTATAAGGAAGCGGTTTGAAGTTCAAAAGAAGATAATGGAGGATAGTGATAAATGAAGAAATACATTCCCTTCATAAGAATCAGATGTGGAAGCTATCTTGTCTTCGAAAAGGAAAGAAGACAATTGGATGCAAATAGGTATATGTAAAGAAAGATGGATTTCCTGACAAGAATAATGTTCACTACAAAGCAAGGCTAGTGGCCAAAGACTATGCTCAGATGGAGGAAATTGATTATAATGAAATTTTTTGTCTAATTGTAAAACATTCATCCATTCAAAATTTGTTGGCTTTGGTAGCACAGTTTGATATGGAACTAGTTCAATTGGATGTAAAAACTGTGTTTTAATGTGGTGATTTAGAGGAGAAAATCTATATTACTTGCCCAGAAGGTTTTAAAGTTGCTGGAAAAGAGAATATGGTATGCAAACTTGAAAAATCGTTGTACGAATTGAAGCAATCTCCAAAGTAATAGTACCACTCATTTGATAAGTTTATGATAGGACAAAAGTACATAAGAAGCAAATACGATCACTGTGTGTATTTTCATAAACTACAAGATGGATCCTACATCTATCTTCTCCTGTATGTTGATGATATGCTGATAGTTTGAAATAAACTAAGAGAAATTAAGAGATTGAAGATTAAGTTAAATCGAGTGTTTGAAATGAAGGATCTAGGTGAAGCTAAGAAGATTCTTGGCATGGAGATAAGCAAAGATAACGAATTAAGTAGACTTTGTTTGGCTCAAAAATAGTATCTGAGAAAGGTACCTAAACGTTTTGACTTAAATAAAAAGTCAAAGTTTGTCAGTACTCCGCTTGCTCCTTATTTCAAGCTCAATGCATCTTTATCCCCAAAGAACGATGCAGAACAGAAGCACATGTCAAAAGTACCTTATGCAAATATTGTTGGTAGCTTAATGTATACTATGGTATGTACAAGGCCTGACATTTCACATGCAGTTGGAGTTGTGAGTAGGTATATTCATGATCTTAGGAAGGAGCATTGGCAAGTTATAAAATGGATTCTACGGTACATTCTGAACACTATAGATGTTGGTTTGGTATTTCACCGGGATAAGCAAAACGGTCAATCTGTAGTTGGATATTGTGATTCTGACTATGCTGGTGATTTAGACTCGCATCGATAAACTATTGGATTTGTGTTTCCTCTTGCGTTCCAGTCAGTTGGAGGTCTACTTTACAGTCAACTATTGTTTTGTCGACTATAGAGGCAAAGTATATGGTAGCTACAAAGGTTATGAAGGAGGCAATTTGACTTCAAGAATTGCTTGGTGATTTAGGGTTCGACAAAAGCACATCAAAGTGCATTGTGATAGTCAGAGTATTATCCTTTTAGCAAAGATCCAAGTTTACCATGCAAGGACGAAGCACATTAATGTTCATTATCACTTTAAACAAGAGGTTTTGGAAGAAGGTTGAGTAGTAATCCAAAATATTAATACCATTGAGAATTCTATTGATATGTTGACAAAGGTTGTGACTACAATCAAGTTCTAACATTCTTTGGACTTGATCAATATTGCTTAAAATTGAAAATGGACGCTTTGAAGTGCATTTGAAAATACTATTAAAGATAAGTTTTGTGAAAGATTTGAAAAAGTGGAATTTGCTAAGGTGGATATTTGTTGAGTTGTTAACAATTGTGGCTCATCCCACAATTAATCCCATGTTAAAAATTTGTGAGAATAGTGGAGGTTCCTAAAGTTATAAAAGGAGTCTTCCCTCGTTAGATACATATCAAAATTGTCTATCTTTCCTTAAGGCAAAAATTCTCTCTCTTTTTGCAATATTGTACCTGTATTATTTTTTGAAAATAGTGAAATATTAATTTAGTAATGTTTGAGGAAGTAAGCATAATTGATTGAACCTTGTTAAATTGTAGTGTTCTTTATTTGTCTATTTAATAGTTATTGTTGGGTATGGTGGTAGTAAATTATTTAACTATTAAATTATATGTCTAGGAAAATTCTGTCTAGGAGATTAGATTTTAAGTGAGACCATTTGTGATTCCTCTAATTTTTCTAAGAATTTACCTAGTATAATTTTAAGTACAATCGTTCACATTCTATTCACCTAAACAACAGTGCTAAAAGTGAATTTATTATTATTGGTAAAAATTTGGCCGCATTTCACACAAGTGGAAGCTAATTCTTCTAATATGTTTGAACGAGCCACGTACAAGAAGAGGGTATAACAATGGAACTAACTTATTACGTACCATTAAATACTAGTCTTGTTATAATTGTTCAATTACGCGCACAAAATGCACTATTGTCAGCCTTTGATAAGTAGAACTGCATTGATTCAATGCACGAACGTCCAGCCTTACTTTGGAAAGTATAGACAAACAGGTATGGACCCATGAGAATATGGCGACTAATTTTTTCGAAAGTGCAATCGTTTGATATTCTGAAGGATTTTATGTCTTTATAAATCCAACAACAACTAAGAATTACAAAATCCCAACTATAGCGGTGACAAGCTTCTTTCCCTTCCCTTTCTAAACTTGTTGATTGTGATACTTACCAAAATTGCCTTGCAAAACCTCTGTTCTATCACTGAATCCCTAACCCCAGATCCCCTTAATTTCCTTAACAATTCATGCTCTAATCCTGCCGACAAATCTGTGGTAAAGACGGATTCTCTGTGCCTACCATCTTCTCTATGTTGTCAAGTTCATAATGACTCAAACAATAGCAACAATACTCAGTTAAAATTCCGCCGATATGTAGATCATAGCAACTCATTTAACCAAAATAACTTCTAACATTGTTAAAAGATTGACAAATCCAAATCCAAGCGTAAGAAAAGCCAGGCAATTGGGATTTATCAGGGTTAGATGTGAACCAACAGGGTAAACAAAAGTTAAAAATTTATTACAGAAAATGGTTTCTGTTAACATTATCAGACGTTTATACCTTAAATTTCTGAAACAAATACAATTGATTTAAAATTTTATTCCCAGTTACCAAACTGTGAAATTTCTGTTGGTAATACTAATTTCCTGCTCCTTGACACGGTCTTTTAATCTCGTCTGAGCAAGAAAATCCAACAGCCTATTTTCTATTGTTTTGAAATGGGCTATTTGCATTTCTAATTCCAGTTTCTCTCTTCTAAGACTTTTGTTCTCTTCCATGAGTGGTGAAAGGATGTTTTCTTCAACAGCAGAACTTGCACTCTCTCGGTAACTAGAAGGCTTGAGGTATGCAGGGAATACACTTGGGCCACATTTCTTTCTGGTGATGTCTACTAACATGTGCCTCTTGCCCTTTTGAAACTTCTCATGCTTGAATTCCCATCTCTTGGAGGATGTTTTCTTGAATCCCTATTTTGAATTGATAAGTATAGATTTGCCAAAACATCAACAAATATAAATACTCAAGTTTCAGTTAAAATCATGAAAGCTTATATAGTTCCTAGAGTACTCACATAGGTGTTAAGTTGGCGAATGAAGCTAGAGAAGTTGTTGTGCTTGAAGTATCGAGGCAGAATGTGGTCCGCGAACCCGGGGGGTGACCATATCACAATTCCATTTCCCTCCGCATTCCACGAAGCAACTCTCTTTCCTTCACCTTCACCATCGCCTTCTTCCAAAAGATCATACGTCTTGGACAAAAACGGAGCAGGTGTTTGCGTTTTGGTTCTTGGAGATAACTTGTAGCTTCCTGTGCCGATCTCATCCTCCACCTCCATCATCGCGTTTCTTAAAGAGCTCAAAGGCAGTGCAAAAACAAGTTATTCCTCCCCAATCCTCTACGAGAAGTCGAAAGTCTCCTTTGGCCAAAAGGAATCGTAAGATTTTCTCTTTTGATGTGCCCCAACGAGAGGATATTTTAGACTTCCAATTTATATATTACGTAATACGTCAGCGCAATTAACTTTCTGTGTTTGCTTTCTTTTGGGGGATAAAACCTTATGTCAAATTTTACAATGTTTTATTTTGTTTTATAAATTTTAGTCATTTATTTATACAAATTTTGTGTTTATTTATGCGAGATCTACGTAAGATCTATATAAATAAATGATTGAAATTTATGGGATAAAATAAAATACTATAAAATTAGATAGAAGATCCAGACTCATCTTTTAGATACATACTAAATAAATCTTTGAATTAACACAATTATCTGTAAATCATGCCAATCAGATACTTTGTATTAAGCAAATCTCATACGATAAACTCAATCATAAGAGCATAAATAAAGAGAATCGAACACAAAAACTTTTAATTTTACACCTCTCTACCCCACCAGCTGGACTACAACTAGAGAACTTCCATACCAAATAATGCCCACATGTAGGAATGAACTTTCTTCCGCCAATTTGAATTTTAATACCAATAATATCTACAAGTCAATTGATATGTACACAAACTTATTAGAACATCATTTTATTAAGGAAAAAATGTAACCAAGGACATAACCTTTTAAACTAAAATCAATTGGAGAAATAAAAACTAAATTCAATCACAAAAATATCAAATCCGCTAGCAATGTCTTCAAATTACATGCCTAAATAAGATTAAATCAATGCTAATCATGTTTTTGGTTTCATCCTTTAGACTTAGTACATTCCGCCGACCGGATTAGTTCTTGTGACGTGTGACGAAAAGCACAAAAGAAATACGGCACAAGTAAAGAGGGGCCGATATTTCTGACTTACTTCCTTTAGAAAGGTCTAGTGTCTGCCATGCCATGCCCCTATTTCTTACCGACTTGCACACTATCTCATGTCTATTTTTCAGATCAAAATTATAAATTACACACTAACGTTTTTTATAATGATAAACTAAGTTTTTAAAATAATATTAATTATATTTTATTAATTAAGTTTTAGTCAATTTTCATTGTACTAATTATCAATTTGATTTATATAAGATTGCAATTAAATAATTTAGACTTAGTATTTACTAACGTGATATTAAAAATAATTTATTTATATATTAATTAATATATATTTTGCAATTTAATATTTAAATTCTTTTAAATAAGCTAGTACCATTAATTTTGTTACCACTTTTATATTCTAATTTAAAGTGTAATAAGGACAATTTTATAATGTTAAAGTGTAAAATAGTATTAAAATAATGATAAAATTCTGATTAATTTTTTAAATATTAAAATATAACGTTTGTTAAATTTGGTTTTATCCTCTAACGTTGAAAATCACTTGAAATTTTCAACTCTCATACTAGTAAGCCTATATCTACATAAAATATCTGTTCAATATTTAATAATTTAACAAAACAAGTTTATTTTATAGGTTTGAAATCATTTAAGATATTTTTCTTTTTATATGATTTAGATTAAGTATAAATCCCATAATTAAGATGAGTAAAAATAAGTCTAATTTAGATACCGTTAGACTAAAGCATATAAGAATATAAACAAAAAAACTAATAGCATACAATAATCAAAGGTTAATTACTAAAAAAAAAGGCCAAACTTTCTTCAATTATAACTTGAACTTTAAAAAGAAGTAATAAAATGCCTAAATTTTTAATTTATTTTAATTATATCCCAACATTAGTCTCACCGTTATTTGTGCTGACATGGCAAAGCAACATGTTGATGCTTCTTACTAATTAGACACCTCAGTTAGTTTAGGAGAAGATTGTCCAATTAGCAAAATGACGTCGTTTGGTTTTGATAGTAAAACTACGTCGTTTCAACTAAAATTATATGTTCCTCCCTTCTCCCTATCTTCTCCATCTCTTCTCTGTCGATCAACACTTAAAACTCTTACTCTGAAATCCCTAATCTGTAAACTAAAATCTCCCAAATCCCCCAACATTCATAAGAGAGTGAATTCGTACATTGGTGCTTCTCTTATCCCAAAGTTATTTGCTCCATCAAACCAGCAAGCGTTTTCTGTGATTTCATACGTGGGTGCTTCATAAGAGAGTGATTTCGTCGGCAGGTAAAAATTGAACATTTAGTCGTCGGACTTCCTGTGGCGCTGACTAGGGTATGATTGATCCTCTATCTCTTTATTGTTCTTTCCACTCCGATTCGTTTTTTGTATGAAATGGTATAATGTTATACTAGGGTTTCAAACTAGATTATCCTAGGGTTCCTAAAGCATAAATCCAATTTGTTGTACTAAGGTTTCAAATTGGATTTATGCTTATAGAAAATTGACTTGTATTATGCTAGGGTTCCGAAAGCATAAATCCAATTTGTTATACCAGGGTTTCAAATTGGATTTATACTTCTAAGAAATTGACTTGTATTATGCTAGGGTTCCGAAAGCACAAATCCAATTTGTTATAATAGGGTTTCAATTTATATTTGTGCTTCTAGAAAATTGACTTATATTATGCTAGGGTACTAGGGTTTCAAATTGGATCGTGCTAGGATACGATTTGTTTGTTATTGAAAAGGAGGATTGACTTGTATATGTACATAGCAAATTGAACGGTAAAAACTTTGACTACTCATACACTTGGTTTTTAGTATGAAATGCAAGTCAAATAAAAAAAACTAGAGCAACTGAATGCATGATTGTCAATTCATACTTTGTTTTGTGTTGTATGCATAATATATACATCTTGGTAATTACTGAAAAATATGACATTATATAGTCTATAGCCTAAATATTAAATTATGTGATACTTCATCCCAATTTACAGGGAAGAAGCTTCCTCTCTTTCATTTTGTAAATGCAATGGTAATTTATCTAAATCTTAATATTGGGGATATTATGCTAACATTTTGGAAATTTAATTCTTTGTTGGGTGAATTTATAGAAAGAATCATAGTAGTGTTGCATTTAAGGTAGTAATTAAATATTTGTATCATGATATTGTAACAGGATAACCATTTATGGATAGAAATAAAGTATATGTAACTTTCGTTGGTTATGCACCTAGAATATATTTCATATAGGAAGAGTGTCAAGTTGTTGTTAGTGGATTCAAGGATGTTATTTGTTGTTCTTTGAATAATGTGGCAGAAGCTGGAAGGATATATTCTCAATTTTGTGAAGAGAAATCACAAAGTTCAGTGGTAAAATAAATGTAATATATATTATTTGTTATGTGTGATAATTTATTTGGATTCAAATATAATTAATATTGATATTTCTATATATAATACAGATGTTGAATATTAATTGCCCCAATTGTAATGCTTTGATGAAGTTACAGATTTCAAATGCTAAGCCTAACATTGGTCAATATTTTTATAAATGCGTTAATAAGAAAGTAAGTAATTCAATTATTATTTGTAGTAATGCCAACTGTATAAATTAATGTTAATCAATATTCAGATTGGAGGTCTTTTATAGGTACTTGGTATTTGTGAAAGAGATGAAAGTTTGTTTTGTCGTAAAATATGTCAAACAAATTATGTGCATTGCGGTAAGAGTCTTGTTCAGAAAATATATTGTTGTTCGCAAGAAAAAATTATGTGTAAAAATTTATGTGCATAATGCAAATTTGTCATAAGTCCTAATAATTTTGTTTATATCTTTATTTTGGAGGTCCCATACGATTTCATAACTAAGTCATCGGATGTAAGTACAAAAAAAAGAGACATTGTAATAGTTAGAAGAGCAAATGTAACTATTATGTTTATTGTGACTCTTTTTATCTTTTATTCAATCACCTATGACTTTAATATTCAGTTGTAAGCTTTACATATTGTTAAGAAAACTACAATTTTTACAAGGTTTTATATTGTAGAAGTAAATGCAATTCCATCTATTAATTATAATTACATTTGTATCATTCATAATTACTTATCCCCAGGTAATTACAATGAAGAGTTATGTTCTATCTTTGTCAATTTACCATTGTTACTTTTTAAAATATGCATATATTAGTGTAAAAATGAAAAATAGGAGAGCGAAAGAGCTAACATTCTTGAATATGAAATATATTTGCAAAAGGAGAAATGTATTGAATTCCATATATAATAAATATATCTAAATGGAAATTATAAACTCAAATATATGCTCTTATAAACAATGATATGATTAGCGTTCAAAGGAAAAAGAATAGTGAAAAAAAAGCAGTTGGCAAGGACAACAGTGTTAAAGAGTAACTAACTAGAAAAAGACAACAATCATGTATAAGAACAATAAAGTCAATATCATTTTTGAAGAGTAAATTACAAAGTAAGATCAAACAAGCAAATAAATAAGTTACAGACACTAACATTATTCTACAAACTGAAATAATATCCAAAAATATTGGATTCTCCAAATGGTTTTAACTTCTAAAGCTCCATATTCAAAACCACACCTCTGTCTTCCAACTTTCTTAGATAGATTGGTGTGCAATCAGCTCCAAATCCAAAGGCTTAATCCAGGGACTTTTGTAGTGCTTGATCACTTACACCATCCTTATAAACATTAACTAGTAGAAATTTAGAAGTATGATTCAGCTTAAAAAGGATGTCATCAAGATCACACACACACACAAACACAAAGGAACTATCACCTGTTTCAGTTGTTGGGATTATGTAAATATAGTGCCGTGAAAAGTAAGTGTATTTATATATATTTAATCTTCTTCTAGTTATTTTTATAAAGAAAATATTTATTATTAATAAAACAAAAGAATTTGGTTTTATTTATATGAGCATTATATAACTAGTCATAAGGTACCAAAATTCTTTTGTAAGTAATATACATATACATAGAGGTGTATAAGAAATACGTATATTATTAGAATCTAAATTAGTTGATTCACAGTTGAATAATCAAGCTGGTTGTTGATTATGGTTTAGACTGTAGTGTTGCGTTTCCGTGTAAGTAAAGGAGTTTACTTCAAGGGAATGATGAGTTTCATATCATGATAGTAGTTGACTATGATAATGGCACTATTAAATGAGTCTAGAATTATGTATGTTTTTAAAGAATAAAGTAGGTCGTTTCTTTAATCTTAAAAGATACACTTTAGTATTATTTTATTATAAGCCACAATCTTAATGAGTGGTGAACTCATATGTGCTTCATTATAATTCTTGATATGATCATAATAAATTTTTTCAAAGTATCAATCTAGAGTCTGCATGCTGGAATTATTAATTGAAACATGTATTAGTAAACATTCACTTAAATAAAGAGTTTATAATGATATCTTCACTTCCAGATGTTTTACGGAGATTGGTAATTAAACTGACACCAGTAGCTTAATTGTAGCACCCCCTTACCTTAAGATACATACCGAAACACCCTGCGGTTATTCCAATACATAAACTATGATAATGGCACGCTATGTTCAGCCACAACATTCACTTAACATGGCATCATCTATCTTTATTCTCTTATGAAACATCATCAAGAAAGTCACAATATTTAAATCAAAATTTTCTCATTTCATTTCATAAAAACTGAATATCTAAAATGTATCTTTCAATATCCATACTGATATAACATCATAGCCTAATACAAAAATGTGCTACATGAAAGAGGAAAATACACAAAATCTATCTAATCTGTCCATATCCAGCTGACCAACATTTGAGTCATTTCTTCTTGTTCCCAAAAGTAAAAGTGTCCCTTAGTAGCTAAAGGCGTCCCTTGATCCTGAAAAATCAACATTGTAATTTTGGTGAGTTTTGTGAACTCAATGAGGTAACCACCATCGATGGTTCACTCAATTCATTCAACACGTCATACATATAACATATAGTTCATAACTTTGCATAAATGATCACATATCACATTCTCGCTTAAGAATAGGCAATTTTGCATTTCAATCAATCAAACATACTTATTAAAATGCATACGAAATGCTTATGTGACTCTTTTATAATTTTTCGTTGTTGGAGATACAGGGCTCATTTTATATAGTGAGCCTTTGGCTCTTAATCACATTTGGAGCTTTAAGCTCATTTTTTATGGCTACTCAAGTCACAACTCTCATTATGTGATCATGCATTCATGTATGAAATGCATCTCTTATAATCAATCATGTCATGAAACATTTAGTTTATCACATTCACATACAAGTAGCACTTCAATATCTCATTCATATATCACAATCATTGGACCTTCATTGTCCGGAATTAACACAATCAAATCACATTAATTCAATAAGTCAAACATAAAATGAATTAAATAATTAATTGAGTGAGGCTGCCTAAGTTATTCACAGGTCACTCCCGAAGCTAATGCTTGGAAGTTCCGACAACGTCTAGAGGTTGACATTCCAGTTGCTCTATAACAAGCAATATACACATATCACAATTTGCATAATTATAAGTGTTTAATAATGCAAATGTATGTAAATGAAATATGCACAATGCATGTTCATGACAATCCTGGGTATTTTTTCATTATCCTCATCATATAATCAATCCTATCTCAAAAGTCATATAAGTATTATTTGTACTTAGGTTTATACCTCAATAAAACCATTAAAATCACAATTCATATCACATTGAATCACTTTCAGATTTTTTCAAAAACTAACTTTCAGGTCTACTGTTCTTGATTATTTAGTCAATGAAAATGAGGTAATTTGGCAATACTCTCTTCTATAAAAGTGTTCTCCTATCTCTTAAGTTCCTAATGACACCAAGAGCATTCAATTTGATTCAATAATATGAAAGTTATACCGCAACATTTTCGGACTGTTCTTATGCTAAAATAATACACTATTCTCAACTTCCATTAAGAAATTGAAAGCCTTAGAGACTAAATCAAAATTTTACTTCTTCATATAATTTGTATCCCTATGTCTCTAGTTTACTCCAAATCACAAATCATCTCATTTGAATAACTATAGAATAAGATATTGTTAACATACTGATGCTTGCTCAATGAAATCTTCCTAGTTATTATGTTCCAGCATAGTCAACATTTTCAACTTAAAACCAATAACCCCACTATAATTAAGTCACAGTCGTGCAATATAAACTCACGACTATGCAAGAGTCATGGGTGTGTAAGAAAACTCTCCCCCATTCATACCAAAAAAAATGAGTCACGGGTTTGCAACAAAAACTCATGCCCATGCGCACTCTATCAGACCCGTCCCATATTTTTCGTTTATTCTTTGTCAAATGATTTCAGATGGCTAAGATTTTTGGTTGAGATGTATATTAGTGTGTTACGAGTCCAATGGTTCAAGTCTTATGTCATTTGGAGTTCAGAAGAAGGAGATATAGCCAAAAGATCGAAGGATGTTGTGTCAGCCTCCAACCTTTGACCATTGATTTTACAAAGTCGTGATTGCGACATTTAGTGAATAATAGTGGGGTCACGATCGTGCTTCACACACCCTCACTTCAAACTCCCATAACTTTCAATCCAGAACTCCAAAAATTTAAGACTTTATATCATTAAAAAGCTAAAAGAAAGATCTACAAGTTTCATGAAGACAATTTTATCAAAATCTTCCTAGATCAATACAGTTTAATCATGGAAGTTTCAGACTATGGTTTTGCTCCTTTTTTTCTTTTCTTTATTTTATTCTTAACCAACTTCTCTAACTTATCTTCTCTCGAATTCTCCACGTATGTCTTCATTTTTCTGCATTTGTTCATCTTTTTCTCTTCTTTCATTAAATTCGACACTTCAAATTCATTTCTTCTCTTTCTACTCTGCTTCCCTTCACTCATTCACAAAACATTCGTAGTACAACTAAATATACAAGTGTACTCAAAATCCTCAAAATCATTAAAAACCAAATATCAGTCATACATCTTCTTCATGTTTTGCATTTCACATTTTTTACTACACTCATTCAGTTCCATCAACTCTTCCATTTCATCTTAACTCATTTATATATCACTAATTCACCTTTCATCTGAACCCTATAGTCGTTTTGATTCAAGTCTCCAACCGCCAAAGATATTCAAATATGTATACATATATGCACGATGAAAAGAAAAACATAGCATATATTTCTCTATCAACTTTCCAAATTTTTGTACTCTTCTTATGTATATTTTTATGGTTCTTTCTAGCTCAAAAATCATTTCTACACTATCTGATCATAGAATAATCATCAAATATGAAATAACATTATATCCAGATTTTTCATCTTATTTGTACAGTGTTCATAAAGATGGTAATTATTTCCATGATTGTGTAATGTTAAATAATTGATCAAATTTATCTCATATTCATACTTCTCCTAAAGATTAACACGATGCTTACTTGTTAAAACTCCAAAATCTTCAAATATTAACAAGCCCTAATTTTCATGTAACTCACAAACACCATCGTAAAGGTTAGCAAGTTTAGGTTTTCTTGAGGCAAAAGAAGTAGATAACAAAGTGCGAGTGGTAGAAGATAAGGGAAAGCAAAGTTTAGCTTTGGTGGATGTTTTGTAACACCCCACTCCCGAGTGACCCGAACCCGACATCGACGGTGATATCCGAGTCCGTGCCCCACGAGGGTGGCGT
>JANIJH010000002.1:43731789-43742320 GCA_024520975.1 Erythroxylum areolatum | reverse complement strand
TTTTTGTCTTTTCATCTAGCCATATTAAACAAATGAGAATGTCTCATTTATTGCCCTCTCTTCTATGTTGATTAGAAGAAAGAAGTGGTGCATTGGTTGGTTTTTACGACTCCCCTCTCCTTTTTTTTCATAAGTTAGCCGAAATTAGGAATGAGAGTGTCTCATTTTGGTTCTTTCAACAAGTTGATCATAAAAGAAAACTTTAACAATATTTCTTCTCCTTTCCCACTAAAGGATCTTGTTAACCAAGTTGTCCAAGGAGAACATGTAAGGCCCCAAAATATACCCTCGATGAAATGTTACATATTTATGAAAGTACATGTATGATATGAGTTAAAATTGTGCTACGATTTAAAAGTGAAAGGCATATAACTTGAATTTTGGTATTGATGGACCATAGTTGGTAAATTGGAATTAATTAAATCCATTATAAAATTAAGGTAATTAAATGTACATTTGGTCTAGGAAAGTTATCAAGTGACAAGTTAAGTTGGTACATGGAAATTAGAATGACTAAGCCTAGGAATTAGTGACATTTGGCTTAGCTAATACAATAACAAATGGCCTAATTGAATGGTGACATTTGGCAGCCATATATGATGACATGTAGATAGATTTATTGAAGGAATGTAGCATACCTTTAGGTGTGACATGTAGCTATAGTAAATTACGACACCTTGCAAAAAAAGTGTTGATTCACTTCAACTCATTTGGAATTTCTACAATCTTTATATATATGCTTGCATTCTCTCCACCAAAACCCCTCCTATTTTCTCTCAACTTCTGGAATTTTTCTGGAGTTTGGGTTATCAACCTTTGGAAACTTTGTAAGTTATTTCATTAAGAAGTAGATCTTGTGATTCTATGTATTACTACCTTATTGATGCTGAAAGTTGCACATTAAACTTAGGTATGTATTGGTTGTTTGGAAGCTTAGTTTAGCTGGGTTTTTGAAGTTGAATTTGAAGTTTATTAAGGTAAGGGAATTATAAACTTGGTATCCTATTATGACATGTATTGTTTGACATTTGAAATGGATTAAATGTGTACTGAATTAAGAAAGAATTGAAGTTAGATACATGTTGGAAACTGGGTAGAAAGAGTAGTTCCACTGGATAGGTATCAATATTTTGGCCATATATTAACTTGTAGGTATTCAAATGGGATGAATTAGATTCAAATTAAACTAGATACATATATCTACAACTATCATGAAGGAGTCAAATTTGATTTTTTTCATTAAGAGTATCAAATTTTGGCTTGGGGTTGAGTTTCTGGATTCTATCACTGTTTGAGGACAATCTATAGTTTTTTAGGTATAACTTTCAAAATACTATATCAATTTGCATAAAGTTAGTGTCATTAGAAACTTAAGACATAAAGGAACAATTTTTAGAAGATTTTGGCATAAATCCTTCATTTTCATTGTCAAAACCGTATAAAATTGACCTGAAAGTTTGTTTTGGGAAGAGCTGGAAGAAGTTGGAATAAAAGGTAGTGCATGATTGTGCACAAGCACGATCACGACTCTAAGGGTTCATGATGGGGTTGTACGATCGTGCACAAGCACAATCATGACATAGGAGGATCAATTGGAATGGATGTATTCTGCTATTTGATAGCTTTGAACATCCTTCACTCTTTTGATCATAACTTCTTCTACGGACCTCCGATTGACTTGAAATTTGGACCACAAACTCCTCACACATTGTCCTTTCTCTCCACCAAGTTTCATTGTCATATAAAATCATTAATAATGATTTTTTAACCAAATTTTTAGGTATATAATTTTGGAGATGTTATATGAATGAATGAGAGTTTGGATATTGTATGACATGTTAGTTTGTTTGGAATCTATGATTATGTCAAGTTAAACAAAGTTAAATATTTTGCAATATGTTCCTCACATGAGGATTCTGAAATGAACTTATTTTGTTTTGAAATTGTTAAGCCTAGTTGTGGGTAAATAGGCATGCCTAGAAGGGTCTGCAGCTACCCCTTTGATACTTCGATGTCTCCTATTATTGACACTTTGGTGTCTCCTGTTACAGACACTTTAGTGTCTTCTGTTATTAACACTTCGATGTCACCTATTATTGAGACATAAGTCTCTCTTGTTCTGTGATACCGATCAAGGTATCTCCTGTATGAGTCCCATTACCCACTTCTGTAAAACGGATTAGCAATCTAACTTGTTTTGTATTATGATATATGTTTAGTTTTGATATAAACAAAGTCTATTCTGGTTCAAATCATGTTCTGATCTGAAGGGTTTATACCCTATTCTGACATTTGTACATTCTGATATGGGACTTAAATGATCTGCTTCAATATGAGAAATATTCTATATTTATAAATTATATTCAGTTCTGAAATACATTGCGTTTGAATTCTGATACTGGTGAGATTTGCTCTGGAACAACTATATATTATGTTCTACTATGTTACATTATGTTAGGTGATTCATAATATTTGGATTGCTTTTAAATATGTGAATGTTTAGAGATAGTTTTCATTACGTATCTTATTTAGTTGTGCCCCACTAGGTTTAGGTCTAGGAGAAGGCATAATTGCCATCTTGGACCAAGAAGAAACGAATCCCATTACTTCTACACAGGCTACTAATGATGTTAATGCAAAAAAATGGCTCAAGGCAATAAAATCATAAATAGATTCATGTACACCAATGAATTCTAGATCCTTATAGATCTACCACCAGACGTAAAAGCCATAGGGTGTAAGTGGATCTTTAAAAGGAAAAGAGGATCAAATGGAAAGGTAGAGACTTTTAAAGCTAGTTTGGTAGCTAAAGGCTATACTTAAAATGAGGGTATAGACTATAAGAAGACTTTTTCTCCAGTTGCCATGCTTAAGTCCATCAGAATTCTTTTGGCCATAGCAACCTATTTTGATTATGAAATATGGCAAATGGACGTCAAGATCGCATTTTTTAATGGGATCTTGAGTAGACCATTTATATGGCATAACCAGAAAGGTTCATTGAGCCAGGTAATAAGCATAAGGTATGCAAATTGCAGAGCTCCATTTATGGACTTAAGTAAACATCTAAGTTTTGAAACATTAGGTTTGATAAGTCTATCAAAACCTATGGGTTTATACAAAACCCATATGAGCCTTATATCTATAAAAGGATACAAGAAGGAAAGGTTATTTTCCTAATTCTGTATGTCGATGACATTCTACTCATTGGGAATGATGTAGATATGTTATCTACGGTCAAAGGATGGTTGAATGAATAGTTCTCAATGAAGGATTTAGGAAAGGCTAGCTATGTTTTAGGGATTAAGCTTATAAGGGATCGTAAGAACAAATAGATAGCCTTGTCTCAATTAACCTACATTGAGAACATGCTCAATAAGGTTGCCATGCAAGATTCGAAGAGGGGCTTCACACCTACTAGACATGGAATCAAACTTTCAAAGGAGTAAGCACCTAAGACCCAAGAAGAGGTCAAATGCATGCTTAACATTACATATGGTTTGCCAATTGGAAGTTTAATGTATTCTATGCTTTGCACTAGACTGGATATCTGTTACATAGTGGGACTGGTAAGTAAAATCCAGTCCAATCTAGGAATGGGGCATTGGACTATAGTTAAGTGCATACTGAAGTATGTTCGTAGGATGAAGAACTTAATGCTTGTTTACTCTGGAAGTAACCTTATTCCAATAGGATATACAGATTCTAATTTTCAATCAAATGTTAATTCAAAGAAATCAACTTCTGGGTCTATATTTATTTTAGGAGGTAGAGCCATAGTCTGGAGGAGTGTCAAGCAATCTTGTATTGCTGATTCAACTATGGAGGTTGAGTAAGTTGCTGCTTCTGAAGCAACAAAAGAAGCAATCTGGCTCCGTAAGTTCCTAAATGATTTGGAGGTAGTTCCTGAGGCAGAAAGGTCATTACACTTTATTGTGATAATAGTGGAGCAGTGGCCAATTCTAAAGAACTTCGAAACCATAAAGCTGCCAAACACATTTAAAGAAGTATCATCTTATAAGAGAGATAATACAATGTGATGATGTGAATGTGGTAAAGATTCCCACAGAGAAAAACCTTGATGATCCATTTACGAAGACAATGTCTTAAAAGAGTTTTGAGGGTCACCTAGAAGGGATGGGAATAAGGGATATGTCAAACTTGCTTTAGGGTAAGTGGGAGATTGTTGGGGTTGTGTAAATATAGTGCCCTTGAAAGCAAGTTATTTTTGTAATGAAAATAATTATTATTAATAAAACAAAAGAGTTTGGTTTTATTTGTATAAGCATTATATAACTAGTCATAAGGTACCAAGATTTTTTTGTAAGTAATATACATATATACATGGAGAAGTATGGGAAACATATATGTTATTATAATCTAAATTAGCTGATTCATAGTTGAATAATCAAGTTAGTCGCTTGATTATAATTTAGACTATAGTGTTGCGATTTATCTCCCCGTAAGTAAATGAGTTTACTTCAAGGGAATGATGAGTTTCATATCATGATAGTAGTTGATTATCGATAATGACACTATTAACTGAATATGGAATCATGTATATTTTTAAAGAATAAAGTAAGTCGTTTCTTTAATCTTAAAACATAAACTTTAGCATTCTTTTATTGAGAATCACAATCTTGATGAGTGGTGAACTCATACGTGTTTCATTATAATTTTTTATATGATCGGAATGGATATTTACAGAGTATCAATCTAGTGTTTGCATGTTGGAATTATTAATTGAAACATGTATCAGGGAACTTTCACTCAAATAAAGAGTTTATAGTCATATCATCATTTCTAGATGTTTTATGAAGATTGATGATTAAACTGGCGCTAGTAGTTTGATGGACTAGCTACCCATCAAGTCTTAACACCAAGATGAGATCTTGTATGTTAATCACCATATAGAGTGAAGCGGGTGATCTAGAAGGAAAAGTCAATTAAGGGCAAAACGATAATTTTATCCTTTATTTTGCAGATGGCTATAATATGGTTCATAATAGAGTTTCCAATTGGATATTTAATTTGAAACAAGTGTTCTCATAATATTTAGTAATTCAAAAGTTCAACTAATTTTCTTTAGTGGAATGACATTTGGTTAATAAGTTGGAATTAATTATAATGAGATTAAATTAATTCCAAGCTTATTGGAGCTTGAACTATAGAAGTGTAATTAGATTCCCCACTTGACTTCTAAGAAAGGTTATCAAGCAAAGTAAGAAAAATAAATAGAGGTTACTGGGAAGAAAACAAAAAAAGAAATGACTGAAATAGATTCAGAATAATAAGACCATAACAGTTTAATTAAGGGTTAATTAAATTGAGTTTTAAGCCTATGATTAAATGTTGGACCTACACTAATTAACTGTTAATTAGAGGCCCAAAGATGAACTTTTAATATTGGGCTAGTTTTTTGTTTGATTTGATTAATTAGATTAATTAAATTGAAACAATATTTGTAGAGACAAAAAGGAGAGCAAAACTAAAATTTACAATGATGTAAATTTTCGATTTTATATAGCTAAATGGACAGTTGCACATTTAACATTGAATTAATAAATATAAGGTGGGTTCTTTTATCATGCTTCATCATCATTAAATGGTTTAACGGTATCATCATTAAATGGTTTAATGGTCTTATTATTAAATGGTTTAATGGTTGTCATTTAATGTTGGCATGTAGAAAAACATATGAACCTTTTAACATTATTTTGATTAAAGAAGGAAGTAGTGCATTTGTTGCTCTCTCCCTTTCTTTCATCATATAACCAAAAATAAGAATGTCTCATTTATAAGTCTCTCTTTCATTTTTGATTAAAAGAAGGAAGTAGTGCATTTGGTGCTCTCTATCTTTTCTTTCATCATATAACCGAAAATGAGAATGTCTTGTTTTGGTTTTTATCTTTTCACCTAACCATATTAAACAAATGAGAATGTCTCATTTATTGCCCTCTCTTTCATTTTGATTAGAAGAAAGAAGTGGTGTATTGGTTGGTTTTTACAACTCCCCTCTCCTTTCTTTCATGAACTAGCCGAAATTAGGAATGAGAGTGTCTCATTTTGGTTCTTTCAACAAGTTGATCATAAAAGGAAAACCTCAACAATATTTCTTCTTCTTTCCCACCAAAGGATCTTATTAACCAAGTTTTCCAAGGAGAACAAGTGGTAGATCAGATTGATTGAGGATACAATAGTAAGGAGAGGATACAATAGCAAGGATTCAAAGCTGTAGCAAACGAGTTGGTAAATTTTCCATCATGTTTTTATGTTATTTATTTTTCTAATACTATATCATGTATGGATTAAACAAGTTGATTTGGTTATCATGTTTCCGCTGTGCTTTCATTTCGGGAAAAGATTTTGAAATCTACTGTTTAGCTAAATCTAGCATGAATTTGTTTTCAATCCAACATCAGTAAAAGCATGCAGATGAAAAGAGCAAGAAAAACTTTTCATCCAAATGTTATACAAAAACTAGACCATAATCATTCAACAACTTACTTCAATAGCCACTGAGGGCCAAAAGAAACTAGTAAATACATTAAACCATCCATGCCTGAAGCAAGACTCTACAAGAAATCAAGAGCAATACATCATCAACAATAAAAACAATGAATAATTAAATCTTATTACATTCTTGTTTATAAGTATATATATATATATAGTTTAGATCTATCACAAAAGTCATCAAACCTTGTTTCGATTATGTTAATTGTCTAATGATTCAGGATCAATACATATATATGTTTGAACTTTAGCAAGCAATTTTCCTTATGCTCTTTTTCATTGTTATACATTTTCATATTTCTCACACCAAAATTGGTAGTGAAAGTCTCCAAGGTGTAGTTGACATTCAACTCGATCCAACTTTAAGTCGAGATTAGAAAGAGCTAGATCATTTCTCATTCATTTCCGGTGCTAATTAGTTCTTTTTAGAGCCTTCTAATGTAAGAGGTTGAAAGCAAAATAGTTATATACCTAAAAAAACAAAAACATAGCGAGTAAAAGTGCTAACATTGAATTAGGTATTAAAACAATACTCACCGACTTTGATGATTTCCTAGTAGTAGTTCTTTTAGCCTTTAGTTTTATATTAGTAGGTGTGCGTTGGGATGCTTGTGTTACTGCTGCGTTAGTATTGAGAGATTGTAACACTTAACATTGACCCTCACCTATCTATGAAGTATAAACAATCAATTATGTAAATATTATCATCTCTCTTATAAGTACATATAAGTAGTATAAACATGAATTTAAATGACTTATTGTAAGTAGGTATTCCCAAAATCTTCCCTAAATGTTACTCCATATCCTCTACTTACCTATTAAAACAAAAAGAAATATAATGTTATATAAGTTCAAAAAAAGCTTAAATTTTATACTTAACTAACCATTCTCATCTCTCTTCATAATATAGAAGATGTAGTATTTGATCCTGTAGATACTGATTATGTCGGCCTACTTACTTGACCACTACAAATATTGGATGAAGGGGGTTAAGTAGATACTGATTTTTGGTGGCCTTTCTCTTTTGCACTGCATTATACACATTGAAGATAAACATAAAGTTAATAATACTTAATGAATAACAACATATTTGTTACATAACTAAAATATCTACCTTAACAATTTCAGGTTAGCTTGGAGGATGATTCTTATTGTTGCATCCTCTTATATTGTTGCCAAGTTCATGGCAATGATGACATTTCATAACTACTCCAACCTTGGTGAATTTGTTGGGATTGTGAGATTCTTCAATGTGATCCCTTTTTCTTACAGTTTTCGATCTTCCAAGCATCTTCTTAATCAATGGAGATGATATTGGCTGAAGATTTTTAGTCTTTGGCCAAAACTTAGGACCACCATGGGTTCCATAGCAAACTAATAAGTCTTTAATTAAGAATCACATGCTTATAACATTAATTCACATAAGCATCGATATCCTCCCTCTGATAAGATATACAAGCCATAACATGTTTACATGGAATCCCGATAAAATCTCATAGTCTACATTGACAAGTTCGTGCTTGCAAGTTAACGATGTACTTATCTACAAAGATACTTGTTTCAAATTTCAATTCCCCATTTATCTTGAGCATACAATGTCTTGCATCCTATTGTACTACCTCTATTTCTTCCTCACTCTAAGACAAATATCATATGTGTATTTGATCATCATATCCCTTTTTTCATGTATCCGAATCATTAAAGAAACTCAAATGTCTTATAACATACTGATCAAGCTTTTGGTATGAGCTTCACAAATGAATCCATTAATCATCTCTAAAAAATTGTTATGTACAGTTTCACATTTCGATCTTATGCTCACAAAGACCTTCACAAATGTCTCTGGATTCCTACTTTTCAAATCCTCATAAGCCTTCACTGACAAACTCTTCAACTCCTCAATTAACTCATTGAAATCAACTTGTGTTATGCAATTCACCGCTTTCCAAAATAAAGTCCTATGCATATGCCCTTTATGAACACTAGACCAGTTTGCATACATATGATGGACACATTTTCTATGATCAACTTTTATAAACAAGTTCTTTAATGCTTCCACTAAACCCTGTAAAACAAATAGTTACATAAATTAATTGAATGTCGATCATGTAAACAAATGAACATAAGATATATGGATATTTAAAGTTTACCTTCTGCTAATCGCTTACGAAAGTCTATGAATTTCCACTTACGTGGAGATCTTCAACAAGAATGCTCAAAAACCAATTCTATGATTGATAGTTTTCTCCCTCAACTATAGCCCAACATATAGGAAATATCTTATTGTTTCCATCATGACTAACAATAGATAATAAGGCACCACCAAAGCAATTCTTTAGAAAACATCAATCTAACCTAAAAATCTTCCTACATTCACCAAGAAAACTATACTTTAAAGCTCTGAAACCCACATAAAATCTTTTGAACATTGGTCTTTTGGATTATTCATTATAATCACATTCAATAATAAAATTTCCATCTTTGTTAACTCGTATTAACTTATGTATATAAGACCATAACTTCGCATAATGACCTTCCATTGATCCCTGAAGCATAGTAATTACTTCCCACTTAGCCCTATAACATTGAATTTTAGTGACCTTTGGTGCATATTTTGATTAAAGATCATCCATCATTTCGCTAATAGGCCAATTAGGGCTCCTCATAAAATTGTCTATGAATTCATTGGCAATCCATTTCTAGCTAACTTGCTTATTCCTCTGCACTTTACTACAGGTATGAGTGTTTTCGACTCTCTTCACAACAAATTTTTTTCTCATTTCCAATCTAGCTAGCATACACATGAAAAGGACAATGTGCATCATAAACTTCATCCATTCATACACCAAATCTCACCATTGAAACATTACACCCATTTGTAATTACATATTTCCTTATAACTTCCCTCAACTATTTCTCGTCCTTAAACCTTATTCCAATTTCAAACTTAAAATCTGTCATTTTAACTTTTGAATTAAAACTATCATATTTCTTCTTTGGTATCGATGCTTCATCATCATTAGGAACTGTTGATTGAATTTCATCATCATTGTCGTCATAATCACTATTTGCACAATGCGAAATTCTTTCTGCTCTTCTAGTATCATTTGAATGATCACCAACTTCATTGAAATTGTTTTTACTTCCACCAACATCATCGACAACATTGACGAATTCAAACCCACGGTGTGAAGTCTTCGCACACCTCCTTTCATTTGTTCTAGCATTAACATATTATTCATCATCAATTCCAAAGAACTCCTCACTAACGAAATCATCATCAGAATCATTATCCTATATAACAATGAAGTCCTCATCTTGCTACAATTCAACTTGAAACAACCCCTCATCTTGCTTCAATTCATCATGAGAATTTGACTCCTCGCCATCTGTCGCAGGATTCTCATAACTATGATCATAGTATATTTGAACATTCTGACAATTCAATTCTTCCATTTTTTTTAGCATATCCAATATGTTCCTATCATGCTTTAAGCCTAACTCCATCAAACTTCTAATGGACTCATGTGGAAATTTGTAAAACATAGAGATTACTCCATGTCTTTTATCTTCGAAAGTCCCTTTTAGAACTAACATGCTTAGTTCATCAATACCCATAATCTTTTTTCTTTTAATCTTACCCCCAATATATTTATTTTCCTACCTTTGCAACACTCCACCATAATGAAATTCAAAATTGACCAACATCTGCAAAGGCAAACTGTGAATTAATGCAAAATGACAAATATTACAAGAAGAAATAAGGAAGCAACAACTAACATGATTCACTTCTATCCCATTGACAATCAATGCACAGAAATAGGTTAGTATGATTGCATCAGAATAATACACCCATATTTTCATATGTAATGCGCACCACAGAAAGATCGACAACAATTTGATGGAATAAAGATACGCAGGGTTTTGATTTCTGCGACACCTCTCAGAAACTTGTTCCAAGCAATCCCGATGATCAAAATAAAACCAAGAAAAGCGAACAATCAACACACCACAATTG
>JANIJH010000002.1:43690641-43724900 GCA_024520975.1 Erythroxylum areolatum | reverse complement strand
TCCATTTGTCCCCTAACCTCATTTAAGGCTAGATTGAACCTCTCAAATTGTTGTTGCATGGCTCTCAAAGTGAAAGCAATGTTTGTATCTCCCCTTTGGTTGTCATCATTACTACCTCCCTGTGACATTGTAAATAAAATGATATACCGGCAAAACAAAGTTAGCGATAAACAACCTCACACACTCCCTCACGTGTTTTACTCAAGAATTTGTCACGCTCCTCGTGTTTAAGTCATGGCAATGACTCCCTCTAATAAGCTCACACACTCTTGCCTTTTACCACTCAAAGTTCTCAGAAATCCAAGTTACAATCAGAACCACAATTTCAACAAATCAATGCTCCCAATGTAGCTCGAGTAACAAGAACAACAAACCCCATTCAAGTAACAAATATGAGAAACCAAATTTTTTTCTTTTTTTCGTTTTTTCTCCTTTTTTTCCGACTCTCTTTTTTTTAGACTCTTTTCTTTTTTTTTGTTTTTTTCTGACTTTTTTTCCTCCTTTTTTTTTCTTCCGACTCTCTTCTTTTTTTTCAGACTTTTTTTTCCTCCTTTTTTTGTCTTCCGCCTCTCTTCTTCTTCTTCTTCTTTTTTCAGATATAGACTGAAAGTTTTCAACAACTAACTGAAAATTCTAACTAAAACAAAAGTAATAAGAAAAATTGAAATCTTAGCCTTAATTTCACACCTGAATGAAAGATTCGACGATAATTGGATGGCGATGGGCGGTATTTTCTTAAATTTTTTTTGATGGAGTTGAATAAAAATCCTCCTCCAAACCGGCCCTGATACCAAATAATGCGCACCACGGAAAGATCGACGACAACTTGATGAAATAAAGATACGCATGGTTTTCATTTCTACGACATCTCTTAGAAACTTGTTCCAAGCAATCCCGATGATCAAAATAAAACCAAGAAAAGCGAACAATCAACACACCACAATTGGGAAAACAATTGATAAGTGAAAGATGGTTCGAAAAGTAACAAGAACAAGAGAATAATGTTTCTCCCTAAAGCCGACGGCTCTCAAACAATATGATCTAAAAAATCGTAAAACCCTAAAACATAAGTATTTATACCTAGGTCAAATAATAAGGGTTAGGCTAAAATACATGGAAGCCCAAAATGAAACAAAGTCCAAAAATTAAATAAAAGTCTTCGTGTTTTCAAACTCCAAGTGTATCCGGTCTAAGGATTTGAGACAAGTTGATCAATTTAGGCTGTGACCCAACTAACTCTCCTCCAGTAGGCTTGGAGCTCGCCATCTTCTCAAGATAAAAGTCCACATGCGCCCAAAGAGCCTCTTTAAATCTTTTGGTCCTAGCTTTGGTCATGGACCATTCTGGTATAGCTAGTTCTCTGCCTGGCCTTGCTCGATTATCCGTGGCCCCGCTTACATCAATATGCAAGGAGTATTCAAGGTTTTCATTATTCAATTTGCTATGTACACATACAAGTAAATCCTCCTTTTCAATCACAATCAATTCGTACCCTAGCACAATTCAATTTGAAACCCTAATACCCTAGCACAATACAAGTCAATTTCTAAAAGCACAAATCCAATTTGAAACCCTAATACAATAACTTAGATTGTGCTAGGATTTGTGCTTTTGGAACCCTAGCACAATCCAGTTTTAACCCTACTACAACAACACACCATTTCATACAAAAACCAAATTGAAGTGGAAAGAACAATAGAAAGAGAGAGAATCAATCGTACCCTAGTCAGTGCCACAGGAAGTTCAGCGATGAAATCTTCAGTTTTTACTTGACGATGAAATCACTCTCTTATGAAACACCTATGCACGAAATCACAAAGAACACTTGTTAGTTTAATGGAGCAAATAAAAGTAGCACCAATGCACGAATTCACTCTCTTATAAACATTAAAAGATTTAGGAGATTTTAGGTTACAAATTAGGGATTTCAAAGTAAGAGTTTTAAGCGTTGATTAACAGAGAAGAGAGAGGGAGAAGGGAGGAACATTTGATTTTATTTGAAATGACATCATTTTACTATCAAAGCAAAATGACATCATTTTGCTAATCAGACAATCTTCTCCTAAACTAGTTTAGGTGTCCAATTAGTGAGGGGCATCAACATGTGGCTGTGCCACATCAACAAAGATAACAGTAAGACTAACGTCAGGCTCAAATTGAAAATTTTGAAAGTTTGAGAATTTTATTGCTACTTTTTAAAGTTCAGGCTAAGTTATGTTCCGTTGCTGATTGCCACCACTATGTCCTTTTTATGTCTCTTCAAAATCTTATATACTATTGAGTGAAGATGTCCTTTTTGTGTTATTTTCTCTTCTATGAAGTCTACTGGAATTCAGAATAAGCAAGTTTCAGAGCCAAAATATGAATGCGTCTTTTTGGGTAAGCTTTTTAATATAATATTTTCATCCACACAATTGAGGATCTTTATGATCCTAAGGTAAAAGAAGACTATGATTTATAATCAACTTCTAGATCTCAATGACATCCTTTATCCTATCAGTTCTAGTTTATCAGTTAAAAGTCACTACGAACATTAAAAGTACCATCATCTCTTATCTAGATTTACTAAATTGTCATAAATGTTTATGAATATAAAAAATAATAGGATATTTATTGTTGTCCTTATTATAGAATATATGATACAATAGTTGATAAATAAGGAGAGTAAAGTTCAAGAACTTTTTGTTTTGTTATACAAGTACTATAGGACTATAATGGGTAGTCTTAAGGCATGAACTAAGAATTTTTTAGTTCTTTTTGAGTGATTACATTAAAATATTTGCTAATTTTATTTTTTCCCTTTATTTTGCCTCTTTAGGCTATTAGCTATAGATTTGATGAAGATGAATTTCATGGGTACCTTCCGTTACCATATGAAAACTTGAATTCCCATCTTAACATTTCATTGGTGGAAATATTCTTATGCATTTGTTGTATACTTTAGATGGAAAAAGTGTAAAGAAATTTGTTGCCAATGGCTTATAACACCTAAATGGAGCTTCCTTACCATTCCTGGAATGTAAACTACAATAGAGCTTCCTCACCATCCTGCTAGCCTTTTTCACTACTGCACCCCCTTTTCCTTGCTAATGCAATTCGGCTTCTACTATCATAGCTTGAGTTCTTGCTCTCTTTTCCCAGTTTTTGTTGTACAAGTTTGCTACTATTAGTTGTGGTTGCCTCCTTTATTTCTTCAGTTTCTCCTTCCCTTCTCTTTTCCCATTGATGTGCTCTCCTGCACTTCTTCAACTTCAACTGATCTTCATCTACATTCTGCTCTAGAAGTCCTCTTACCTAGTAGGTCTTTCTTTACCCAACAGTCAAACCAATATGCCATCTTTAAAACACTTCCTACCTCTAGAAAAAAATTCAATCTCCTCCAGTCCCTTTATTACCTGTTGCACTAAACTCTCCTTTATTGCCTACCCCTAACCCTCTGCCTCCATATAATCACCATCCTGCGCCCATCATCTCTGCTCCATCTTGTATTCCTTATGCTAAACAATTTTGGGTTTAAGTTGCTGGTAATTTGAACTCTGAAACCAAACTCTCCCACTTTCCACCTAGCATCAACTCTAAACACCATATTGTGTCACCCCCGTCTCCATTCTCTATATTGGTATATAGAAATGGAAGTCCACTCTTGATGTATTCTTTTTGGGTAAGAGAGTTCCTTTCCTTATCATAAAAAGTTGGGTAACTAGCAACTAGAAGTAGTTCGTCCTTTTTGACATCATGGTGAATAATTAAGACATATTTTTCCAATTTACCTCCACATAATATGTGGCTGAACTCTTTAAGTATGGTCCTTAACATGTCATAACAAGTCTTTCCTCATCCAAGTTTTGATACCTGGTGTAAAATTTGAATCAATCATATAGACAAGCATCCCTTTTATGGATATGTATTCATGATATACCTCTCAAATATTAAACCACTAAAGGTTTAAGCTACTTAACTAGCTCAATTGGAAGAACTCTTTGTCTTGACCAAGCTACTGTAGAAACTAGAAGAGTCAATTTTGTTAGAATATGTGTGGCAGTTGATGCATTTACAATCCTACCTGAGGAGATATCAATTATGAAGTTTGGTGACAATCTTGAGCTCATTAAAGGCACAGTCAGTATTACATGTCCATGGAATCCCGAGCTAAACCAATAAAAACATGGAAACTAGCTAGCAAGATTTTAAAACTAGACAGTTTTAAGGAATTGATGGGTGAAGAACATGTTCAAGAACCCATTGAAGAGACCATTGAGAAATTCACTCCAAACTCCCCTTCTAATACTATGGTTGTCATTGATAAGCCCAAAACTATCTTTGTTGAGCAATCTATAGTTATGAATAATGATGGAAATAAGCAATCGTTAGTACTCATATGCAAAGAAAATCTTAGTCACAATTTATAAACTCTAATTAGCAGTCATAACACAAGCACTTGCAATGGATACTGACATTGGAAGTTATTTTAAAACTATGTTAGGGAGAAGATCAAATAAAAAGAATAATGTTTCTTCTTCTACTACTTAAATTTCTATTTGCTCCTAGAACACCAGGGGAATAAAGCAAGTAATTAGAGATTTTTTTATTGATAATAAGCCCTACATGATCGGTATTTTAGAAACCAAATTGAAGGGAAACATCAGTAAACTCTTGTATTTTTTTCTAATAGTTGGTGGTCTATTTCTAACTAGAATTTTCACCCTAATGGAAGGATCATGGTAATATATAATAATGACAAGATAGACATAATTGGCTCCACCATCACTGACCAATTGATTCACCTACATGCCTTCTCCAAACACCTCAAGAAAATAGTGGACATTTTAGTAGTATATACACTTAATCATGGCTTTCAAAGACTATCCTTGTGGATTAAGCTGAAAGAAATAGCTTTTGGAATCCATTCCCCTTCGCTTTTAATTGGTGACTTCGACTCCATCATACATCAAGATGAAGCTAAAGAAAATGTTTCTAATTGACTATCTATGATGATCTCAAAAACTACTTAGTTAACATAATAGTTTTCGATTTACCCTGGGGTAACTTCTTTACTTGGAGCAATAAGCACAATAATGAAACTTTCTTAAGAAATAAGCTTGATAAAGGCTTATCTAATCTACTTTGGATGAAAAATTTTCCCAACATTGGTGTTATCTTTACCAACCCAAGTATCTATGATCACTCACTAGTGATTGTTAAGTTTGAACCAGATAATGCACCTATTTGGTATCTTTTTTGATTAAGTAACTTTTTAACGTCTATGTTTGGTTTTCAGTATGTCGTTGAAAGAGGTCTTGGTCATCACTTTCGTAAATCCAAGTAATTCTAATACTCTATGAAAATTAATAGCATATGAACTGAGGTTAAAGCCTTTTATAAGGAAAATGTGGGAAATGTTCATCATTTACTAAACACTGCTAAATATACTCTCAACAAAGCTCAAAATGATCTATAGTTAAGCCTATATGTCTGATGCTTTACGTTGCAGAAAAGACTGCAACGACCAACTACTCACAAATAGTTAATTTTGACTACTCTTTATTAAAAAAAGATCTAAAATCATATGGTTACAAGATGGTGATAAAAATACAATTTTCTTTCACAAATCTGTGTTTGATTTGTTACCATTGAAAGCAATAAACCTTTGATTCAAACTTAAAGTCAATTCATCTCTGAAGCTACCTGTTACTTCCAATCCTTACTAGGCTCTCCCTCACCTACTTGCTCCTCTGTAGAACTTATTGAGGAAATATTTTAACAAAATTTATCTGCTCATGAAGTAAAAGCTTTGGCATCTCCTATTATTAAATCTGAGATTGAAAATTCTTTAAGATCTATAGCTCTTTACAAACCTCTAGGACTAGATGGTTTTAACATATACTTCTTGATAAAAAATTGGTCTATCTTGGGCAATATGGTCTCTAAATTAATTATAGATTTCTTTAACAATGGCAAACTTCTTAAAGTCATAAATAGCACCTTCAATACATTAATCTCTAAAAGGAAATAGCAAAAGACTTTAAGATATTATATACATATCTCTTGTTATAACTCCATCTACAAAGTCATTTCTAAAGTGATCGCTCTAAGGTTAAAGCCTATACTTACTATACTTGTGGATCCAATTTAATCAGCTTACATTACTTAAAGACAAATTGGTGATAATATTGCACTTGCTCAGGAGTTCTTTAAGCACTACACCAGGAAGAACAATTACAAAAATTGTGTACTCAAAATAGATTTTGAGAAAGCTTATAACATGGATAACTGGAACTTCATCCTCAATGTCTTGAAAGCTTTTGGCTTCCCTGAAATTTTTACTCAATGGATCCATCATTGTATTACAATTGTATCTTACAGAATCTTAGTGAATGGAGAGTCCACCAAGCACGTCAAAGCTACTATAGGCATAAGACAAAGGGCCCCCTATCTCCCCATACTTATTCTATATAGTCTCTAAAGTTTTATGTAGATTACTTAAAAGAAATGCTACCAGGAAAGGAGTATTCAAATTTAAAAAGCTTGGTGTTTTCAGTCTCAGCTTTGCTAATAACATTTTTCTTTTCTTCAAAGTTAACAGTCTCTCTGTCACCTCTATCATAAAAGCTTTCAAAGTTTTCAATAGAAAGTCAGGCCTTGCTATCAATAAGGATAAGTCCAGGTGGTTTATCTCAATAAGTGCGACATAATTAGCTATTATATTGTCACTAATCATTAGATTCAAGCTAGATTACCTACCTGTTAAGTATTTTGGAATTCTTATCTCCTTCATTAAGCCTTTGTTTTCAAACTTCAAGGCTGTTCTTGATAAGATAAAGAGCAAGATTGATAATAGGACTTACAAATCTCTATCCCTTACTACCAGATGGTAACTAATCAAATTTGTGCTCTCTCATTGTATTTCCTCAAGCTATTGTCAAGATAATAAAAAAAATGTTTTGAAATTTATTATGGTCAACTAGTAGCAACAAAGTTGGAAGCAACAGAATAAACTAGTATGATGTGTGCTTATCTAGAAAGCATGGTGGTCTGGGAATTTTACCTATCAAGAGGCTCAATTTTGTTCTCTTAGTCAAAAGACTATAGAGACTTATCCATGATCAACAAGCTCTATGGGTTTAATGGGTGCATACATATTATATAAAATATCAAAACCTCTAGGTTGCTAAGATTCCAACAATTGTTTTTTCCCTTGTGAAACTATTTTCGGGCTTAGATGGAGCATTAGGGACTCCTACAAATCCATTATCAAGAATGGTAAGATTATTTCATTATGGTATGATCACTGGTCCCATTTTGGTCCTCTAGATTTTAGTCCTCTGGATTATGTTATTAAAGACACTCCACTGAAGGCAATTATCCCATCTAATGCCTCAGTTGTTGAATGTCAATCAATCAAATACCTCGATAGATTCATTCCTATAACAAACCTTTCCCAATTCCTCTTTAGATTCACAGTAACCAATTCATTTCAAGATTTTATTCTATGGATTCTCACTCCCTCTTGTAGCTACACAAACAAAACATGTTGGTACCTATTTACCAACCCCTCTTATATTGTAAATTAGCAAAAGGATAGAATCAGTTCTTATGCAAAAAGCAAATCCCTATTTTAGTGAGAGGCTTAGCGGTTTAAGGTGAAATATTCAACTTAGGACAAGGAGTTCTATGTTATAATTCACACCTTAAATCATTGGAGTTGTTATCTTAAACCAAAGCCTTTTATGTTACACTCAAATCATGAGGCTTTGAGGATATACATAGGCATCAAAAACTAAATATGGGACATGCTAAATGGGTCAAGTTCCTTTAATCACTCACTTTCTCTTCGAAGTATAAGAATGGAAAGTCGAATGCAGTCATTGATTCATTGTCACAAAGATCCTCTATACTTGTTATTCTTTACTCAAGGCTGATTAGGTTTGAGATTATTAAGGCATATTACAAAAATAACCTAAACCTTACTAATTCATATGCAGATGTTCTAAAGGAGTGAATGGAGCATATGTGTTGCAAGACAATTTCTTATTCAAAGGAAATCAATTATGCATTACTAAATGCTCATTCTTGGAGTTACTGGTTTGTAAGCCTCATTTGTTAGGTCTTGTGGGACAATCCAAAATCAATAAGACTCCTGAGATTCTTCAAGAACACTTCTGTTGGCTAAAGATAATGGGTGATGTACAAGCTATTATTAGTCATTTGTCGATTCCTGCTCAATAATAGGAGGATGTTTTGATGGAATTTATCATGGGATTGCCTTATACTCAATGGGTAAGGATGTGATCATAGTTATAGTGGATCAATTCTCGAAGATGGTCACTTTATTCCATATCATAATACTGATGATGATTCACCCATTATTGATTGCTCTTCAAAGAAATTGTGCACTTATATAGAGTTTCAAGGTTCATTGTTTCAAATTAGGATTTAAAATTTTTTAGTAACTTTTGGAGAATGTTGTGGAGGTTGCTTGGGATAAAGTTGATGTTTATTACTTCGCACCATCAACGACCTAATAGTTAAATGAAAGTTACCAACCATACTTTAGGTACTCTTTTACATGGCTTAGTGTCGAAAATAACTAAGGATTTGGAAATGAATTTGGTTTATGCATAGTTTTCTCATAATAGTTCTCCAAGTACATGACATTCTCTATTTAAGGTTATTTATGGCACTGATATATACCTTCATATTGATTTGGTGATTATTCCAAAAATAGCTCAGGAATCATGATACTAAAGCTAAAGTCAAGAAAATGATGAAGCTTCATAAACAAGTTCACATTAAGATTGAGAAGGCAAATGAGTTATATAAGGAGAAAGCCAACAAGCATCTCAAGAAACCAAAGTTCATGCCTAGAGATCTTATGTGGCTTCATCTTGGAAATGAGAGGTTTCCATCCAAGCATAAGAACATGTTGATGCCTCATACATATAGTCCTTTTAGAGTTATTGAGCAAATTAGAAATAGTGCTTACAAGCTTCATCTTTTAGGAGATTATGATGTTTCTTCTACGTTCAATGTCAGAGATTTGATGAGCTTCAAGATTTGAGGACAACTTTTTTTTCGAGGAATGGGAGAGCAATGCAATAGCATTGGGCCTAATTGTAAATAATCATCCAAAGTTAATATTTGCGAGCAATAGGCTAGATATACCTTATTTTAGGCTTTAATAAGCTAATTTATTTATGATTTTATTAGTTATTTTCTTAATTCCAATAATGGGTTTTCCTAATTAAAGTAGGATTAAGTTTTCTTAATTCCAATAGGCATGTGATTGTTCCTCTAATTATAATAGGATCAAGCTTTGATATCTTTAAGCCTATATAAAGGGATTATGGGGTGTAATTGTTAGAATATTTCATAATAGAATTTGTGTTATTCAACTTTTAAAAAATTGAATATTTCCTCCTCAAATCTTAATTCTTGGTGGTGTTCCTTTGGAGAATTAAGTGGGCTATTCCTTGAACTTGGAGGTTCTCCTTTATAGTTCAAAGATCGATTCTTTATTTTTTAATATCTTTGTCTTTTGTTACATTCTGATTATTCAAAGAGCAAAAAAATTGTGCTCTTTAAACAAGATTCTCTCATAATTATGCAAGACCTAATCTTTATTAATTAATAATCACAGCCTCCTTTTGTAGGAACAAGAGTTGAGCATTATCTTTTAAGTAAAAAGGAAATAAGAATGACCTTATCTTCATCAGGTGTTTGTTGGTGGCAGAAGAAGTGCTTGTGACAACTTAACCATCCTAAAGGATCATCTTGGCCATTGAAACAAGGGAAATTCAACTTAGTTTGATTGTTACTGGCTTCTTCAATCGAGGTCAATGAGGCTTTAAAAGTGGCCAAATTAGGGGCAAGTTCATCAAGGCAAGCCAAGAATGCTTCTTGAGGTTAGCAGCAAACTCCTTTTGGAATAATTGCAACAATTAGCTGAGTTGTTGTTAAATTACATCTCCCATAACCCTAGGCTCTTGGTACAATCCTAGGATACAGATTGATTTATAAGTCAATTGGAGTTGTGGTTAGTTTTGCTAGGTCTAAAAGCTTTCGAAAATGAAAAAGATCTAATCCTAGCTGCATATTGAACACAACTGACAATAGGCTAGGGCTAAGTGAGGGACTGTTCCTGAGTAAGGTTTGGCAAGTGAAAGATGATCTTCTTCGGTAAACAATAGTTATAGTCTCACGCTACTCAGAGAGAACCTAAAATCTCTTGAGCTTCAAATTCTCAACAACTCGACTAAATTCTATTGACTTCTTTTCTAACTTGGCCCCCTTTGAATATAAATTGGTGGAATACCCACCATAATAATAGGAAATCATGTGAAAGTGAAAGATAACCTCCAACAATATAGAAAGAAAATAACAATTACTAACATTAAAATAGAAACAAAATAAATACTGACATGAAATCAACTTATAAAATAAATACTGACATAAAATCAACTTTCTTTAAAAGAATCTTTAGTAAACACTTAGTGTGCTAACAAAGGACAGCATAAAAGTTACAGCTTCCTGTTTGAATGGCACGAAGAGTCAGGAATCATGGCATTGATTTTTCTCTACAATTGTATTTTGACATTTATCAAAGATTAAGGATAGCTCAAGGGTTTAAAATTTAAAAACCCCTGATACAACAATGCAAGATTTGTCTTAACAAATTATCACTTTAAATTGCCATAAATGTTGGGTCATTTTCTTGTTTGCTACTGATATTATCATCTTACATATGACTGTTTCTTGTTATTTAATCATGTTGGCATCTAACTGCCTTTGAGAAGTACTCTCCCCACACCCGTTACTTCACATCCCTGTGAGTGATGTAAGAGGGTTTAAGTTGAGCGAGTGAACGTACTCCTTGTGATCAAATTGGCTATCCTTCTTTTAGTCTTGAGTGTGGGTGAAGTCCCCCCTGAGCCTTCTTCACTAGCCACTGAATGCATACATTTTGACATTTGTCGAACAAAATGTAGAAGCCTATATTAAGGCAAAAATGATGCTTATTGGTCATATGAAAGATCTTAGATATGTTCTTAGTGTGGTTTTCATTCTCTTACTAACTTATCTTCTTACAATATAAATCTTTATATTTTTAATGATGATCTTGACGCAAAGAGGAAAAGGGATGATAGTTTTTTTTTTATAATATGCTACTGTAGTTTTTGATACATAGTCATCGATGCAATTTTTTAATTGTTTAATATATATGACCTGGAAGGCCTCAATTTAATCCTACACTCTGAGACAATTAATATATACTGTCAAAAAATTAGTAATTGTTGGGAGATTTGCAATAGCCAATTAAGCCTTTTTAATTAAATATTACAATTAAAATAAATTTTTATATCATTTTTTATTTTTCAAATTTTGACCATATTATTTTAGAATGCACAAAAACTCACCCTTTTTACGCTTTCTAACATATACATTGTATTAGTGAAACATATTTTTATTTTTAGTTTCATTGTTGGGTTTGTTTATATACTTATTCTACCCATATTTAATAATTGTGTATTGGTTATTAAAATTTTTGAATTTTGTTTTGCATGTTGATATTATTTAGTTTTTAAAAAATACTTTTATATTTTTTGATATGAATATTAGTACATTTATGTTTCCCAACATTTCTTTATTTCATTATATTTTCATTTTCATAAGTCTACCTACGAAAATAAAATTAAGAGGAAAACTTAAAATGTTTGATGGCATTTCCTTACCAAACAAATTAAATCATTGCAATAATGATAGCAACCAACAAATAACAGGCCACATGTGAGAGATATGAATTGATAACTACAATGATAATGAAACTCCAACCGTACGCAACTAGTGGTAAGGCTTTTTGCAAAAGAGAGGATCATCTTCAGTCGCACTTTTGAAAAACATTTAATTATATTTTTAAAAATATTTATTAGTCACAAAATTTATTTAAAGCAATTTGATAGATATGTATGAGAGACTTTTGTCATAGGCTGCAATGGTCCACATCTATATAAAAGGAGCAAAAAATTGACAAGTTCAACGTATTCTTTCCTTCAGCTTGTTTGATGTGACAAATCCTCATCGTTTTTTTCTAACAACTTGGTACCGTTAGCCTAGCTGTCCCTTAAAAGGTCTTTTAGTTCTATAGTTGATAACCTAATCTCGGTAACTACTGTGTGCTGTCCCTTTCCCTGGACAACTTCCCGTGAAACAGCTGTTTATGTCTTTCAATAATTGCCTTGCTCCCGCCACCAAAAATGAGAATTGAGTTTTTCTATTCACAGACTGCAGGAGACGGAACACATCACAACAAATTAATTGGCCATCTCTGTAATATCTCCTCTCATCCACACATTTCACAAAATAGAACAGGGATGATACAGGGAGTGAAACAAAGTATCTCTCCACAGGGAGCGTTGTGTTCTATTCCTGACTTCAGCAAAATCTAATCCCTAATTTTTATATGGTAAAAACTTCACTTCTCAAACTCAGAAGCAATACTATCATTCACATATAATAAACGTCATATTTACCCAAAATTAAAGGAGACTTCCAAATAAAGCTAGTACCCTTCTAGTAGTGATATACTAGCTTATCTGCCTGCCTAAGGAAAAGAATCACACGAACAAACATGCCGATTGCCTATACAAACTATACAACCCCCAGCATTTCTCATGTAATAATGTATAACACTATGTTTTAGTTTAGAATACAATGAGGCACAGAACAAAGCTACAAAAGAGAAAAATTGAGATTCTGTTCAGTGACTTGTCTGCCTGCATTTCCTGCCTCCTCAGCCGAGGGTTACCGCTTCCCACAAGGTGATATGAGTTGGGGTACGCGTACAAACTCTCAGAATTCCCAAAAACCCTTGCATAAACCATTTCCCCGAACGTTCCTACTAATGGGTGGTGTAAACTTGCCAGTGTAGTAGTGCCTCCAAGATCAACCAATGGAGATGGTGGCTCTTCAAAATTGTAGTTATGATTTTGGTAAGGATTACGATAAGGAAGCTGCTGGCCAGTTTGGGGTGAGTTGGATACCAGAGCTTCAGCACCACAAGCAGGTGGTCTGGGGGGTATGACCATCCCCCGATTGGCTATCTTTCCCTCATGCTCAGTTTCGGCTGGTGCCTGACCACGTCCATAGAGAGGAACCATGGTTGTATGCGATATATCAGCCTTGCATACTGGGCATTGTGGATGTTCATCTGAGGCTAGGGAAGCACTCTGGACATGGAGCCACTTGTAAATGCATGGCCAGCAGTAGAGGTGGCCACAAAGGGTGACAACTGGCTCATGCGCAAAATCAAAACAGATATTACAGTCAAAGCAACCACCAAGATCATCAGAGGCAGCTGGTGTACTGGCCACTGATTTCCACCCCTGCGTCAAATATGGCCCAAAGTCCATGATCTGCTGTCCAGGTTTGTTTTTGCCCACCAGCTTAATGATCTGATATACATAATACAAACAGCAATTAATTAAATATGATTGATTGTCCCTCACTAATCCAACATCATTAGCATTTGAAGCTTTTATTTGCAGAAAATTGAATACAGAACATGTCAAGACATCAAATATGCAGAATATATCTAAGTAACTAAGTCAGAACTAGGAAATGCTAACATACTTCCAAGTTTTCGAAAAAGTTCAGAGGGAACTAGGAAATGTTAACAATCACTTCTAGTTTTCGAAGAAGTTCAGAGAATAGACATAAACAGCAGGCCACAACTCATACTTCAATTTTCAAAATTATGAACCATAAGGTCAAGCAATCCAAATTCCAAAAATTAAAAAAAAAAGCTAGAGGTTACCGAGTTAACCTCCATTGCACATTCTCATTCAACACCCTTTGAAAATATTCAATTTCATCTGTCTGTGAAAGGCAAACTGATGCCAGTTACTTCTAATTGTATTCCTAACCTAATATGAATAAACAAAAACTAAAAGCTTTGACTTTCAGGTAAACGATTCTTTCAAAAAAAACTTGTTCAACAATGAATATTGAGCTTATTAATCATCAAATTGCAACATACTCTGAATTTTAGGCCAATCACACATATGGAAGATAAAGCACTGAAGTAGTTAGGGAGCAAGGATGAAAAAAATCCACTACAACAAGAGAGTAACAGCATTCATAGTAATCTTTTCCAATACCAACATTAGATAGACCTAATCCTCCTGAAAAAACAAATTCTAATTGGGTAAGCTATCACTTTCATTAATTGCAAGGTTCGTGAGGGACAAAACATTTAAGTAGCCATTGCAAAATCAACAGTCAACTCATTAAAGAAAATGTGAGGGCTGGAAGCAGTGATTATTTTTGCTGATTATATTATTTGAAGTACCTTCTGGAATGAAAAACACAGGTCACCTTAGAAAATTTGGCTCTTAAGTCAAATATGTCTAGATAACTAACTAAATAATTCAAGGGCAATAATTAAGTTCTGGTCTAACTTTAATTGTTTAAAGATTACATTTCATAGATCCATAAATTAACAATGAATATGAAGCATTCAAGAGCTTTTGTCTAATTAAATTTAGAAAGAATTGGCTAGTTTCTAACATAGAAACATAAACGGATGAAGAACTATGACATCAGAAAACATTCTGATAAATACATATATAGAACTAAGACAGTAACATCTTATTAAACTGAGGAAGAACAGACTACTTTTCCAACATACAAGCATTAACGGGCTGAAGAATTATGAAACCTGAAAGCATTCTGATACATGCATAAAGAGAACTACTACATAGCATCATATACTACATAAAATCATAAAATATACAAAAAAATAATTTGCACTCCGCAATTATTAATATTAGAATGGTATCAAATCAGATTTTTGCAATTCAATTCACACACTTGTGCCGATGAAAGTATGAAAAGCAATCAAATTGATAATGAACAAGATCAGTGGAACTCAAGAACTCGTTACTTTTTCTCAGAATGTAAATATTTCCTGGTATAGTAACAGATGAGAAAAGATAATCATAAAAATTTTTTGCTTTGACAAAGTGATAAAGATGTTTGAAACGTTTATATAAAGCAGAGGATCTGTTCCATGGCTGATATAGACAAACATCATTTCTTAATTCAGTCGGCATGAGACTCAAAATATGGCCAATGCCTACGAGCCCACCCTCTGTCACACAACATAGTAGGTTTTTCCGAATCACTCGTGCTTAAGAATAAAAGAGCACTTCTACCACTGACTGCATATACAATGCTAAATCCTCAGGAATATCAAAAGGTCTCAACAACATGCTCAAAAACCATAAACTAATAACCCCAAAACCCAAAACGCTTCTCATTTGATTTTTAATCCTAACAACAAAGCCATTTAAACAACCCTCCAGAGCTCAGCACCCATGCTTTGATCCGTTTTCTCTATCATAAATTCCCAACCGTTCCCCCATCCTTTTTTCAGAAACCAAAACGCAACAAACATAAACAACAAAACACAACAGACCAAGCAATTAAGTAAACACAAAAGATGGAATAATTAGGAATCAAAAGACAGAAATAAACAGCAGGAAGCGTCAGTTAAACATACTCCGCACTGAAAACGGTAACCCAGCACGTGGTAGATGGCCTTAGTTTTGAAAACAAGAGCCTGAATGATGCTCCTCCAATGGAGGCGTTTTTGCAGAGAGAAAAGTAAGGAGACTAATTACCAAGATACAGGCGTAACGCACATTGCAGTAATATAGGGTCGGATCGGATAGTGGGGAGGCTTTTAAATAATCAGCATTTTTATTTTTAAGAAGTGGCGTGAGAACTGAGGAGATACACATATGGGGGTCCCACGCCTGTCACTTTCACTTACCTGGCTGCTGCCACCATCCTTCTCATTTCCTACTTTATTCTTGTTTCATACTTTGGTTTGAATTTAACCCAATTACTTTCTAATAATAAAGATTTTCGTTGTTAAGATACTTCATGTAAACTCTAATTTGTAGGTGAGTTGGTAAGGGACTCTTTTAATTTAAGTAAGGTCACAGGTTTAAACCGTTCTCATGTATGTAGTCGTTTAAAATTTGAAATCAAAGCTTGGCCTCCCGCAAGGGACCTACCCGATTCGAGCGGGGATTAGTTTGAGAGTAGATGGCTTAAAGGTGTCTTTCCATAATTGGAACCCTCCTAAGACACTTGGTAAATAAAATAAAATAAAAAGATACTTCAGGTTTATGAATTTATTTAGATATTAAGTAAAATTCTGGATCAATTCAACCAACGATTGGTATTTGAGAAATGGTTGATATAACCTTCAACTAACCAGGCGTATGATAAACGTTTAGAGTATTCTATACCATAGTTCTCATACTATGAAGAGATTTACAACTTAAATTTAATGGGTACAATCTATAAATTGATCATATCATTATCATATGTGAAACATGTTATGCGTTGGCCAAAATAACGAATCGGTGAAAATTATGCAGATAAAATCATCAAGACCAGTAAGTATACGGGAATCTCGCCAAGTACATGAAGGTAACAAAATGCAATTAGTTAAAAGGGCCGGTCGATGCAATCGACAGAATGAATTAATAAATTATGCTGAAACCACACGATGGTACGTACGTCTTGTGTTGTTGCCCATGCCTTATTCCTTCGTTGTCGCTAACAACCTTTGCCCTTTCACATTCCACTGTCACAACGCACAACCCTTACTCCCTTACACTCTATGCAGTATGTCGTTCTTCTGGAAGGAAGATGGTACATTGAACGAGGGGAAAAGTAATGTGGATAACGTGATTCTTCAAAGTGAAGCAAGATATCCAAAAAGTTTATCAGTTGTCGCACATGCCAAACTTGTCTCTTTTAATATACAAAAGCTAATGGAAATTATTGAATTTTCCAGTAATTTGATAAGACTATTGTTATGTTTACTATTTATTTAGAGGCTGAAGTTCCTGATTATTCGATTATTATTATTTAGATTAGAAAAGGTGATAAATACCAGTTGACTAAGGCGCGTTTGACCATTTAAATTATTATCTTCAATTGTTCTTTCCTTAATTCCAAAAACTAAGATGGACAAAGGTAGGAAAATTTAACTCGGTCAAAATTTGGAAACAAAACATTAAGAACGTGCGAAAGAGAGCTTAGGAAACAAAAGTATGCCCAAAGTTGCAAGTATTATATAAAGATACCTGTCATTTGTTTCTTTTATTTAATTGTAATTGCCCCTCGTTTGTCTTCCAACAACAGCTATATGCCTTTTACATACTCAAAGATTACTTAAAATTTGTAAGTTCATTATATAAATTAGAGTAAATTATATTTAAAATTTTACCTTTTTTATAATGTTAAAAAAATTAATATAAGTAGAGATAGATTTTAATTTATTATAAATTTAGCATGTAATGAGTCTTCAAAATGATTAAAATTTTAATTTATTATGAAACTAGCATGCAGTTAGTCTGTTAATTAACAATGCTGAGACAACCAGTTACATAAGCATGATCTTTAAATACGTAAGCATTTACATGACAACCAATATTATAAATCAACAAATGTATTTGAAATAAAATTAGAAACTTAATAGAGTAACCTTAATTTTCACTCAAAACTAATTGTTCTATAAAACTTAATTGTTTTCTCTATGATTAAACTAGAAGTATCAATTTTTACAAAGAAAGTGTTGACAAGGTGCAAGGTCTTCAATGAGATCTTGATCACCATCTAGCTTCTTTTATTGGGCATTTTGTCTCATGCACAAGTTAAGAATGACAGCCAGTCCAAAATCAACGTGGTAAGTATGGATTGATAAAATTTTGGGTCAAACTCAATCCAGAAGATCAATATAACAATAACAACAATAATAACATCTCTGTAAAAAGTCCCGCTAAGACACAGAATTTAGGAAGGTTCAAAAGTATGCAGTATTATTTCTAACTAGTAGAGAAGTTGTTTCCAATAAACCAACAAGAAAAAATAAGAAAAGAAAAAAGAAAAATTGGTAACTATTTGAAGAAACAAAAGCAAAAAAAAAAAGAAATAACTATATAAAAATAACAATAAAATATGAATAAGAATAAAAATTCAAAAATTAGGTTAAAAAGATACATAAATAAAATGACAATAATAAATAACATACAACTAAATATAATATAATAAAATAAAATAATAAATAAAAGATAAATAAGTAAATAATAAACAGACAAGAAAGAAAATAAATAAATAAATAAAACAAGTAATTGTAAGAGAGGAAACAATATTTAACTAATTAAAATGACTAAGGGGTAGGTACTTATGATAGAATAGTTTAGGATAAATATAAGACAAAAGAATCAAAGGAAAAACAACTTAATTACGTAAATCTCAAATAAACAGGATGACCACATCCAATCTCAACCTTCTGGTACATTGGAGATTGACATTGATGCACTAATTACTCCATATCAGTCTGATAGTTATTCAGACGCTTAAGAGTCACTCCCTCCAGATCATGATAACATTTCAGAAAGACTGAACCACTCTTCCTCTTTACTGGAGAATTCTGAGTATAGTGAGAATGAAAATGCGACATCTCCTGTTAAGGAAGATTCTTTTAAGCTGAATGATCAGACTGTTAGCAAAGTTAATTAGAGTAACGTCACTCTCCATACTTCGCAACCTACTAATAGTTCCAAAAGGAAATCAGCTCGTAAGAAGAATAACACTACTCCCAAAGGGGATACTCTTGCATGACGATGCTTATCTGGAATGTACGAGGGCTTAATGACCCTCATAAATAGGCTATGGTCAAAGATATAGTTATGCTTAAATAGCCTTATATAGTAGGTTTATTATAAACGAAAATTAGAGCTTCAAGAGTTTCTCAGATCTCTAGGAGTTTTGGAACTAACTGGTCTATCATTACCAACTTATCTTCCCACTATAATGGCAGAATTCTGTGCTACTACAACATGAAACATTTTCCTGTCTAGTCAATTTTAAAGAGACTTGTTATGGAACTCTATTCAACAACTGAAAACAAATATCACAGACCCTTAGCTAGTGGCTGGTGATTTCAACTACATCAATTCCACTACAGAACTAAAGGAGGGCAAGGCTTACAATCAATCACAGGTAAAGAGTTGGAATCTTTTCTCCAAAGAGTCCACTTGACAGATGTATGTTGTAACAGTAGACTTCTTACCTAGACCAATAACCAGCAATGCTCTTATTTAATTCGTAGGAAGCTAGACAGGGTCATGGTTAATCCACACTAGTTATCTACTTTTCCTGAATCTTGTGCACATCTAATCGTTCAAGTATCATGATTCACAATATGTCCCAAACTGTATTCAGAGGAACACTATTCAAATTTTTTACTGGCCTCAAAAAGCAAGAAGGTTTTATGGACCTAGTCATGAACTGTTGGCAAATCAATGATGAAGGATACAAGTCCTTCCAACTTATGCATAAATTATGAAGAGTAAAAACATCACTAAAAAGCTTTTCTTCTAAATTTTTTCAATAGATCCAAGAGTGCAAAACAAGGTTCTGGTTCGTTCAAGAAGAATGTTATCTATTTCCTCGCGATTCTCAACTCTGGACCATAGAAAATTTGTAACTTAAAGAGTATCAGCTAGCTCTCTCTTTCAATCAATCCATACTTCAACAAAAGGCAAGGATGACTTGGTTAAAGGAAGGGGACCAAAACATAAAATATTTCCATACTTCCTTACTTGCAAGAAGATATAGCAATCGAATTGTGTAGCTTATTGATGAGCATGGCATCCAATACTATGATCAACAATCCCTTATGACTATCACACATGTGAGTACTTTATTCAATTTCTGGGAAGTCCACACCAGACCAATCATATATCATATTTGAGTTGTTATTTTGTTGACCCTATTATTCAACACACAAAAGACTTCCTTATAGCCCCTTTCTTAGAGGCAAGGATTAGAGAAGTTCTTTTCTCAATGAATCCATTGAAATCTCCTGGCCTTGATGCTGTTAAGGCTTATTTCTTTCAACAGACTTCAACCATCACTGGACAATATTCACACAAGCTATACTGGAAACATTTCGTTTAGGTAAGATGTTGCTAGAAATCAATCACACTTTCATATGCCTAGTACCAAAGAAGTTAATTCCTAGCTCCCTATCGTATTATAGACCTATTTCAAATTGCAATACCATTTCCAAGGTCATTGCCAACCTTTTAGCTAGAAGATTGAAAAAAGTCTTAAAGGACATTGTCGTTCAGACTGAAGGAGCTTTCATAGAGGGTCGTTCTATTAGAGACAATATAATGCTCATGCAAAAACTACTTAAGGAGTATCAATATGGGAAAAAAATAAAGAGTTACATCTAGAAAATAGATTTTTATAAGGCATTCGACACAATTAGCTAGACATTTATAAAAGCATACCTTGATGATTAACAATTCCCAATCCAATTTACGAAATGGAATATTTTATGTCTTCAAACCTCATCAACAAGCATCATTGTCAATGGAAGCCCTACTAAACCATTGAAATGTGAGAGTGGGATTAGGCAAGGTAATGCCATCTCACCTTATCTTTTTGTTCTGGTTATGGAGGGGTTGTCGCGAATTATTTGGAAGCTGACTTCACACAACGGTTACTTCTATTACCATCATAAATGTTGTGCTCTTAAACTCACAAATATAATGCTTGTACACAATCTAACCCTATTGTTTGGAGCAGATAGGTTTTTCATAAATATTCTTAAAGACATCCTTGCACGATTCTCAAGCTGGTCTAGGCTGAGAATAAATATCCATAAATGCAGTTTTTATTGCTCCTCGGACATGCAAAATGCTCTCAAGCTTGCTAGTTTCTTAGGAATGGAGCTAAGCACACCATTGTTTAAATACCTGGGAGTTCCCCATATCTCATGCTAAACTCACCTATTATGATTGTCTTCCACTTTTGGATCCATATAATTAAAATTTTCACTTGGCAGAATCATTTTCTTTCTATGACTGCAAGGGTCACGCTTATTATCTCAATTCTCATGAGCTTACACATTCGTTGGATAAATAACTTAATTTTTCCTAAGAAAGTGATCAAAGAGCCAGACAAAATTATTAAAGCTTTCCTCTGATTTGGTTCTACAAATAATGCCAAGAAAGCAAAAGTGAAGTGGGGAGAGGTGACAGCTACCAAGCAACAAGAAGGCCTAGGCGTACTCTCTATAACTACTATGCAAAAGTTTCTTCTTTGCAAAAAAAGTATGGAGGTTACTAACGGATAAAAGCTCAATCTAGATTAATTGGATTCATAAAACATATATCCTTTCTCAAAGTTTTTGGCAATTACCTATCATCAAGAGTGGTTCTTGGATCTTTCATCACTAACTGAAAATGAGAGATATTATTTATTTGTATATACATTATCAACTGGGCGATGGTCATTTCATATGAGTTTGGTATGATAATTGGACTAACTTCAGTCCACTAATATGAAGAAATGATCTGATGCAGTTTAGACGACACATCCCTCACAATGCAAAAGTTGCATCACTCATCTTTGAAGGCCAATGGTTTGGACAATTCAAAGGATTTCATACACTATGTCAGTTTTTCCCTTATCTCCAAAATAGAAGCAACGAGGATAAAATTGTGTGGAAACTCCACTCCAACGACTCTTTTACAAACAAGTCATGCTATAACATCCTCGAAACTAGTTACTCAATTGTTCCTTGATACTCTCTTCTCCGGCAGCAATGCATCAGCCCCAAAACTTCCATGTTTATGTGGTTAGCAATCAAGAACAAACTAAGCATCAAAGATATATGGCACAGGACTTTCAATCCCATAAGTGAATTATGCAAGACACTAGTAGAAGACAGGAACCATTTATTTTTTAGTTGTATCTACTCCACTACTATATGGAGTCAACTTCTTCATAAGCTTGCAGAGTATAGCAATGCATACGACTGGACTAATACACTCCAATGGATCGTCAACATGCCTAACTCGTAGAGGACTAACAATTTGCTTTTCAAAGCAGCATTTATGCTTATAATTTATAATATATAAAGGGAGAGGAATAGCAAGATTTACAGACAGGAGCAAACTAGCCTTTACCAACTAGCTGGAGAGATCATTAACGAGATTTGTGGCCTTGTGATAGCCAAAGATGTCACTCACAAGCTATCCGATCGTATGAAAGCAAGGTGGTTTCCATAATTTAGTTGTTTGGGTTCATAGCAACTAGCTTTTACGGCTTTGCCATTACAGAAAATTCTTTTTGGAATTTCATATGGGAAACCCCATTGTAGTAATGTTGTAAATGTTTTCACTATAGCTAATGAAAATTCCTTCAATTTAAAAAAATATATTCAAAAGACCTATAAGAAAGAGAAGGACCTTTTTATGAAAAATCTTTTACTTATATCCTATTTCGTCAAAATTTCTTGTTGAGGGTCAAGCCTTCGATAAGTTCCAATAGAGTTATATCATTTTTATCACCTGTCCCTAGTTCTTCTTATCTCTTTCTCTTTTAATAATCAATGATTACTCTATCAACCACCGCCAGAATCTATTTCATAGATATTTGACATATCTTAATTTCCCTTCAAGCATGGGTTTGATTAACACTTCTTGGTTATATGAGCGAAAGAAAACAACTTTTACTAGTTAGTCTCAATAAAGCTCCCCTCTATTTAATCCTAGGCATAATAAGTATAAGAGCCTAAAAAAATTCTTATTTTCTTAATGGAAAAATTGCAAAAAACTGAACGATAAATGGAGGATAATTAATTAGAAAAACTATCAATTTAGTAAAAAATTGCCCATGCCAAGATGTTGATGACTATAGTAAACCAAAGTTGTCTTAACATGTTCGAACCACTTAAGCCTCTTATCACAATAGCTCAAATCCCTCTTCCAAAACATTGTCATTTTGGTTTTAACTATTTAAAACGACTTCGTTTTAGTTTGTAAGTGATGAGGCATTTGAATTCTTAGACAAAATAGGATATTCCCTAGCACATTATCTCATTTTATCCAACATCCCTTTCTTCATTTCTTTCTCTTTAGGCAGGCTAGTATAATGACTAGCTTGTGACCATGCCTAATCAAGCATTCTTCTTTGAATTTCTTTACGATTGGGCATAATAGAATATTGTCTAGTACGTAATCACCCCTTATTTAACATCCTTCTCTATATGAATTTTGAATATTTTCCTATTTTAATTTATTTTTTATTATAAATTTTACCCAATGTCTTTGACTCCTTATTTTATCTAGAATTCTTCCTAAGATAAATTAGAGTTTTCAATTTTTTTAGAAGTCTTCCTAAGATAAATTACAATTTCCTATTTCTTTTAAAAGTATTCTTAAAATTTAGAGTTTCGTATTTTATTATAATTCTTCCTAAGATTAATTAGGTTTTATGTAAACCTAATTAAACAACTTTCAAAAGAGATTAACATAATTAAACCATTTTTAGTATCGCATCAATTTTTGCTTATGAAAAAAAAGAGAAAAATGTATGACTAAGTGAGCGTAAAATAAGTTCACTTTGCTGGCTTCAAACCAAGTAAAAAGTTTAAAGCTAAAAAATGATTTAGTATTCATTTGAACGGTGACGTAATTAAGTAACTATGAGTAAGTATGACAAGGTGTTTAATTTTCATGTCAAAAGGTTAGGTAACTTTTTAAACAAGCCTCTATGCTCTGGTGTTGAATTAAAGTCAGTATTGTACTTTTCTATCAATAAGGGTTATGGAAACTTGAAGCATCTTTCTTATATATGTTCATTTAAGCATTAAGTTAAAATTTATGGAATGAGTTAACTTTTGAAGGATTTTGGACTTAAATTGAATTGATTTATGACTTGATGTAAGTAGTTAATATGCCTGACAAATTAACAAACTTTGCAATTAAATAAATAATTGAGAGTCTTGATTGTTTCGATTGAATTATTAAATTCTTTCTTGGAGTTTCCCCTTATTTAAGTTAAAAGTAATGAATTTGATTTACTTAAAGATGAATAACTGCTTAGTTGTGAAGAAATTTTATATGTATTAATTAAAATAGGTTCTTAATATGATTTTGAGAGTGTTTTGTATGTATTTTGATAGTTTTTTATAGGTTTTGGTACTTAGTTAGCTTATACTTTATCTTCAAGCCTTGGTTTAGTTCTCCAATGAAGAAGGAATGAATTTACATAAAGTTAAGTCAAGTTAGAGCAATTTTGGCATAATTTTATAGGAAAGATTTAGAATATGATTTAAGATAAGAAACTGTGTCTAATTGACATTGGTTTTATCTTTTTGTATTCAAGATAAACTTGTGCACTTAAAGGATTAATTGATGAGCAAGTTTTGTTTCTAATAAAACCCCTAATATCTACAAGTATACGTATCGTAAACTTGTTGTATTAAAAGTGTCGATTCCACGAGAAAATAGTTAGAACTAAGTGAACCTAACTTTGTCGGAGGTATCGAGATATGAATCGAATGAAAATAAAATATCAAAATTTTAAAACAATTAAATAAAACTAAGCGAATAATCAAATAACAAATGAGCTACCACAAATATGTGAGGAACATCAAGGATGAAGCTTAGGATTCATTCTATCGTTATTTTGCTCCCTAACCGTTATTGATTCAATTATGTGTTGATTCTAGATCTTATAAGGGATTGATTACTCTTTTCTCAAGACCTAATCAATTAACCCTAATTGATTACAAAATTCCATATTTTGCAACCTCTCGATTCACAAAATCTACCTAACGTTTTCAAATAGTTCTTAAGTGATCTATCGGATAATCAAGTTTTCACACAAGATCTCTCTTCATATGATTACCAATATGATATTTGGGAGATTTATTAGGTCACTAACTCTCGTTACCCAACCTAATCGGATTACTTTTGACTCACTATCTCGATTTATTATCAAAGTATTAGCATACCCAAATATCACAACACCAGAAAATTGAATTGAAATCAACAACAATCAAGTCACAAAAGAACTCAAGAACAAATCCAAATCTAATAATTAGAGCATCCTAAATATGAATAACATATTCAAATCCAAGTTACACATCATATTTAATAAAATAAACAAAGGAAAGAAAGAAAGAACTTGATTTGAACTCAATCCGGAATTTCCGGATTGCTTTTCTTGCTCCTCCTTGCTCTCTCACTTTGGAAGATGGTGGCTCCTCTTTTTTTAGTGTTTTATGTTTTTAAATAGATCTTGAGGCTTCTAGGGTTCTTTCTAGGATTTATTCACTTAATTTGGTTCCAAAAAACCCAAAAATATTAAAATTACAAAAATAATTGCATGGTGGAAAAGCTGAAATTCGATGGAATAGCTGTCTGCGCTCTCTATCACGATCGTGGCAAGAAAAGACACGATCATGGCCTACTTCCATACTTCTAATTCCTCTATTTTATTCAATTTTCTATTTCCATACACTCAAACACACATCAAACATCTCTTGAAACATAAAATTAAGATCACAATCATGCTCAAAACCATATAAACACTTAGAATATAAACAAACACTAATAATAACATAATTCTAAGCCTACATACATGATAATCATCTAAGAGATACTCAAAAGTACACTTAAACATCTATCAAAACATAGTATAATTTACACTTATCATTAGGTAGGGTTTGATCATCAAGTAATTAAATAACATATATCCAAGAAGAATCTGCGTTGGTAGTGATTTTACAAAGTGGGTCTATATTGACTTTAATATCGCCAATTTCTAAGGTTTTTATAGAATAAAAGAAAGCAAAACCAATATGACCATATAAAAATGTAAGCATATTATTAGAGACCAATTAAAGTATCTTGAGATAGAAATGAGCAATTTTGGATAGAAAAAAGATGATTTATATCACGATTCAATTAAAGAACTTCAAGATTTCAAGATCTATGAGAATGAATTATCTTGTTTTGCATTCTTTCTTGATTTTACTAGTTTTGTTTATCTTAATATGAACTAAATTAGGATAGATCTAGATGAGATGAACACTTTTGAATTGATCCTTTGATTTAATGAAAGATCCAATTTTTCTTGTGAACTATTCATGATTTTTTTTGAATTGAAAGTTGCTATTATTTTAATTCAATTCATATATCATATATAGGTGTATGTTGTTTGTTGATGACATTGTTTTAGCGGATGAGACAAAAGAGAGTATCAATGTGAAACATGAACTTTGAAGGTATACATTAGAGTTGAAGGGCTTTAGATTAAGTAAGACTAAGATTGAGTATGTTGAGTTTAACTTTTTAGTGTATAAGGTGGTTGTTGATGTGGAGTGAAGATTGGTTCAAAAGTTATACTAAAAAATGAGTGTTTTTAAGTATCTAGGATTAATCATCCAGAGCAATGGAGAGATTGATAAAGATATAGTTCATTGGATCATTTCAGGGTGACTTAAATAGAAAAGTGCATCATGAGTTTTATGTGACAAGAAGATACCACTTAAACTAATGGTAAATTATATTGTTTAGAGATTAGGTCTGCCATACTCTATGGGGCGAAGTGTTGGTTATCAAATACGTGTATAGTTATAAGCTAATGGTGACGGAAATAAGAGTGCTCTGTTAGATGTGTAACCATATTAGAAGGGATAAGTTCAGGAATATAATGGTAAAGGATAAATTAAAGGTGACTAATATTATTGAAAAATTAAGAAAGACAAGACTTAGGTTGTTTGGACATGCTAAGAAGAGGTGCTCAAATGGTCTAATGAGAAGATGTGAGAAACTTATACTTAGAGACTGTAATAAAAAAAAAAAAGGAATGCCTATGAAGAATTTAGGTGAGGTGATCATGAATGATATAATATTGTTGAAACTTACTGAGGATATTGACCCGCAATAGAAAACTTTAATGTACTAGGATATTAATAAAAGATGTCTCATTAGGAGCAAGACTGCATATTATTGGATCTCCTCAAACCTTGCATTTTCAGCTAATTTTTTACTGTGTTGTTGTTTTCATATATCATATATAGGAACTGATAAATTCATATGTATGAATAGATCTTTGTATGAATAATAAGAGTTGCATTGTGTTCTAAAGATTTGGTCACATAAATTTTTTAGGTTAGACTTAAATCTAACAAGAAGTTTTGTAGAATAAGTTAATGCATTCTAAAGAGAAAAATATTTTAATAAATCAACTTAAAGATAGGAGCTATATTTCCTGAAAAAGAATATAGTTATAATTTTAAAATTTCTACTGGTCCAAAAACTATGATTAATAATTGAATTAAGATAACTTTAAACATAGAAAAATTCTAAAGAGTTTATATATATATCTTAATTATCATTTGATTGTTTCATATTTTTGTTTACTTTTGTTTGTTATTTAGATTTTAACTAGTTCTTTTTAAGTCAATCATGCATTTTGTGAGGTTAAATAATCGAAAGATAATTATTCTAATGTTTATTACTATGTAGGTTTGAAAAGCAATGTTAGAAATGACATACCGGATTTGGTATCAGATTGAGTTCTAATACGATACTGTACCGGTACTGGTTAATACCGAGTACTATTTAGAGTAATTTTTTTAAATTTATGAAATAGCCCCTGATTTTTTTTAAAATTACAAAATAGTCCATTGTCATATTGTACAGTTGTATTGTATATTTTTAACCCTGTTTCTAAAAATCATAATAATAAATAATAATTACAATTTTAATTTAATTTATAAAATTAATTTAATAATTATTAATAAATATAATTAAATTTAAAATATATTTTAAAAATATATAAATTTCAAATAAATTTTGATTTAATAATTCAAAATATATAAAATAAATATTAGTTTATAAATAATAAATAATAAATTATTTATTTTAAAAAATAAAATATTTTTATTAATACTTTATTAATAAATGTTATATAAAATATTAAAATAATTTATTTTTAAGTTTTATTTAATTTATAATTATTATTAGTAAAAAAATATTTATTATTATTTTAAAAACAAAAATTAAAAATTCACAACAATTATAAAAGTTGAAATAGATAAAATAATTAATTAAAAAACTTTGAAAAAAAAAGAAGGAGTGAGAGAGGGAGATTTTAAATTTTTTTGAAAATTTTGCAAAAAAGTTCTCTTATTTTTTAAAATTTTTGTTACCGGCTGATATTTAGTTGATATTTTGAATATCGGTTGATACTAACTAGTATTAAAATTTGATACGATTGATTCTTTATTTTATACTAATTTTAGTCTGATACGGTATGTATGGAAAGATATCGACAAATATGAAATGGCATTCATAATCTTATTGAAAAGGAAGAAATTCTAGAGTTGAAAAAAATGCACTATCCGTTAACCGAAAGTGAAAAGGTGAGAGGGTAAAAGGGAAAATGAGCCATAAGGAATACGCGAGAGCGTGGAAAGCGTGTGTTGCGTCTGCAAAATATAGAACTGAACTGAGAGACCGAAAGAGAGTTGGTGGGGTGGTGGAGAAAGCAATGACATTATTTACAGCTTACAATTTTGACTAGACTTTTGTATGTCCTGACTTATGATTAAGCTTGCATAAACTAAACTACATGTGACTTCGGCTCTCCTTGCAGCTAGTGAAGTTAAATGATCATGTTGCCGCGTGGCAATCCACTATTTGCTGAACTGGAAGAATTAGTATCTACCATCTAGTATACGCTGCACAAGATCATTACCATCGTATTAAAATAGCTCAACCAACAATTTGAATATCAGGAACGTTAGTAGTTGAAAAAGCGCGCCAAAAACACTTGACCTTCAATGTCCCCGCCCAGAAGAAGCTCCAAGAAACGGATCGCCGAGTTGGTGATCGGAAATTCGGAATCCAAATTCTGTATCCAAGACGGAGCAGATATCGATGTCGATCTCTCCAGGTTCTTCTTCTGATCATAGTGACATTTCTCATCTTTTCCCGTACGTTAAGTGAACAGCGAGATGATATTGCAGTGATATAAAGGGGATAATGTCGGCGCTGCACCAGATCAGAGAGAGAGCGCAGAAGAACGGTCAAAAGAAGAACGAGGAAACGATTTTTAGGTGAGCTGACTCGGTTCTGATCAGATCTGATTCCTGTGATTCGGTTCTCAGTTGATTTAGTGTCATTGTGCGAGACTAGATGGATTTTCAAAGACTGCGTTTCTCAAGGCTTTGATTTTTTTGCCGATGGGTGTGTAAACTCTTGAGTGCATATATTGATGCGATCTGAAATGATTTTGTTAAGGTTCCACAGGAAATTCAAATTTGTATATAAATTGCATTATTATCTTATGGCAAGAAATTGCAATTTGGTGGCAGCGTAGCGTCTGAGATAAAGTTAATGATTGCTGATTTGAAGTCAAAAATAGAGAAGGAAAGGTAAACTAGTAACTAGACAGATGTTCTTGCTTAGTTTTTCCCATATTATCTGGTCATTACGTTTCTGTTACTTTTGATTGGCAGGCAAAGTTTTGCCAAGGCGCTTTTAAAGAGCTCAAAGGAGGTTTGTAGAGAAGCATGTGAAACTCGAACATAATCGGGTGCTTAATGGATTAAATATTTATTTCAAATTTTAACAACAAATTGGTGAACCCTTTTTGTTAGTTCAGTGTGAAAATTGTTTAAAGAACGAGACCGCTAAGCTTAAAGAGAAATATGAGAAGTTTTGCGAGGACAAAGAAGCTCATCTGGTGGGCCTAAAAGGTGCTTTTGCCCAGCTCCATGTCCTATGATTTACAACTTTTACTGTTAATGCTCAACTAGGATCATGTAAGTGGTCTTCAATAAATCTGGTCATTTACTCTTTTATCATACTTTTGGAGTGGTTAGCTGTCGAGTCTCATCTCATCTGCCTATTGGAGCACCTTTAGAAATTTAACTTTCCCTGGCTACAGCTGTCAATAGTTATGTTGACGCCCATTTAACCATTTCAAGCGTGGAATCTGTATTCTTAGAGGTTCATTAAAAAAAAAAAAAAGTTTTTACTAGAAATACTCAAGAATGGGAACTATGGCATTATTCATACATTGCCATTTTAGATTGATGTCAACTTCTACTCCATTTGATGTGAGTGATGTTTGATGATTATAATCTTAATTGTACATCCATCAACAGATATTGTTGGCAAATTCGAGGAAGACAAGGAAAGAATGTTGATGCGTTATGAACAATTAAGTGAGTGCTGTAAAACTAGACCCTTATTTAACTGTGGTGAAAATAATTGCGTTAATCGTTTGGGGACAGGGAAAAAAGAGAAAAGCATGATATCTGAGCATGAGAAAGCATACGCTGATAGAATTGCTAATTTGAAGGAGTCATTGAGCAAGAGAAAGCAGGTAAACTTAATTATTAAACTGGCTCCCAAGTTCGAAATCATATTTTTATTTACTTGTGTTATTAAAACACAGGATGATAAAACTTTTAGCATTTTGAGGAAAACGGTTGGTTGCTTTCTTGAAAATGCCTCGGATGAGGACTTCCCTCCAGATGATTGAAGATTGCATCAACAGAAATATGCTGCGTGCTTACAGTCATGTAAAATCCCTATACCACCGTTTCTCTACAAGAAAAGAAACCTGTATACATTTCCTTCAACATCTTGCCTCTTTTGCGTCTCTTTCTCAGTAACTGTTGTAATCTTGCTTCATGGTTTGCATGTGACTCTTGCTAGTGGAAGAAATTCATGATCTTTTTGGGCTGATGAACCTATCTTGTTCATTGGGTGTTACTTGACATTTATTATTTTCTGAAGCCATATGGCCACGGTTTAACAGCTGACCAAGAGTGTGCAAAGGTGGGAGTGTTAGGCTCCTCTCACAGAGTAATTCTCTATTAATCGACACCAGGAAGAGTTGTCGTTCTAAATGCCAATGACTACTTGTGCAAACTTACTTATTACTCATCCACAACGATCATCAAAATAGAATGTTCAGTTTAATGTTAGAAATTTTCTGAATATTGGACAACAATTAATTAAATTTTCATGGTTTTAATAAATTTATGACATTTGATTCATTAAAGATAATACAGTAATCCAATAAAAGATTTAAGTTAATAGTTAAAATTCGACGAAGAAAATGGACCTTAATCAGTATGGCAAGGACTTATATTGGGTTTGTGATGGGGAAGCTCAGTATAAAAGCCATATATATAAAGTTAAGGTTTTTCTGTAAGTGCTTAAGTAAATCGTAAATATTCGAATTCTCTAACCCGTCAAGAAGTTCACGTATTAAGAAAGTTGTAGAAAAATGTTAGTGACATCTTGGTCATCAATTTTGTGATGGTTGTCGAGAAAAAGGGATCATTTTGGGTTCGAAAAGCTGGATTGCAGTTATGAGTTTGAAAAGCTCGATTGAAGTTATGAAAGCAAAATTAGTATTTTTCTTGTTCGTTTTGTTTCTTCCCTTTCATATTCGATCCTAGGTATGTAACTAAGGCTCGTGTTATACACTACACTTAGTATCAGAGCAGTTACATGATCGATTGAATGTAAATGCAAATTTTTTGAATTTTCTCCATAGGGATATTAGAGAAATCAAACCATTTTACGTTTTTAATTGTGTACTGATGCTTGGATTGAGTATAGCATTGAAAAAACGAGTTAAAACAAGCTTCAGAGTGTGAAAATCGTACCCAAAACTCGTTGGAATTATCCATTTTTCAGTGAGGGGAGAGAAAATTGTTTGGCACAAGTGCTAACGTCAGTAGGCCCATCTACACTTATGACATGTGTACCACATGCATCATGAAGGTTGGGTGCACGTTTGTGCAAGTGAGGCGGGTGCATCTCACGCACCATACCAAACTGAAGATGCGTCGTGACAGGCGTGTGCAATGCACTTGCCATCCTTTGCCATGCACAATGCTAACGGCGCCAAAAACTTGTTGAATGTAAACTAAACTATTATTTTTATGCTCAAAACTGCAAATATATGGGTCGTAACTTGTAAAAAGTAGATATTGGTCCTACAAAGATTGTGCTTAGGCACCATTTAATTTATGTTGTTTTTTATTTAAGAAATTGATTCAATCAAATTTAACAACCCAACTTAAACCAAAATCGTACACTTCAACTTGGAGAAAGTCAAGATTAAGAATTAGGACTTGTCATTATCCTTATTTGTTCCCTTATGGTTAATTGATTCAATTTATTCTTAGCCCAAGATTTCCTAAAATTTTAGCTACCCTCTCTTAAGGTGCAATTAAATGTCACTAGTTAAATAAATTATAATTAACTTTGGGATCTCTCGATATGCAAAGCTTTTCCTAAACATTTAACTAGATATGAAGCTATTCTATAGGTAGTGTATCAATCTATTGATCTCTTCCTAATAAATCAATAACTTGTTATTTATAGGTCTATTAAATGTCAACTCTCGGTGTACATTTAACATAGATTACCAAGCCCACTCTCTCGATTTGTTGCAAGGTTTGAGCTTAATAAATAATACAAACATTTGTATTATTGAATCAACAACTGAAGGTTCACAAACAGTTCAAACAACAAATCCTAAAAAATTATTTTAGCCAATCAAAATGTCATTAACATCTCCAATAACCAAACAATCCATGATAAACATGCTAGAAGAGAAAAAATCGAAATAAGAACTAGACAAGTCGAGCTTCTCCTCTTGTTTGCCCGAATATGGAAAATCTGGATGACATAATGCTTTTTGCTCAATTGGGAATGAAAACCTTGATTCTCGACCTATATCTAGAGTCTCAATCTATCTTTTAGCTCCTCGAGGCTAGTTTCCACGAAACCCTTCAGCCTTAGGGATTTGTGACATTATATATATCATAAAATACTAAAAAAATAAGTGAAACCCACGTGACTCCTCGGGTTAAGCATCCCAAGATAGTGGGAATTATCTTTATGATTCCCACGATCGTAGGTTAATGCAACAGAAACTTTCTCCTTAGATTTCCCATGATCGTGAGAAACAAACCCTTTCCTACAGTCGTGGGTTCTTGTTCTTCAATAGCTCCACTTCTCTTCTCTTCGTTTGGTCCCCGGCTCAATCACAAAGGTGTCCACCCTTCATTCCTACACCAAAATGATCAATTCTTACCCTAAACCAATATTGAACACAAAAGAACAACAATGAACATCAAACTAAACAAAAACACACAAAACAAGTCCTAAAACACAATAATTGTAACATCCCATCACCGATGGGAAGGGTATATTGGTAAATTGGGACGAGCTAGGAATTGATTGCATATTTTTGATTTGTTCATTCATTTGGCCTCTAATTTTAGAGGAATGAGACATTTTGCACATGCACATATAGGTACATGCATTCATGACATTTTCCCGGCATTTATGTGTGAATATGATTTGTTTTGTGAATTATGAGATTATTGCGTTTGAAAATCTGAATTGGAAATATTCTAGGAGTGATTCTCAGTTGTTAGTGACTCTTAGAGATTTTCTGAAATTTTGAGAGAAAAAGTCCAGACTGGAGAATTTTATGAGTGACGGACTGATTGACCTTATAGGACTGAAATAACTGTCAAATGGCAATGGGAAATTTAGATACATGATTTTAGGAATTTTATTATTGAACCATTAGAATTTGGGGATAACTTGGACTAAAAATAAATTTGAAAAGAGAAGGAACTTTAAGTATGTTTGAGGAATAGACTAGTGGCAATTGTCTAGGTTTAAGAGATTTTTAGATCAACCAAATGCCTTCAATTTTCGACATTTCCCTTTGAAAATCACCAAAAACCACTTTACAACAAACTATTTCCTCCACTTTAGGGCATGTCTTCTTCTTCCTTCGATTGATTCTTGTTTCCTCCTCTCTACAAGATCATTTGTTGTCCACTGGCTTGCTTCTTCTTTCTTGTTTAAGACCAACTAAAACCCTTGAGAAGATGATACTTTGTGAGAGTTCAAGAGCTGGCCGTGGGTGTTAGTGAGAGGTGAACACTTAGAGAAGTTTTTGGAGTTTTGAAGAGTTGGAAGCTTGAATAGGTAAGTAAATTTCCCCATATGTTTTTTATTTAGTGGTATATGCATTTATGGTGTTAAATGTTAAAGATTGGGGTGGTTGAGGTTGAGATATGGCTGATTTGGTAGAGTAATTGTGAGAAAAATCATCGGAGAAGAAGGCCTGGAACTCGCACGTCGCGGCGTGTGCGAGGGCCTCACCGTGGCGAAGCCTTTATTTATTCACCGTGGCGAGCTCGTGGGAAGGCGCCACGGCGAGCCCCAAATTGCCTTGCTGCGGCGAGCTACCTTCTGACTCCGCGGCGAGCTATTTCATGTCGCCGCGGTGAGCGTCCTTTGGCCACAGCGAGC
>JANIJH010000002.1:43670208-43683582 GCA_024520975.1 Erythroxylum areolatum | reverse complement strand
AATGGCCATACGAGAATTTTGTAAATGGCATTGTATGATGGAAAAGGGCTTATGCCCTCTTTGATTATTGACTTCCGCATGTGTGTCTGAAAAAAAAATATCGAATTTTGAATGATTGAGTACTTTAGCACACCACCTCGTGGGGCTTGGACTCGGATATCACCATCGATATCGGGTTCGGGTCTTTCGGGAGTGGGATGCTACAGAGTACATTATTAGAATGGTACATCTCCAAAGTAAGTTAAAGGTGTTGAACATCATCATTATTAATGCATGTATTGTACACCAAGATCTGAATACACTTCCTCTAGAGTTTGGTATTTAGATTACTATGTGCAATTCGTAGGATGAGGCTTGGGACTTAATTCTTTGATTTCCCAATGCATTGCTGAAGAGGAGAAGCTAAAGAATACTGCTCATACACCCTACTAGCAACCAAGGGAAAAGAAAGGGTAAGGCCTAAGAGGTTTAAAGGTAAGAAATCTAAACTTTCTCCTAGTATGAATATCGGTCAATCTAGTATTGCCAAAGGTCCTGTGGATTTTAAAAGTATGAGATGCTTCTCTGTAAGAAGAATGGACACAAAATTCCAATTGTTAGAAATATAAGTCCTGGAAGGAAGAATAGGAAATGTTAAGGATTTATACACAGGAGAAAGCCAAATAAAGAGGAGGAAAAATTAAAGGTTGGCAATAATGAAAAAGCTTTTGTAATGTTTGTAGGGGATGTAAGTTTGAACCATAATACATGGTTTGTTCTTGTTTTACATGAAACATTTTGTATACCCTCTTTTAGGTGAAACTTGATCTCTATATTGATTCTGGATAAAGAAGGATATATTTTTGTTATTGATACTTCTATTGTACAGTTGTCTCTATATACGAAACATGTTGGTAATGCCTTCTTGTCATATGGATTGTATTGAATGTGTCTCACCCCTCATGAGATGTATGTTTCTTCATATATTACTGAACAGGTTATTAAAAGGAAACCCCTGATAAAGGATAAGTTATACATGTTGTGACATAAAAGGTTGGGCCACATTTCTAGAGATAGAGTTGAGAGATTGATTAAAGAAAACATTCTCCCAACTTTAGATTTTGATGATCTAGAAAAATGTGTCAACTATTGTAAGGATAAATTGACCAAAAATAAATAAAAATGGATCAGCTCGTGCTTTTGGATTATTAGATCTCATACATACAAATGTTTATGAACCTTATATAGCCACATTATGTAATTCTAGATATCTTCTGACTTTTATAAATGACTATTCCTATTATAGTTATGTGTTCGTATTTAAAGAAAATCATGAAGTTCTTGAGAAATTTAAGATTTTTAAGGCTGAGGTAGAGAATCAATTGGGAAGATCTATTAAGATTATCATATCTGACTGTGGAGGAGAATATTATGGCATGGGAGTTTCAGGATAAGAAAAGGGTCTATTTGCTGGATATGTAGAATCATGTGAAATAGTGGCCTAGTTCAATATGCCAAGTAGTCCTGAGTAAAATGTTGTTATTGAAAGTTGTAATCGCACTTTAAAGGACATGATGAGGTCAATGTAGAGCAGTACTAGCCTACCTGATTACCTTTGGGGTGAAGCCACAAAGACCGCCTTGTATATACTTAACAGAGTCTTAATCAAATCAATATCGAAGATGCCATTTGAACTCTAAAAAGGATGGAAGCCCAACCTTGCCCACATTCGAGTTTAGGGCTGCCCTGTTGAGGTACGCTTTTATATAATCCTTACGAAAATAAATTGCATTATCGTTCTACTCGTTGTTATTTTGTTGGATATCCTAACCATACTAAGGGCTACAAATTCTCCTATAGAGAAGAAGGGTCTAAAATTGTTGAATCACAAATAATGACGTCCATGATGAGGGTGGATTTTCTCACCCTTCAGATGATAGTAGCACGGATACTATAGTTATTTTGTATCCATCATTCGTATAGTCAGAATCAATGGATCATGGTCTTAGTACCGTACTAATTCAGGAACAGGAACCTATAACCTATACAAACTGAGTTTCCTTATGTACAAGAACTAGTTCAGTTAAGAAGATCCACTAGTGTGAGAAGACTTGCTACCTCGTCTGATTACATAATCTATTTGGATAAATAAGACTATGACATTGGACATGTTGTTGATCCAGTTACTTTTTCAGAAGCTATTTCTGAAACCTATGTAGACTTGTGGTGGGATGCAATAAAAGATGAGATGTAATCTATGAAGCATAATAAGGTATGAGAGCTTGTTGATTTGCTTCAAAATTGCAAACTTATTAGTTGTAAGTGAATTTTAAAGAACAGAAAGGACTCTCAGGGTAAAATTAAGCAGTTTAAAGCTTAATTGGTTGCTAGAGGGTTCACTCAGAGAGAAGGAATTAACTTTGATGTTACCTTTTCTCCAGCATCCTCTAAGGATGCATTTAGAGTGATTATGATAATGGTAGCTCATTATGATATAGAGCTATATTAGATGGATGATAAAACCTCTTTCTTGAATGGAGGCTTTTATAAAGAGGTCTATATAGAACAACCTGAAAGATTTCAGGATCAAGAAAAGCCTGACAAGTTTTGGAAACCAAGAAAATCAATATATGATTTGAAATAAGCTTCTAGATAGTGGAACCTTAAGTTTGATGAGATTGTTACCTCTTTTGGCTTTGTAGAAGATAAAGTTGAAAAATGCTTGTATTCCTGTCATAGAGTGCATACATTAAGCGAGTGCCGCAAACGTTTAATATTAATTGTAAACTTGCTGCAACACATATCTCTCATAGAGAGAGATTATCTTTGGCAAAGTGTTCAAAGAATGATCTAGAGAGAGAGAGAGAGGTTATGAGGAATGTCTCATATTATAATGCTGATGGTAGTGTAATGTATACCCAGGTATAGACTAGACCAGACATTGTATTTGTTATTGGATTGTTGAGTAGGTATCTAGCTAATCCAAGTAAGAACCATTAGTATGCAATCAAAAGAGTGTTGGTATACTTAAAGGAATTAAGGATTATATGTTGACCTACAGAAGGGTCAAAACCTTATAAGGTATATAGATTCAAATTTTACTGTGTGTCTGGATGACAGAAAGTCCACATCAGGATATATCTTTATGTTAGCAGATGGTGTAGTATCGTGGAAGAATGTCAGGCAAAACCTAGTGACTTCCTCGACTATGCATGCAAAGTTTGTGGCATACCATGGGGCTACTAAATAAGTAACTTAACTCAGGAACTTAATTTCTGAGCTGTCTGTGGTTAATTCAGTGGCTAGACCCATTCGATTATATTATGATAATCTTTTTGATGTGTTATTCAATAATATAAATAAGAACATCACAAGATCTAAGCATTTAGAGGTCAAGTATCTAACTATAAAAGAGTTAATCCTAAAAGGTGACATTGAGGTGGAGCGTTTGAGGACTGAGGATATGCTTGTTGATCCTTTGACTAAAGGACTTCACTCACACGTTTTTGAGAGACATGTATATAGTATAGGTGTATTGAAGTACTTAAACACTGTTAGTTAGGGATCACTGTGTTGCTCCTTGTACATTTGTATGTTTTTCATGTATTATGACAATATCATTTATGAATAAAGATGATCATCATTTTGCTCTCAATCATACATGTTGTTTTAATAAAAAAAGTCAATGGGCATATATATACAGATTGATCTTGAGTCTATTTCATTAGGACATATACAGATACATATAAATCCATGAATTTTGACATGTCATAAGGTATATAAGTGTTTAATCTTATAAGAATTTTCTCTAATATTATTTAGCATAAAGTTTAGAGAAATTAAGACCAATAAACAGAAAGATGATACATTTCAGATCATACAAGTATCATCCTAGTTTGTCACACTTCATTTTCTCATTCATGTTAATGAGGTAATAGATATGCGTGATCGTATTAGATTTGTGTCACACATAACATATGCATTTGATATTTTTCGATATCGAAAGCCTTATGATACGAAATGATGGACTTTCATTATCCTTAGATCGAACGGTTTTTTAAAACTTGGCCAACCCATACACTAATTTGGCTTAACTGTTTTTGTACTAATTTTGAAATTGTTGCAACTATAGTAATTAATTATTATCCAAGGGGGAGAATATTAGAAAATTTCCAAATATTGTGCAACAATTATCTATGCTTTCACGATTTTAATATATTCAAGGTTAAACAAATCAAATTTGATTCAGTTAAAGATAATAAAATATCCCAATAAATGATTTGGGTTAATAAGCATTTGATTAAAGATAATAAAGTAACCCAATAAATGATCTGAGTTAATGGGCTAAAGTTCAACGAAGAAAATGGACCCTAATTAGTGTGAGTCAGATATGTATTGAGCATGTGATGGGAAAGCCCAATATATAAGCTATATATATATATATAAGGTCTCCGATAGTTAATTAAGAAATTGTGACCATTTGGATTCTCTGACCCGTCAAAAGGTTCACGTATTAAGAAAGTTTTAGAAAGACATTAAAGACATCCCGATGATCAACTTACGTAAAAGTTGTCGAGAAAACGGGTCCGTTTTGACTGCAAAAGCTTAATTGAAGTTATGAAAGCAAAATCAGGTATTTTTGTGTTCTCTTCGTTTCTTCCCTTTTCATGTTCGATCATGGTTTTGTAACCAAAACTAAGGCTCATGTTACACACTACATTTAAAATTAACACCTTATGAACTCTCAAGAAAAAAACTGAAGTTTAGAAATATGGTCCATAAGAATTTTAAATGTATTATAGATAATGAAAGGAATGCTTATTTTTGGTTTGATATTTGATATGAGTTTGTCCCTCTCTTTCTATTGCATAATTACAATATCTGGAGAGCTTCCTATCTTGATAATTCTGGAGTGAAAGTTGTCACAGATGAAATTAATTGGAACTGACTAATCATGCTAGTAGGAGATTCTCTTAAATAAGGGAAAGGCTCTCAGCTCCAGTTTTTAACTAGGATAAAGCTGATACCTAAATTTGGCTCGGACATAGATCTAAAATATTTACAAACCAATCTTGGCTGCAAAACTATTTTCTACCTGAATAAAAAGGTGCACTGGTATAATTTGGTATGACAGGATTAACATCTTAAAAATTTTCTTCATCTTATGGTTGGTTATATTGGAGAAGCTAAGGATCAAGAGTAGGATTAGATTTAGCATTTCAGATAAAAGATGTGGCCAATGCTATAATGAAGATGAAACTATCTAGTATTTGCTTTAGAATGACCTTTATTTGCTTAGTTTATGTGAGTGATCTGGATTGGAAGAATCAAGTTGGAGGAACATATTTTATGGAGTAATACTATGACTTAGATTAGAGAGGCAATGTTAATGAAGGCAAGCGAGAATCCTATCAGTCAACACATTGCTTTGTCCTAAAGGCTAAAAGAGAACATTGTGTAATCTACTAACTACTCACATTTTAAGACTTAAAATGCTTTTTGGGCTCTTGTATTTTTCTTGCTATCTAATACCATGTAACATCTGCCTCTACCTCTACCTCTCTCACATTGTTTTGGCTTTACCCTGATTCCCTTTCCGAGCTTCCTGAATATTATTTCAATTTTTTAAATGAACAATTTGAATCTTGCTTTAAATTGGTTATTTATTTATTTATTATTAATTTAATAAATATTATCTAATTATTTAATATTTAACAATAACAAAATTCATATTCATTGTAATTTAATTAACTGATAATAAATATTTTATTTTACTTTTAAAATTATTTCAAAATGAAATACTTTCAAAATATAACTTTATTTAACCCAAAATTAATAAAGATGACTATGTAATGAATAAATATTTTTATAGAATTAAATTAATTTTTAAGTACAAAATGTATTTTTTAAATTCTAATAAATGCATATTATTTTTATAATTTTTATTTAATATTTGAATAAAGCTATCATTTTCTAGTATAAATATTGCATACTATATTAAAATAAATAAAGTATTGTTTTATAAAAGTTTAACTAATTTGATAACTAATGATTGTTATGGTATAACGCAATAGCAGAGGCAGGATCGAGATCAAGATAAGTGGGAAGTAAAATACATTTGGGCAATAATAGTAGTAAATTGTGAGATATAAGGATCTACATAGTTCACCCATGTTTGGCTACTTTTATAGATGAAGACGAGCGAAAAAAATCACTATAATAAAGAATATTACAAATTAAATCATCTAAGCATAATGAGAATATAAATTTTTGTGTATAATCTCAGAAAAAAAAAAAACTCTCTCATGGAATAAAAGTGAATACAAGTTGGAGCTAATATTGGATAAAATAAACTTTCAAATGTTGCTAAGTGTCTCGGCTTTGCATGCATAAAAAGATAAGGGCTCAAGATGTATTTATAATGCTCTACTGCCTTTGTCTTACACCAAAACCCACTTGTCTACAAAGTCGGCTGCCAAAAATATTGCATATAATCTGAGCATTAAATGCTTGACTTGAAAAGTTTGACCTCAAATTCTTTAATAAAAAAGCAAATATTTATAGTTACAAATTTATTGATTTAGATTGATGCGGAAGAATTTGGGCTACTAACTCAACAATAATTAAACAAAGCTTTTATTTCATAAAAATACAGATTAGAAACCAAATTTATGAAATAAAAACAAAAAATAAAAACAAAATATTGACAGTGAAATCAAACAATAGAACAATAGAGGTATGGTCGATTCTATTTCTATTTTTGTTTTTATTTTTATCTTCAAATTTACTACAAAATATGTCTAATTGACTTTCTATTTAATGTCTTCATGTTTTTAAAAGTTATGAAAATTATAAATAAATTTATCTTTTATTTTTGGTTTTATTATAATTTAATTTGTTAATTAGCTTAATAATTAGTTATTTAGTTATTAATAAATAAAAAGTTATGATAAAATAATTTAATCAATTAATAATAGACATTGTAATTTATATTTAAATATTTTAGAATTACATTTTCAAAATATATTTAATTTGTTAAAAATTTAAAATAAATTAATTTTAAAATTTTTAATTTTATCCATTTTAGGAAATATATTATTCTATAAATTTTTATTAATTAATTTTCAAAAATCTGATAAATTTTTTGTAATATTCATTAATAGATATTAAATAAGCGAATAAAATAAAATGAATTTACCTACAACTCTTATTTAGGATTTATTGATATTAGTAATAAAATATAAATATATATCAACTAAATTTTTGACTTTTATAAAAAATGAAAACCAAAATCATGCCAAAAAAAAAAAAAAGAGTAAAACCCAATGGCTCCCGAAGTATCAAAGGTACGATCGAGGTTGGGTTAGACATTGGCTTCAGTTGCTGAGACAACCAAATTGATATAAACCATTCGTAACAAATGATGTTATATTTTCTCCGTTGAATGACCATTTCGTACCTTACAAGTATTAAAAACCTCAACAAAAGAGGGGTTTGTTTCACATTGAGTGAATTAGGACCAAAATGTATTATATAAAATAATTATAATTGCTTGATAACATAAATCAAATGCTCTTTAGTCAAATCGTGATTAGAAACTGAGATCAAGAAATTAAAGAGAAGAGAGGGGAGAAGGAAGACTTCAAATCAATGGAAGGAATAGCCCAGGCTAGAAAGGTGGAAGGAACAGATCGTTTTATCTCATTATGAAATATCTCACGTACGTAATAAATGTAAGCAATCAGATTTGTACCGTTGAAATCCACTCATCTCTAATTACTTTCAAATAAAGGCTTTATTTGACTATCAACAAATTATGTTAGCTATTAATTGATTCTATTAGTAATTAGTTAGCAGATTTAACAGTGAAATAACATTAACTGTTTATTAAAAATATTTAATAAAATTATCTGTTTATTATGAATTTGTTATGTATAAAATGATTTATAAAAATATGATTTATAAGAAAAAAACAATATTACATATTGAAGAAAAAATGTACATTTTTATTATCTTTTTTTACAAACAATTAAATATAAAACAGATGCAGATCATCATGAGTTTTTCAATAACAATGCACGATACATTCCATGTCCACAGTTTGATACGGCACATTTCAGGAAGAACTGGAAGATTAATGTCCATGACTAAGTTGCCTTATCAAAGATTACACAAGGCAGGTAAGAAGCATATATTCTTAACCATGAACGAAAGAGACCAATATTGTTGTCAAGAAAGAAAAATTGTGCATAACAATATTATTCCATATAACTGGAGAAGTTAAAGAACAAAGACAAAAAGATCTTTAGCTTTCCTCCACCGAGACGTCAACATCTGATGTGAGGTAGCCTCCTTAGCTTTTTATGTAATCCAACAGTTGATGGGTCTCTTTGATTATTGTCTCCAACGTTAAGATACCGACAAACTAGAGGAAAAGGAGTGAAGGCACAATAGTCACTAAAGCATAATCCTATCACCTATCACCTATCACCTATCACCCACCGTCTGCATTCTTTAATCCTTGAAAAGATCAAGATGATAGAAAGACGGCTGGAAACGAATAGCAATAACCTTGCTTTGAGAAGATCACAAAATGAATATTTAACATTCATGTATTCATCTGCATGGGGACATGTCTGGAGCACAAATCCGCAAAAGTAAATGTGTTTCTTGATGGCACCGCAAGCTTTCTTGAAAATAGGAAAACACCATGAAGATGACTCAGCGAACATGGTTGGTAGGTGGCGAATGGTACCCCTGTATTACAGACCAAGGTGGCCGTCTATTGTGTTCCTGCAAGTGCATCATTTAGAAACAGACTGTTGTGTTCGCGCAAGTGAATCATTTAGCAACAGACGGACATGCCTAACAAGAAAATGAAACAAATATACATATGCTTGCTGCCTTCAAAAAATTGATGTTTGGCAAGAATCCTCTGGCAATTTCATGGAACCTTTCCAATGTTTATTGTAATTAATTTTCTCAATCTTGCCAAATTTCAGGATAAAATCAAAGACATGTATGTTTAGTTGATGACTACAAATCTTGAAGAAAAGCAGATGGAAAAGTAATTCTTTCTTGATCTTTCAATGAAAAGTATAGAGAATATATAGGAACGTATGATCCTGAACATCTCCTTAAATCAAGGAAATTTTATTTATTTCTCTAAATAATAAAATTCAATTAATTCAGCTACTAATTTCTAACCTTAAACCGACTAATTATCTCTAGAATTTCAACACTCCCTCTCAAGTTGATGCATAAATATTGATCATGTCCAACTTGCTTACAAAGAACTCAAAATTCTGCCTCAATAGACCTTTAGTGAAGACATCATCAACTTGTGTTGTAGATACAAATGGTACGAGTCCACTTTCAACTTACTTTTTATAAAATGCTTGTTAATTTCCATACGTTTTGTCCGATTATGCTGAACTGGATTAGTGACAATATTGGTAGTTGCTTTATTATCACACAACTTCATTAGGACCTCCACCAGTTTCTTAAGTTCTTCCATTACTCTTTCAAGTCAGATTATTTCACAAATTTATTAAGCTATTGTCCGTATTCTACCTTCACAGCACTCCTGGCCACCACACTTGTGTTTTTTACTCCAGGTTACTAGATCTCCTTATAAAAATGTACAATACCTAGAAGTAGACCTTCTGTCGCTAATAGACCCTATCCAGCTTGCATTAGTGTAGACTTCAACTCTTTTTTGATCACTTTTTCTTGAAGAATAATCATTTTCCTAGAACACTTCCCCAAGCTTTAAAATAAATTCCATAAGAGTATCTAATGGTTTAAATCCACTCACCCCAGTTTCTGCTAAAAGATACAAAGATATAATTCCAGTTGGTGACTACTGTGCCTTCTTAAATCTAGCAATTTCCATCTTGAGAAAATATCTAAGAAGAGATCAGAAGTATTTAATTTCAAACTTGTTTGAGAGATTCTGTTTCAAATTTTTCATTTCCTCATAATCATCACCAGTGAGGATAATGTCGTCTATATACACAATCAGAACTGCAATCCTCCCTTCTGTAGAAATTTTTATGAATAGAATATGACCAGACTACTCTTGTAAGAAACCTTAAGATTATACAGATCTTGTGAATCTGTGAAACCAGGCCCTCGGTGATTGTTTTAGCCTATATACAGATTTTCTTAGCTTATCTATCCTTTTTCCAGAGCTTTCACTAAATCCTGTACACCTTTTCTTTAGAATTAAAAGGTGTTTTGACATCCAGCCGATGTAGAAACCAATCTAGATTAACTACAATAGAAAGCAACACTCACAATATTCAACTTAGCAACAGGCTAAAAAGTTTTTAAAAAGTCAATGCCATAGATTTGAGTAAACCCCTCGATAACCAGCGAGCTTTATATCTTTCAACTGATTCATTACAATTGTACTTCATAGTAAACACCTATTTACATCTAACCAATGTTTTTCATCTTGGAAGATCAACTTTCTCCTATGTTCTATTTTCTCCAAAGTTCCATCTCTTCCAGGACCATGTCCCTCTACTCGGGAATATTTAGAGCCTCCTGTGTATTCTTCAGAACAGAAATAATGGACAACTTAGAAGTAAATGCTCGAAATGATGGAGACAGACATTGATAAGATAAGAAGTTATACAGACGATATTTAGTACAAGTTCTAGAACCTTTCTAAGAGCAATGAGTAAATATCTAAGGTTTTATTTGACTCTAGAATAGATATTGGTTATAGGCACAAACTAAGATTCACCTAGTTGGTCTCTAATTTTTGGATGTCTTCAGGTTAGATTCTTGATCATGCTGCAAGTTGTCTGTTCTTCTTCTGTCGTTCTGGAAATTTTCTCAAAAGAACTTTCCCTTTAAAACAATGTCAATCTAACCTCGCACCTATTTTATTCTTTTCTTGATATTGAAATTGAAATGGCATCAAAGATGGATCCTTATTCCCATTATTGAGACATCATCAATTTTTAAATCAGGATTGTAGAAAATATCTACCTCATTTTTAGTGTTGACCATAGTCTCACTTTCCTTATGAATATTAGAAAAAAAAAACGAATCCTCACTAGATGTCTCCCCCTCAAGATGAGGTAAGGACACCTATGGAGACAAGAATTTTTCGGACATTGAATCAAAACACTTGTACCTCTTTTTTTAAGTGGTAGGATAACCAACATTTTCATGCTTTAAAATCAAGTTTTTTTTCCCTATTATTTTCATGAATATAAACAAATGCAATACACCCAAACACTTTAGGTGTAAGATCATATGATAATCGAGAGGAAGGAAAACATTTATTAAAACAATTAAGAGGGGTTTAAAATTTTAATCGAATCCTAGTCTCTCTTTGTCTTCTAGAATATACCTTCAACCCCACGTGCCCCTTCTTCTTTTTATAAACTTTCTCAATTAAGGGTCTATCAGAAACTATATTGGATCATTTTATAAAAATCTTGAAACATGCTCTCAACATTTTTCATTTCTCGTTACATAAAAATTTTCAAGTACTTCTAGTATGTCATTACTAAAATTCATGAACCATCTTTTTTCAATTATTGTTTTATATTCTTGAAAGTCTACAAATATCACTATGGAACATAGTGAAGGGTTTTGTGGCCATCTAAGGTTGTGCGGGAAAAGATGTTCGATGATGTTTGAAAATTTGACAAATTTTATACTGAAATGAAGATTAATCATTATTTATATAACAAACTTTAGAAACAAATGTATCATATAACAGAAACTTCGGTGTTCTAATATAAAATTTCATTACATAATTTTACTCTTATAAATATTGAAATAGAATTGAGGCAAGTTCTTTAGGATTAACCATCTGAGTCCTATCCATCTTTGAAAAAATTGAGACCTCCAGCTTGTTTAGCATTTCAATCATATTCCTTATGTTTAAATCTTGAAAATGACAATCAGATAGAGAAAAATTAGCTCAACAATTATTTTACTAACAACAAGTTACAAGACAATTTTGAAGAACATTATAGAGTGTAAGATCAGGGGCAATAATAATTGATCCTTTCCGAGCTACTACTGAGAAGGAATCATATGCTATTTTTACTTTTTTATTTCCTACACAAGGACTATAAGTAGAAAACAATTCAGATGACTCAGTCATATGATATGTTACCCCAAAATTGATTATCCAAAATTATTTGGATTGACACTAAGGTAGGAGGCAACTAAATAATTACCTTTTTGAGCCAAAAATAAGAAGTATTTGATCGAGAGAAATTTTGAGATTGAGTAATTTTATAGATTTGCCCTATCTGTTCCTTTGTGAATGGTTAGGCCAGAAGACTCTTCGTGCCTAGATTCAATAGTGTTGGCTTAGGAGCTACAGTAGTCTCTGAATTATTTTTTCTCCTAATTCTTTAACTTCCCATTAATTTTCAACATGTTTCCCGTTTGTGCGAGTCATGTTTTCAGTGATCACACCAAGGGCTATTTTTCCTTTCTCCCTTAGTTTATTTCCTCTAGATACAACTGCAAAATCTTCAACCTTTGATCTAGTGTTGCCAATCATCATTTTTCACCTTTTCTTCTCTCTCCTTACTTCCGAGAAAACCTCCCAAATAGGTCTGTGTCTTTCTTCTCAAAATTCAGCGTCTGACTTCATCTAATTCTTGATTTAACCCTATAAAAAAAACATAAACCCTATTATTTTCTTTCCTTTTTTGTGTCAAACACTATCATTCGGAAAGTGCCATTCATCTTCATAATATAGGTCCAATTCCTACCATAAGGTTACAAGTTAGTTATGAAACAAAGGAACATCGTGATCTCTTTGCTTGGCCTTCCACAACTTTGTTTTTGGTTCAAAAAATTGAGAAGAATTCTCAATATCCAAATACCTCCCCCAAGCCGCATCTCATACATCTTTTGTTATTGGGAAAACATATGGGGTTTTCCAGTTGCAAGTTCCATTGAATTAATCAACCAAGTTGTAACCCTAGACCTCCATATAGCCATATTTGGTTCATCTGAAGTCGGCCGTGTTGTCTCTCCAATCAAATGGCCAATTTTTCCTCTGCCATCAATGGCCAATTTTATTGTTTTCACCCATTCTAGGTAATTCTCGCCATTCAACTTGTGATCTTGTCAATTGAAAGAGCAAAATCGAGCCAAAAAGATCACCACTGCATTGTGTGTTTCACGTCATAGCATCGAGATTAGTCACAATCGAATTGCTAAAATCATGCTAGAGGACGAAGAGTTTGTTTCTCTAATCAATAATCACCAAACAACAGCCTATTTATGGCTACTTTGAATGGGTCTTATACCATGAAGAAAATCAAAGGGAAAAGTAATTCTTTCTTGATCTTTTATGAATATGATAGAACCGGGACAACTCAGAAATAAATATAGTAAATATATATA
>JANIJH010000002.1:43617159-43629425 GCA_024520975.1 Erythroxylum areolatum | reverse complement strand
TTGACAGATTGGAAACAATATCAACAATTCAACATACACTGCCTTCTGGTCAAATGCATTGACAGATTGGAAACCACATGACCTTAATGGATCAAAGAAAAAGAGGACTATATAACTATATAAGCATGCAAACAAAGAAACTGAAAATTAAAACAAAGAAACAGTTACGGTGAGTCGTGACCACTGACCAGGGAGTAGGGACGCACGCACACGGCACGCAGAAGGCACCACCAGGGACGCACACACGCAGAAGGCACCACCAGCGCCAGGCACCAGGGACACACCACGCGGAAGCACGCATCAGGGACGCACCAGCTGGAGGAGGTTGACCCACGGGAGACGCACCACGGACGGAGGAGGAGAAGGCAGAAGACGAACCGACAAGAAGAACCGAAAAGACGAACGCAGAAGGCAGAAGGTAGAACCGACAACCGAGAAGACAAACGCAGAAGGCAGAGGCGAGGCAAGAAGGCAGAAGGCGGTTCCGGAGAGAAGAGAAGGCGCCGAGAAGAAGAATCGGGAAGTTAGGATAGGAAGAAGCCCTAATTTTAATTCTATTCAAACTAATAAGTAATAATACTAAAGATAGCTAACTTAATTCGGGTAATTCGGGTAACCCAAATTTTTTCGGAGTTACCCGTACCTTACCCGAAATAATTCAGGTAGTTTTCGGGCTGGCCCGATTTACCGAATTTTTTCGATTTTGTTACCCGAATTAATTCGGGTTGGGCCGGCTCGAATTATGCTCACCCCTAGTTATTATTATTATTATTATTATTATAAATTTTGTACTTATTATTATTATTATTATTTTATTATTAATTTTATTATATGAAATTAATTATCTTTTTATTATTATTGTTATTATTATTATTATTATTATTATTCGATATTAATTTTTTTATTGTTATTATTACTATTATTTGTTACCTTTTTTACTAATACAAATCATTCGCTTTAAAGTAATCAATGAATTACATATTTGAATATTTCTAATCATATTATACTGCAAGGGTAATTTAGTCATTGATACTATTTTTATGTTCTGTCAACTGCAACCAAATATATTTCTGTCCTCGAGACGGAGATAGTTTTATCTGTTTTGTTCATCACAACCAAACACTTCACTGTCTCCAATTTTTGTTCTGTTACGTTTCTAAATTTTTATTCTGTTTCGTCTCTACATATGGGAGACAACAACCATACGCAGCGTAAAGAAACAATCATCGAACAATTTAAGACGAAGATGAAAAGCTAAGCACAATTAACCAAATTTAGGAGTGATTTAAATCAATCAGACAAACGAAAAGTTAGAATACAAATCCATATTATGAGTTGGGTAATGTGTAACCCATTTAAATAATAAAACTACTAACATGTCTTTTTATTTATACTTCATCAATTTAAATATAAACCCACATTTTCAATGGGGTAATGTCGATTGTATCAATATTTTGAATTTCGTACCGCACCGGTCGGTACATACTGTTCCGGTCAGAAACTGGTACCGGTACGGATATAGGTGGTACCGGTAAATAATACATGTCGGTACCGGCCAATTTTGGCGGTACCGGCCTGTATTTAAAATACCGATCAAATACCGACTAGTACCGAAAATTTTAAAAAATTGGGAGATTTTTTTGCAAAATTTTTAAAAATTTTCAAAATTTCCCTCCCTCCTACCTCTTATTTCCCTCTTTTTTTTCAAAGTTTTTAAAATAATAATAAATATTTTATTACTAATAATAATTATAAATTAAATAAAACTTAAAAAATTATTTTTATTTTTATTTTTAATAAATTATTTTTATTTAAATTTATTTTAATATTTTATATAATATTTATTAATAAATACTAATAAATTAGTTTATAAATAATAATTTTAAGACATTCGTGAAAATATTTTAATAAAAATATCTTTTTTGCCTATCCGTAACTGAAACTACCTTAATGTTTATAATCGACATTATCAGGTATTAAGATGAGAGACCCACTTCCATAACACAAAAATTAAAGACTATACTGAAAAGCGATGTTTCAAAAACTGAGCCAGTAAAAAAAAAGGTTTAAGATTTAAAGATTCAACCGTTATTAAATCTTTATAAAACCGGTATATAAATAAGAAGTTAAAATTATAAGAATAAATAAAAATATTTTATAAAATAAAATATTTTATTGAAATAAAAAATAACTAATAATGCCTATTAATAGATATAATAAACTAATAATTTAAACTAAGATTGAATCTAACATAAAATTTTAAAAAATAAAATTGTATTTCCATATTATCATTTATTTAAAGCCTCGTAAAAGTTAAAGTACGTCCAAAAAAACTCAACTTTTTTTTAATATCCTTTAATTGTATCGTTCAATTAAACATATTCTTAAATTATCTTAAACAAAATTAATTATATATACTATTTGATAACTCAATTTAAATAATAATTAATTTTAACAATAATAATTTAAAATTTTCAATTAAAGAAATAGATAAAGAACTTAAGTTTAGAGAAATACAATTTACTATTGAAATCACTAGTATTTTTAAAAATAAAAATAAAATATATTTTAACAATGACAAGTTAAAAAAAAAAATTTAATCAAAATATAAGGAGATAAATAAGTAATATAAAATTTGATAAATATAATTTACTTGTTGAATTGTGTGATAGAAAGAAACAAATACTTAATTAAAATTTAAAAGATGTTTGAAATAATTCCGTTAAAAATCTTAATTTTTGTACCAGTCTTCATTTGCATTAATGATGATTAAAAGATGCCGGAGGTACACGAGTTGGTGTGCAAAAGTGAAAAACCCCGCATGCTTAACAGATTATCACTTTTATTGCAACCGATTAATCCGCCGGTTTTTTTGGATTATAAACATAAACCAGACCAGAAATCATATCGGCTCCGATCCGGTTTTAAAATCATCGCTGAAAACAATATTAGATCCACAATCGGTATCATAGGCCTTTACTCTCAGATAGTAACTAAACTCTAAGCTCGTATTATTACATTATACAGACATCTAAGACACCAAAGATAAAACAAATTATCTCATATCTCATTTCTCAATCGGTAAATGGACGTTGAATCCTATCTTGATGATTTTCCGCACAAATAACACTAATCAACACTATTAAACTTACAAATACAGTGTCAGAAATTGCCTGGGTTCTTTGTGCTCGGCTTGTTGTGTAGAGACTGTTACCAACATACCATAAAAGCCTCAGTATACAGGTAACTGGGAAGTGAAATGGGCACTCATAAGAAGGTTTGTCTAGGCTCCTTTCCTCTTCTGGTCTTTGGCTGACTTGATGTCTTTGGTGAGCATTCTCGGTGCTATGGCCATGGCCATAAGCTCTTGAAAGAGCAGCTTACATGCATAAGGAATATGAACCTACATTTTCATTGAATGGCCTCAATTGCAAAAATATACCTCAATTGCAACTGTATCCAAGGCAATAAGTACTGCAACACCAAAAATAAATGAAGAAAACAAAAGTTAACCTGGACAATGTCGGTTTTGTTCTTGCAACCTCTACATTCAAAAGAATTCTTCTTCAGATTTGCAATAGCTATCAAACCACAGCGCTCACAGACGTGAACCCTGTATGCATCACTTTGGTCAAACAGCCTCTCCTTGAGAAAGTGTGCAGCACCATGAGCTATCATGCAATCTCTTTCCATTTCACCAAAGCGGAGGCCTCCATCGCGTGACCGCCCTTCAGCAGGTTGCCTTGTGAGGATCTGCACAGGACCCCTTCCTCGTGAATGTATCTTGTCATCCACCATGTGTTTCAGTCTTTGATAGTACGTAGGCCCAAGGAAAATCATAGCTGTGAGCCTTCGGCCCGTGTGACCATTATACATGGTCTCAAACCCTCGCATTTGATACCCACATTTGTGAAGAGCTTTGCTGATATTATCCACCTAAAACAACACCAAAAGACAATTAGAAACCAAAAATAATAAGGCGTACTTCTGTACTTGATATTAACTATCAGCAAGGTGCTTGGTAATAATATCGGTTTAATCATTAAAGATTCCCGTAAGATAAACGAAAAGAAACATCCATGATGTTAATATTAAAAATATGGCATGTTATTCCTATGGGCCACAACTACTAAAAATCTCATAAACATATAGTCAGTCTAGCAACTAGTAGAACATCAAAAAAGAGACGATTGAATGATAAAATTTCAGAACCCAGAAACATTTTACAACTTACAGTGACATCAGTAAATGGAGTTGCATCTCCTTCTTTTCCCATGTGGGCGGCAACCTTCCCCATAATACATTCAATAAGCTGGCCAATAGTCATTCGAGAAGGAATAGCATGTGGATTTACAATGATATCAGGAGTAATGCCTTCCATAGTCCAGGGCATGTCTTCTTGAGTGTAAGTCATGCCTACAGTTCCCTTTTGACCATGCCTACTGCTGAATTTATCTCCAATCTGCGGGATCCGAACAGATCTTACTCTGACTTTCACAAACCTTAACCCATCCGCATTGGTTGTCAGCAGAACCTACAAGGACCCAAATTGTAAGGAAAAGAAGATATGTTCCCAGAAACTCCAATAATTAGTCATGATTTTATTTTTTCTCTCACACACACAAGTAGAACAGGGTTTATCTGATACTGTTGTAATATCACTAGTGAATATCACAACCGATGAGCTCTGGTCAATAATTGTCAGAAAGGCAAACTCAATGCAAGCCATCTTACTTGATCCACTATCCCTGTTTCACTGTGACGTAAGCTTATGCTATGGTCACGCCTTGTATACCGCGCAGCCTGACCCTGAGCTTCTTCCTGAGCAATAGGAGTGGTCTTTCCAATGATAACATCTTCACCTGATACTCTTGTACCCTAACAATATGAAATGTACTTTCAGAATGTACCACCAATGTTGATTTATAATGCTGACCCAAGAAAAATAGAAGAAAAAGAAAGAAGGTGATCAAAACAAAGTGGATATACTGACAGGAGGTGCAAGACCATCATCATCCAGTTTATCATAAGAGCCATGACGCATGCCCTGTAAAACAAGTTCAGAGTTGAATGCTTAACATTTACTAAGGTAACAAACATAAACCAAATCGATACAAGTTATCACCATAGTATTAGCCCTGTCTGGACGCCCAAAATCCTCCTTGACAAGTGTACCCATCTTTTTCTCCTCATCCCTGTAAAAGTTGCAAGGATTATTATTATATTGATGAAAACGGAGTGTGGCATGGACCAAAACAGCATCATGCTCACCTATATGAACGAAAGAAAAGAGACCTAAAGAACCCTCTATCAATGGAGGATTGGTTCATAATGACAGAATCTTCTTGGTTGTACCCAGAGTAGCATGCAATAGCAACAATAGCATTCTGAGGCAAAAATGAAGAGCAACAGAGAATTTACAAATGTTATTTTAAGAGTAAAACCAAAAAAGATATCGAAGATGAAGTAGTTACAATGCCAGCAGGAAGCTGCCTAAAGTGAAGGTGCTCCATGGCTCTTGTGGTAACAAGAGGTTTTTGGGGATAGTAAAGAACATAAGCCAGTGTATCCTGTATAAAACAATTAAATTGAAGTAAGAAGTTGCACAAAATGAAGATCAGAGCACAATAGAGCTAAGTGTCAGAAACAGACCATTCGGAATTGGTAGTTGGTAACGTATATTCCCATGGCTTGCTTTCCCATAGCTGATTGATATGTGTTACGAGGGGACTACATAAACCAATGACAAAGAAGTTGAATTCAATGAAAGCAAATAAAACAAGAAGCAAAACTCCTGAAAATAACAAATTTACCTGGTTGTGATCGGGAAATGGAATAATTGAAGCACAAACACCTAAAATCAATGATGGGTGAATCTCACAGTGTGTATAAGTATCAGAATAGGCTTCCTTTGGATTGACCCTTGCTTGCACCAAATCCTGGAACAAATTTAGCAACCATCATAATGCCATTTATCACAGCCCACCAATAAAGCTATAAAGGTTGGATTAAATACTATTTCTTACATGAATAGTCATGGATATCATAGTAGTCTCTTCTTCTTCTGTATCAATATACTCGATGAATCCCTTAGCCACAAGATCATGCCAGCCACCATCTTCCGGTGATTCCTAGGAGAAAAGAATGGTCATGATCTCCCATTGGAAACAAAAGGTTGCCAAAAACACAAAAATCTATTGGCTCACCCTCTGCTGCAGAGCAAAAATGTCCTTCTTCTTAATAAGAAGTCTTTGATTCTCCACGATAAATAAAGGCCGACTGCAACGACCATAGTCAGTGTAGATTCGCAACTCCTTTAATCGGATATCTCTAACAACCCCAACTTCAGTATTGACATCAACCTGTGCAGATGAAGATCGATAACATCAGACTTAACCATACGTTTTACAGTGCAGAAGGGCCAAAATGTTGTAACATACTCAACTAGTAAGATCTCAATTTATAACGGTCAAATGAAAACTGGAATAACCCACTTGAACTCAGTACTTACTAAGTAAATAACTGGAAGTCTTTGTCACTATTAGGTTTCAAAAGCATTTAGCTCTTAGACCTGTGCTTGATACTTCTTTGAGAAATTGAATAACCACCAATTCGTAATTGGTTCAAGGTGCAACAAAATCCAGAATTATAAAAATTTATTGGTGTCTTCCTGATTGATCTTGTTAAATTTAGAAATTAAAGGAAACATAATTCCCATAAGGATGTTTATAGCTCATTAGCAAAGAGCAAAAGTCTTTCTAGTCACAAACCACTCGCATACTTATTTAATTTGTCTCTGTTTAATGGTTTGTTTGACATACAAAACAAGATGGACAACAAACAGCTTAGATCTAAAGTCCACTTTGCAACATAACAGAAAGCAAATGGTTGCAAAAAATGCACACGTGTGAGTCTCATCAAATGAACTTCTATATACTTGCCAAAATCTGAAAAATGTCATAAAATTGGATACTCACGCGTCTCCTCAGCTTTCTCAATGTCTTCACCAACATATCAGGATTACGATGAATACCCACCCAGCAACCGTTCACAAATATCTTTGTAGCTTGGGGAATAACTGCTGGTGATATTTCCTGCAAGTAAAGGGAAATATCAAACCACGTGAGAAAACCAATATCATCACCAGTTTGCTGAAAGTTCCAAGACATGCACCTCAAAATTCTCAGTACCCCATTCTTCCAAGAACTCCAAAATGGGATATGCTGCTGAGCCAACAGTTATATAGACCATTAATGCAAGATTTTTCACCAGTCCACATGCCTAATGTTAGACCAAAATGATTCCATTAGATCAAAGAATATTGTCATCATACTTAAAGATGTTAGACAACAAACAAGACAGAATATCTACTTGTCCTTCAGGTGTTTCGGCTGGACACATCATCCCCCATTGTGAATTGTGCAATTGCCTTGGTTTAGCCAACTTCCCTGATTAAGAATTGGACAATTATTTAACAGACAACACAATGAAAGAAAAAACTTACGATGGTATCATGCTTAAACATACCTTCACGGCCAATTGGAGAATTTAATCTTCGCAAGTGTGACAAGGTAGAGGCATATGTTAAACGATTTAAGACCTGCAACAGGAAATTTAATAGAGATGAGGGTTACTACCACGGTACTATAATAATAATAATGATGATATTGATTTAAACCTGTGACACTCCAGCTCTAGTCCCAGCTGCATTTGCTTGGCCCCAATTCCCAGTCGCAAGTGAGTATTTAAGGCCACTGGTAATGGTTTTTGCTTTAATGGCAAATTGCAGGTTAACATCCTTCCCATTGTCAACACACTGCCATCCATGGAAAATGTCGATAAACAAAACAACGGAAAAACTAACTCGTGCTATTGTAAATTAAAAAAAAAGGGCTTTTTGGGGCAAATACCTTCTGCACATAAGACCTGACATCCCTAGTTAACTTTCTGAATAACTGTAACCACCATAACAAAAAAGTTAGTCATATAGTTGGTGTAGCAATATCAAGTACTGTCCAATATAGCACAAACCATTCTGAACAGGCCTCCAAGTAGAGGGCCAGCAAGGTCAAGCCTCTTATTGCCATAATGATCCCTATCATCTTCAGCTCGACGGCCAAGTGCACAAAGAAGAAGTCGGTGAATAATATACCTGATGAGAAAAGAATATGTTAGTGGAAGAGGTATTGTTTCAACATCTAATAGAATCTATACATACCCAAAATAGTAAGCTTTTTTGGTCTCGCAATATTCTCCAACACCAACATGGGGAAGCATTTCCTTTTGAAGAATCTCTTTGGCATACCTAAGATATTGTGCCAAGAAAATCCATGATGAGACCCTGGTAATTAAAAAGTAAAAAAATCTTGCAGATCCAGAACATTTTGCCAGAAAGCACATACTTAATCCTCTTCTCTCTAGTTACACCAACAGTTGCTCCACGCTTGCCAATATAATCTAGTGCAACCTGCAGTAAATTATAAGTTCGTCGGTAAGGATCAATTACTAAGGTAGAAAGAAGAACACTACATATTAGAGAACAAGACGTGAAGATCATTCTGGGAAAAATTGGGATAAGTTCCATTTATGTAGTCCAACATGCTTACTGAAACCCTGACCTACATTGAAGGAAGCCATTGCATAACACAGAAGTTGAACTAGTCGCTAACAGACTATCCTCAATTAATATGAATGACAAGAAGGTAAGAATAGAGAAGCTGCAATGTGCATTGAACGTATGCGAAAGGTTGAGCAAAAATAAGTGTCCAATTTAATGATTATTCTCATCCTACCATAATGTTCATCACCAATAAAACAAATATAAAAGCATCTCCAATCATAATCTACCACAGAAACACAGGTGGCACCTGTTGATTTTGAATAACAAATGCCTCTTCAAGAGAGGGCCGGAGCAACTCCATCATTTGGGTATCAGAAAAGTCATAGCATATGTGCTCTAATATGTCCTTATCAGCAACAAATCCCAAAGCCCGAAACACAATAATAATTGGAATCTCAGTTCGAATATACGGTAGAGTAGCACGAATATACTGTCCTGAAGAGCCCTGCAGTAACATAAATCATGTACATGCAGAATGAGATACATATACGGAATAGTATTCATTTCTTCCATGAGAAGATAAGGAGAACTAAACAGGAAGCCCTTATGAAACAGTGGCTCCTATTACCCCTTTGGCACTGGTTCGAGAAAGCATCCGGACAAACATGGTACTGGGTGGCCGGTTCTGAGATTCTGCCATGGAACGAACTTCTGCCACAAAGGCATATTTGTTTGGCTGCCTCTTCTTGAAAACATAGACATGATTGGTACTCATCTTCTCTTGAGCAATTAAAACCTTTTCACTTCCATTTATGATAAAATACCCACCCTGATCATAGGGACACTCCCCAAGTTCTGTTAAATCTTTCTCGGAATTCTGGAATAGCGTGCAATAACTTGACCGAAGCATTATCGGGACCTGTAAATACAAGATAACAATTTCAAAAGAAGCCAGAAAGCAGTACAATCAGAAGTTTACAGTGAAAGATTCATATCACACCTTCCCTATAAAAACTTTGGTGAAATCCTGGGTTTCAGTGATTTCTTCACCATCATGACCTTTCCTTATAACCCTCTTGGTAACGTCAACATACAAAGGAGCTGAGTATGTTAGGTTCCTCAACCTTGAAGCTTTAGGGAACAAAGTAGCATTTTCTCCATCAGACTCCGTCATCATTGGTTTACTCAAGTAAATCTGACCAAAGGTGATCTTATAGACAGTCTGCAGGTGAAGACAATTGCGTCAACTATTAGCAGCTAACCACAAAAAGTACAATTAAATCCAACTATCTAGTCATTAATCAAAGTAAAATTCTATCATTGGATTCCAGTTCTCCGGCCTCAAATGAGCTTGAACGTCAAAAGCCAACTACTAGAGAAGTACTTAAACCATATTGGAAACTACCAGGAGCAAAATTAATTAGAAAGTTACGAATCAACTATAAAATCCATGGTATTCCAGTTCGCACAAACGCCAAATTCCATTTTCACGGGCAACACTGAAGAATCTCCAAATCTCAGTGTCTAGAAAACGAAAAAAAAATTAATCCGTAAAAGGAAACTGTATAGTACCTCGGCAACATCAGACTGGTGACCCGGATTGTGTTGACTCTCGGGTCGAATCTCGATGTCAGCCGATTCGTCGACGATTTCCTGCATTGTGTTTTGGATGAACTCGTCGAAGGAATCAAGCTGTTGTCGCACCAAACCCTTCTCTTCGAAGTAGGCGGAGATGACAGCCCAAGCATCCTCCTGTGTAATATCCTCCTCACCGTCTTCCTCCTCATCGTTCATATTCTGATCATACTCCTGATCGTCCTCCATTGAAGTGAACTCAAATTCAACTATGAATACTTTACAATACGAATCCTAGGGTTCGGCTTCACGCTAGAATTTTATTTTTCCAGATGCGAATAATTTGAAATTGGTAACGAAGTTGAAGCTTTAATTGTAGTGAATTAGGGTTTTAGTTCAAAATTCAGATAATTTAACAGCGCCCAGTGAGTCTGAACCCTAGAAAGGTATTCGAGTTCTAGCAAGTTACACAGTTCAGCTATTGGCCAAGAATTAGGACTCGGGTGTCGTTACAGGCCTTTCATTGCGACGAAAGTGGCTAGTTGACCTTTTTGCTTTTTATAGGCTGCTATTTTCTTATTCCTTTTTTTTTTTCTTTTTCAAATTTATACCCTATGGTCATTTATTAAAAAGGTGTAGATTAATTTTAGGGATGATAATTTTGATCTCATCCGAGCCACGGGCGGGCCATGAATCAAAAGTGGTTGACTGACCTGGTCTTGCTTGTGGCCCGATCATACTCAAAGTGATGTCGTTTTTTTACATTTAAAAAAATGTAATATAGGTCAAGTTAGCTCGGCTTGCACAAGTTGTCGTTTTTTGACATTTTTTAAAAAATATATAAGATGAGACGGGTTGGCCCAGCCTGCACGAGTTGACCTATTTTGACCTATCGGGCCACAGGTCGGGCCACAAATCACCCTTAATTAATTTACCAAATTGATTGGAATTCAATAATCAAGTGGCTAAATGAGTGATGTATAAGCTTGATAACCATAATTCAAGTTCAGACTGATTTTTAGCAGGTTGGGCCTGAGTTAGAGCTAATTTGAATGTCTTGATTCAAATCCCATTTTTTTTAATTAAGTTTGAATTTAACTTAAATTCGGTCAAATTGGACTTTGTTTATTGACTTTGGATTGCGTTAATCAAAGTTCAAACCTCTTTACCAAACCTAGAAATATATAAACCTTTAATGAGTTTTTGTCAAAGTTATAAAATTTGTTTAGTATTAATCAAAAAAATGGTATGAAGAGTGATGTGACAAAAGTATAGAACCTGAAACTTAAATGGTTGTAAATAAAAAAAGGAAGACATTGGAATATATTTCTTTTACATCATTTTCACAAAAATTGAAACATTTAATTATCAGGCAAGTTATCAGTGATGCAACAGAAGAATTTAGAAAGTATTGAAATCCCATCTCCTAAATCTGGCTTAATGCTTCATCTTTAAGCAAAATTAATGGATTTTTTTTAAATTTTGATGTACCTTACATTCTTTATGAAAAGAAAGGAAAAGAATTAATTCCAATGGCACTTGTTTTTACCAAGAATTTTGTATAGAGACAATTGAAATTCGTTTGGCCTATAATGACATTACCATGATGACCTTACATTGATGATAGGTATAATAAACTCATGTATCAATAATTAGACAAACTTTATTTTGATATGACATTATTGTTTTCTTTTTTAATATATTTCTACCCTCATTTTTATAACTAAATTGAAGTTCAAGTACTCCTTGCATTTCAACCTCTTTATAAAGATTCGATAACTTAACTTAGGTTTACACAGATTTGGTTCCTAATATAAGAAACCAAATTATATGCTTGTATCTTGAAAAATAATTGCAAGATGGGCAAATCACTAGGTTCACAAATATTTAGCTAAGATTAAAAGTGATATGCAACTATACAAAAAAAGTCATAGTGTCAAATGGAAGATAAAAAAATTACTTGAAGAATATAAGTATGAAAAAGAAAGAAGAATGGTAATTAAATACGAAATTGGTAGTAATAGTTCATTTGACAGTAATGATGATACAATTAATTGTTGGACCCCGATTTTTAAGTAGAATTTAGAAATAATAAATGATATAAAATAAGTGTTTTATATATGTATTGTGT
>JANIJH010000002.1:43590197-43614220 GCA_024520975.1 Erythroxylum areolatum | reverse complement strand
AAAAAGTGTTTGAAAACTTGTTACAGTAAAAACTAGCTCTCGGCTAATTTGCACAATGATCTCACAGATATGCTTTTCGATCGCGTAAATGTAAATCAACTAACTTTTTGACTAACTTTGCAATCTTCGACTTCGACTTGTATTTATAGCCTTCGTCTCCAACTGCTTATTTAATCTTGTTTCTTGATTCTTGTTTCTTGAATCTTGCTTCTTGAAGCTTGAAAGAAACGGTTAATCAGTTGAGTTCTGTAACTAACCCGAACTGACTCTTGTATCTGCTTTCTATTCTTCTTCTGCGTTTGTATTTCAATTCGCATCTTCATCTGCTTTTCTAGCTTCTGCGTCTGTTTTTCTTAGCGTCTGCGTCTGCGTCTGTTTTTCACTTTGCATCTGCGTTTGCGTCTGTGTTTTGATTTGCTTTGTGTCTGCGTCTGCGTCTGCGTCTTATTTTCTTAACGTCTGCGTCTGCGTCTACGTCTGCTTCTTATTTTCTTAACGTCTGTATTGCTGCGTCTGCTTTTCTAACTTCTTTTTATTTTTACTTTGTTATACATCAAAATCATATATAAGTAAAGTCATTTTAACTTAACAATTTATACCCATAAACCAATTCTAAAGTTTTGACAGAAGAAAAAAGGAAAGCTCTTGATATCATTAAATTTAGTCTTGCATATCAAATATAATTAACCTCTACCAACATTCATAAATCATAATACATCATTCATGTACCTACAACATTCAAAAATTCAAAAATCAAAAGAGGAGGAATTATGAAACTAGGTAAGGATACGAGAATCATATATCTTAGAGCAATTAACGATTAAGTCATTTTTTGATGTATGCTAGGTTATCAACTTTGGAGGAAATAAAATAATGGTAAACAAAAATGAGTAAAGGATGTTAAAGAGAATGAATGGCGGTTTGGGGAATGGTTGAGGCTATAAAGAAAACCCGAGGTAAGAGTGATTGTAGTTCCTTAAATAAATGGAGTGATATAATCCAAACTTATTTTGGTAAGAAAGGAAAATATGGGAAAATGGGAGTTAAATTAGCTGAATAGGAGTTTTAGTGAATAAGTCTTTCCAGGTGCACATGCTTGATGTATCTTGAGTGGTTATTCCCCACTCCTCTAGTTGTCCTAATATTTAGTAGATAGTTTTTCTTAACATCATTATAAATAATTAGAAAATAGGCCATGTAACGACATAGTTGAAATTTCATTATAAACTATTGTAAAGAGCTTGGTCCTCTCTATATGTACCGCCTTTTATCAATACAAGTCCTTAATTCATTTTCTGTACTTTTTCCATGCCTCTACCAATTTTGGTATCGTAACTGAAATGGTCCAAAATGGTTAACACTCATTATTCCTTTTCCTAAAATCCTTCATAGCACACCTCCATAATCATCCCAATAATCAGGCCTCACCCTTCAACCAATCCAACAACTTAAATAACTCCCTACAAATGAGTGTCCAACAATCAAACTCTAGAGTAAAGGCTAATAAATCCAATTAGAGCTTATAAAACTAGAAGATTGAATTTTTTTGAGGTTAAAGAAAAGGATGTTGATTGCATTTGGTGACATTATAATCCATCCAACACTTACATAGAGAGATGGGATTTCCCAATTTTGATGGTGGTGATCCTCCAGGTTAGATCCCCAAAGCAAAAAAAAAATTCTTTGTTATATCAAACTCTCAATGAATTGAAGGTGGATATTGCAACAATGCATTAGGAGGGGTATGCATTAGATTTATTCTCTTAGATCAATAGCAAGTAAACTCTTTTGTAATGTGATGAACTTATGAAGGCTTTACAGGAAAGTTATAGGATTGTTAAATTTCAGAACCCAGATGAGTTTCTCTATGCCATCCAAAAATAGGTTTTATACATGAGAATTGACAAAAATTTGCCAAACAATCTACTTGTGTCTCTAACTAGTCAGAAAATTACCTTCTGGTCTTTTTTTTAATGGAATACAGGAACACCTTCGTGCTAATGTGTGGATTCATAAACAATAAATGGTTTATAGAGCCATAAGTTTGACATTAGAATTTGGGACCAAACTAAACCTAGTTTGTAGGCCAAGATGAGCAAGTGGACCTAGTAATCTTCGACCCAACTGTGACATAACTCTTCATCGAGCTTTACTCTCTCATGACCAGGTTAACACCTAATCTCCATTCTCAACTATTGTATGAAGCATTAAGATAATGCCATCAATGTCCAACCTAAAACATAATTAGGATGTTGAGAAATAGAATTAGCTCACTAAAGGATTGCTGTTTCGATATAATGAATAAGTTTGCAATAGGCCACTGTTGCAAGTAATTGGGATTCTCTGTCTTTGAATTGACGATGGAGCTGACACCATAAAAGAACCAACTATTAAAATTGAAAAAGAAGAAAAAAGCTCTAACAGGTTTTTTTGAAATATCATTACATACCATCTTAGGCAAGACCAGTGACACCACAATGAAACTTAAAGGACTTTACACGACACTCAGGTTTGGTTATTGGCAAACAACAGGTCATCTCTCATAGAAAAATTAAGAATTCTTATGGAGAAAATGACTCCTTAAGGTGTCTAGATTAAGAATGGGAAAATTATACAATGTGACTGAGTTTGTTAAAGAGTACTTACAAAGATTCTAGAATTGCCAATTATTCAAGATTTCTACCCTTTTATGATTAAGGGTGTTGACTTATTTTTAAGGTTAAAATGACTCAACTCCATCTAAGCAAATTGGAAATATAATGTTTACGATATTTCATATAGATGGCAAGTGTTATAAACTTTAGGGTCTTCTAGTAGTTGCAAGACATATGGCCTTGTTTCAAGTATTCTCTAAGTTTGGTGATAACCTAATGTAATTTTCCACCTTTAATTTTAAATTCATTGTTAACTCAATTTGAATTCATATTTACTGAGCCCACTAGCCTCCCACCTTTTCATTCCTATGCCCATTTCATTTTGTTATTATCCAACTCCATGCCACAATGTAGGACCTTACTAATACCCTTACTAATAAAGATTGAGATTAAAAGACAAGTAAAAAAGATTCTTATTATAAGTTTCTTTAAAACCAGTTCAAGTCCCTTTATAAGCCTAATCATGCTGGTATGGAAGAAAGATCAAACCCAGAGTTTTTTTTATCCACTATAGGGCTATTAATTAAATAACTATGTATGTAAAATATGTATTGACGAGTTGATAGATGAATTCCAAGGTGTTACAGTCTTCTCTCAAATCAATCCTCGCTCAAGTTATCATAAAATTTAAGTTCACCCACAAATATTTATAAGAATGCTTTCGGGCATATTTAGACCATTATAAATTTGTAGTAATGTCCTTTGGTCTTATTAATGCCCCTTAATCTTCCAATCTGTTATAAATGACTTGTTTTTTCCTTGCCTCCTTAAATTTGTTATAGTCTTTTCGATGACATTTTGATATATATCCCAAATATGGAGCAACATATCTCTCATTTCACATTGACTCTTAATCTACTACAAACTCATTCCTATTAAGCCAGTGCAAAGAAGTGTCTATTTTGGAAACCCTAAATTCAATTCTTAGGTCACATGGTTAGCAGGGAAAGAGTTGGTGTTGATATTAAAAAAGTACAAGTAATCCAAGAATGGCCCATAATAAGGAATATTAAGGAATTGAGAGGTTTTATAGGTCTCATGGGTTAATATCATAGATTTGTTCATAATCATGGAATTATTTCAAGAACACTAGTTGATTTGATAAACAAAAATGCTTTTCATTAGATTGAAAATGCAACTTTAACTTTCCTGAAGCTCAATAAAGTATTAACTTTAGTTCTAGTTCTGAAGTTACCTAATTTTAGTAAGCCATTTACTGTTAAGTGTGATGCATTAGTAGAATGTGTGGATGTTGTCCTTATACAATCAAAACATCCTTTGGAATACTTTAATAAATGTTTCTCACTATAAATCTGCTTACGATAGAGAGTTATCAGCTTTGCAAAAATGGAAGCATTATCTATTGGGCAAACATATTTTTGTAAGAACTAACCATTGTAGCCTTAAGCATCTGCTGAATCAACAAGTCACCATAAATGAGCAAGAAAGACTCCTTGTTAAAGCTCTTCCCTTTTAACTTCACAATATTGTACAAAGCTAAAAAATAAAGCAAGAAGCTAATACCTGCTTTACCTATTAACTTCAATTTCTAACACTTACCAAAAGCCTTAAATTAAGAAAATCCTCACTGAATGCCATGATTCTTTGGTTGAAGGACATGGATAATATTCTCAAAACACTTAAAGAGAGCTACTTTCTATTTCTATTGGCCTCATATAAAGTAGGAAATTTTATGGTTTGCCAATAAAATAAATACCAATCGCTAGCACTAGTAGGTTTATTACAACCTTTACTAATTCCAAAACCAATAGGATATGATGTTATTTTGGTGGTTGTTAATAAATTGAACAAATATATTCATTTTTTGCTATAATCTTACGCTTTTACTACAAAATCAATTGATGACTATTTTACAAAGAGATTACTCATTTGCACGGTATACCCTGCTAATTCATATCTAATTGTGATGTTATTTTTCTTAGTAATTTATGGTAGGAATTCTTTTGGCTTAGCCAAACTCCACTTTGAATAGGAATTGCTTATCGATGAAGGCATAAGAAGATTCCAAGCTAAGAGAACTTTCTTTTAAAGAAGGAGATGTTGTCTATCTGCACATACAACCCTTTCCATAATGTTCTCATCCAAACAAAGGTATAGAAAGCTCTATCGCTGCTATTTTAGGCCTTATACCATCCTTCATTGAGTGTATTGATCATATATGAATTGGATTTATTAAAGATTCAAAGATACACCTTGTTTTCTATATATTCATCCTGCGCTCTGCTGATGGTCAACTCCTAACCATATCTTTTGTTACATTGCCTATTTCTAATGATTGGAAACCACGTTAACTTTACCTAAGGTGTTGGATCATTGATAGTTCCAACATTTATATAATTTAACTCTTAAGATGTTGGTGAAATGGCTTAATTGAACATTTAAGAAAGCTAGAAAGGAAGATTATGATTTTATAGCAGTAAAGTTTCCTAATTTTCACCTCAAGGAAGAGGTGAGTTTTTAAGGGGGAAGTTGTGATAAAATTCCTAATCTCCTTAAACTTATTCCTATAAAAAAGGCAAATATTGGAAAGTGGGAGATAGATTAGTTGAAATAAAGGCTTTGTTGGTTGAGTATTTCTTAGCAAAATATACTTAATCTATCTTGAGTGGTTATTCCCCACTCCTCCAGTCATCCTAATGTTCATCTGATAGTTTTATCTTAACATTATTATAAATACTTAAAAATAGGCCATGTAATGGTATAGGTTGAAATTTTATCCTAAACTGCTGCAAGAAGCCTAATCCTCTCCATACGAATTGCCTTTTATCAATACGATTCTCCACTTCATTTTTCATATTTTCCCCTACCTCTACCATAAAGCTTACCATTTTTTAGGATTTTATAACAATAAATGAGAGATGATTACAGCTTTTCGTTTTCATAAGAAGTTAATGGATAATGTAAAGATTTATTGATTTTAGGGGTATAAGTGATGATTTGATGAAATTACATGATGAAAATGAAAAAAAAGGAGAAGAGGGTCAAAAACATTGGAGAGAGTACCAATGATTGATCAGGAATTGCTAAAGACATTATTATTGAGTGGTGGCTAAAATGGAGAACTAATAAAGAAGGAAAAACAACGATGAGGTTCAAGAAAAAATGGAGAAACATAACCTTCAGGTAACAATTCTTTTCAAAGTGGTTACCATTTTTATGTCTTTTTTTCATATCCTTCATTCTCTCATTTTTTGCCCCTAATAATGTAGTTATTTATGATTACAAATGGGTAAAGAAACGACTTGAATGCCTTGGTCAATAGCTCACTTGTTTTTTCAAAATATTTGTATTTTATTTTCTTTTTTGAAATAATTCCTAATTATTTCCAAAATTTTATTTAATTATTTTTATTTATTAATGAAGGAAATTTATTTGATATTTTCTTTTGTTTCTCCCTATCTAAGTAAAAACTTTAGGGAATATCTCAATTACTTGAAATTACCTAGTTGCACTTATTATTCCTTTTTTATTTCTTTTACTCACCTAAAATTCTTCAAAATTTATGAAAATGGCCTTATGAATCTATATGACCAATATAAGAAAAAATATGTAAAGAATCTAATTAAAAGAAGCTAGTCACTAATTAAACTATATTATGAATAAAAACTCTTAATTATAATTTAATTAATAATAATTAAAAATTAAAATTAAAAAGAAATTAAACCTAAAATGATGCAAGATGATGCAGATTGAACATCTTAAAATAGAAATAGACATAATTGAAATAAATTAACTGCAACCATATATAAGGATAATTGATTCAAAATTGATGGATAATATTGGTTTTTAAAGGAATAACCATTCATAAAGTACCCAAACTTTTAGGATTTTTTCAATCTAGTGCTTAAGTTTTAAAAATTTTCAATTGAGTGACCAACCTTTCTTTTCCTTAATAGTTAAGTTGAAAATGTTAGTTTCGTTACTAATATGCTTATATAACTAATATAGGCCTTATTGTATATGACCTGTAGCTTTCCACTTGAAAAAAAGTAGCCAATTAAGCATAATATCCAACTACCCATAACCTAAAGCCATTACCAAATACAAATCGCCCAAATTCACTTTACCTATCACTACTTGATTCTTCTACATCTTCATTGTTCGTCTAGGATTGGAAATCACATCTTTTCCTCTCATCTTTGTTGTTTTACAAGGTAGGTATGTTTTCCCTTTATGGTCTATTCAATATCGTTCTATTCTTGAGCAAATTTTCATTATCTACAAGAATATCACTCGCTGGAACATTATTAAGAAATAACACAAATAATTCTAATGGAAAACATCCAATAGAATACTCTATAATGTTTAAATTAAACTTGGCAAGGATAAGACCGAAACTAATAAAAAATTTACTTATATGGATGCCCTAAAGATAAGTAGTGGCTTCCCTCATGAGCAATAATAATAGTTGTCAACACTATAACTACCTTTAGAACAGGTTTAAGGCTTTTAAAATCAAACCTATAAACACCCCAAGACCTAAAATCAAGCCTCTTGCTAAGTGGGCATAGAGTGAGAAGTTGGCTCTTGCAGTAAAAATTGTGGTGTAAGGGTGACTGTGAACAAAAAAGAGAAGAAGAAAGAGGCTTAAAGAAGCCACCCTTGGTTCTTATTGAGGAGTCTAAGATTGGTGATTTGGAGATAGTATATTTAAGAAGAGAAGATGAAGGGGATAAGAAGGAAGGCGGAGGATTGTTTAGCATGGTTTAATGGGTGGTGTAATCAAAATGGGTTATGGGTATTTGGTAATGGGTTTGGGTTATGGATAACTAGGTATGATAGTTGGCTACTCCTTTTTCAGGTGGACAATCATAGTTCATGAACAACAAGGCTTCTATTAGGTAAATCATCATATTAGTAACATAACTAACATTTTTGACTCAACTATCAAGATTTTAAAATGTTGGTCATTTTGATTAAAAATTTTAATTCTTGGACACTTTAAAAATAGTTCTCCCTTTTTAAAAAAAGGTGTAAAAAGGGTTGGACAAACTTAAGTATCGATATCACCTAATATTTTTTCATCATAGAAGAGATTGTTAGACCAAATGAGGTCTTAATTCATGTTCTCATTTTTTTCTTTTGTGATATTGACATTTTAATATGTCAAAGAATCAAACACCATATGGAAGATCATATTTAATAGAAGAAAAAAGTGAGTCAATAAGAAAGTCATCCGTAAAAGCGATATAAGAGTACTAAATACAATTCAAGATAAGTGGACTAATAATAAGAAAAATTAAAGTCGTTTTAGATGTAAGATATCACTATACTATTTTTTGTATCCTTATCTTGGTCTTTAAATAAATTAGAAGCTTAGTTATTACATGATCATTTACATGTAATGACTAATGCAAAAACCTTTTAATAATAAAGATGAAATTTGTTTTAGGTTCCAAAGAAAATGTTTTGATATTCAAACAAAATTTTTAAGACTTTAAAATAATTTTGAATCAAGTTTTTATTAAAATAAGAGTGTTTAAACACGTTTGAAAAACTTGAAATGTTGAAAACTTTTGACTTAAAGTGTTTTCAAAAGTTTTCAAAAGTTGGTTTTAATAAGATTTCAACCAACCTAAGAGTTTAGGTTAGATAACCTAACCTATAAACTTTTAAAACTAGCATGGGTGGTTGGGTATTGATTAGACCATTGGTTAGTTGATAGGCTAGTTAGCGAACTAGTGGCTAGCCAATGGGGTTTTGTAGAAGGTACACAACGAGTTTTAGGTGTCTAGCTAGATGATATCCCAACCAAAGGACACCATTTAATTAAAGGGAAGTGATTGACTAACTAAAGTGCCTAGAAACTATCTATCATAATGACTAGGTTTTATATTTAATGACTACTTGAAGTGATTTTTAGTATAAATAGACCATAATTGAATTATGAAAATAACTTTTCACATGTTAAATAGTTGTTAAGATTCTTAAAATTTTAGAAAGTGCATTTAAGTTCATATATGCATTATATAATATTATTGAACCTTAGTTCCTTGGCGTTAGAAAGCAAAGAACTCTTGAATTGTATATGGTTGCTCGAGTATAGCAATTAAAGAGAACTACTAGAGTATATAAATATTATGAGGCTTATTATTAACTTGGATAAGATTTATAAAGGGTTCCTATTTAATCATGGCAAAGCAAGATAATTGTAAGGGTTCTTCTTCACCTGTAGTAAAGAATATATTATGTATATAGATGGTTCCTCTTTGTCCATTCAAAGTAGATGTACAGTGGAATTTCTAAGTAGAGATTAGGATGTTAGCAGAGGCTAATAGTTGCTTGATTGAACTGCTATAAATTAATTTTTAGTTTTGTTTCCCTTATTTTCTTTTAATTTTTATTGTAATTATTTTGTTATAGTCATTGATCAAATAACCATTCATTAGAATAAGCAATTCATTCATGGAATTTTAAATAATTCAAAAATTGAAATATATAATTCATCTATCCTTTTATGTTCCATTTAGGGACCAATAAGATAATTTTTGGCCAACATCTTTGAACTCACTTATCATGTTTGACATTTGCCTTAAGTACTTTTTTATCATATAGTTAAATTGACTTTTATTTATATCAAGCTTGGTGGTAACCACCTCATTTTGATCATTTAAGTGCCACTAATCTTTTGAATTTGGATGTAATGTTATTGTTCATACTAAGTAACAATATAAAGTGATTTAACAAGGTATTATTTTTCATACCGCATATATATACATTAAGGATCCTCTTATATCAGGATGTATTATCCTTCTCAAGTACATCCATGCTTTATTAAGAGTTTTGAATCTCCTACTTTTCTTATACATATTGGATTTTATATTCTAACTTTGATAATTTTTACTTTAAATGTTTCATATTCAATGAATTCAATACTCATATTCTTTAATACATTATCTATATTTGGAATATTACATTTCGATAAACTATTATTACATATAATTTTTATTTTTGTAGTATCAATAATTATTTCTTATTTGCTTCCTAAGTCTTAAAGATACAAGATTTTTAATCATCATCCATCCATATAACAATTGAGTAATATATGTCATTTATCTATCATCTTTTCATTTATCTTATCACTTAATTATTAACAAAAAATATATAGTTAACACATTACAAAATAGGAAAATAAAATAAAAGAAATATCAGAATGTGTAAGCCATTATATTATAAGAACTAAAGCCATAATTCATATACCATATTAATAACTAAAATACTAATGATAGCATATGAATAATCATAAAGGCTTATACACATATGTTGAAACCAAAAATGAATAGTCTTAAAAAACTTTTACTTTTTTCATGAGCAATAAATTGAAATGTAGAATTCTAAATATCTTTTTCTTACATTATGATAAAATGACTTTTATCCATTAGTTTGAAATCAAATTGATTATATTAATTTTATGAAATCCTGACTGCAAGACTTGTTATAAGGATTTATTATCTTTGGCACTAGACTTATGAATTATTTCTTGATTCCCTTTAAAATATGAAAAATAAATCCTAATCTAGATATTGTATTAAATGTTGGATATTTTAAATTGAAATTCTTATCTTGAATGTTGGTTCAATAAAACAAAATAACTTTTATGATAGATCAAATATATAAAAAGTCTTTATTTATTGTGTTGTCTTTTAATTGATCAAGTATTTTTTTTAGACATGGTTTAATAGGTATAGTAAAGAAATATTGGCCAAAGAATAAAAAATAGACCTATTTGCATTAGTCATTGATCTACATTTTATGTTTTTTCTAGGGAATGATACAAAGTTTTGCTTAAGCCACCATTTTTTATTATTATAATGGTTCCAAAATGTGATGTTTTACTTGATTGCTTCATTCTAAATGTGGTGTTTTATGAACTCTGTTTTCAAATTTTATATGTTATACAAAGTGTAAGTTACCTAAATAATAATTTTTATTCATTAGTATGTTTCTTTGAAGATTTAGAAGAAAAACTAAAAGAAAATAAGCCACTGAAGCCATCATTTGCAATCTTCATCATTGGATAAAATTGGATGTTTTTGGGTTTAAAATTGATGGTTTTAACGGAAGTTCCATAAGTTGATTGATTATAGGTGTTTGAACTTCGTTATGAAAATGTGATTTTGTCTGAACATGACAATTAAAGACCAAATAACCATCAAGAAGATTTGGGGTTTAGATCACTTGTTCCTGTTACTGTGCTACCTTGTTACATGAGCATCCATCCAACCAATTTCTGTGGGTCCTATTTATTGGATGGATGGATGCTCGTGGAATATAGTAGGCACAGAGTAATAAGAATAGGTGATCTGCTCCTGAAGATTTGCAGTTATTAGTGATTAGTCACTATCGTCAGCATTGGAGAAACTATCAAGTGGTGAAACGTTGAATGATAGGTTGACAATGACATTGAAACCATTATGCCTCTATTTGTTAATACCTCCTTTGGTAGATGTAGTCACTAGCAATGCCTAGCATGGTCGCAAAGAAGATGACAGCTAGTATTGCTTAGAAGGGGAGGTGGTTGTCTTTGTATATTTTTCTTTCAAGGTGGCAATGGTTTCAAAATGGATGAAGATAGGTGTTTGGCTAATGAATTAAATAAAACCTAAAGCTAAAATTACTTATGTTTGGACACAAGGATAATTTAACTTATTTTAAATATGCAATAAGGTTTGTTGGCTTATAAATTTAACTTATTTTGAAACTAGAATAAACTTATATCTTTTGGTCATTGGTTTTTGTTAATTAATTAATTAATTAATTATGACTTAAATTAAAAATTTAGGTTATGCCAAATGGTTTAAGAAGCCATCCTAACTGTAGGCCAAACCCATAAGCCCATTGAGGCTTAACTAATTTTAGAGAATTAAACCCTTGACTTATGTTGTCAAAAACATAAATCTTAACAATTTGTTTACATCTTACATCTTGTATAAATCTAATGTAGACTTATTATCAAATCTTTTATGTAATTAAATTCATCTTTAGATGTTTAAAGGTTTGTTTAGTAGACATTTCTCATTAAATGATTGGTTTATTAGATTTGTTTCCTTTATTAATTACTAATTTGTTCCTATATTTTAATTTATTGATTTGGATAAGTATGGGTACAATATAAGGATTTAAAAGAAATCATTTTTCATCATCTTTTGTGCATTAGGCTTTAATAATATGCTCATATTGTGGGATAGATTTCAATTTATTATTTAAAAGTGTTGAATATTATTTTTTCTTAAATCTACCTAATTTTAATTTGAACTCCAACATAATGAAATCATGTAAATTTTATGAAGGCACAATTGGATCAGAGTCTAATAATGCCTAGAATACACATAATATTACATGTTATATTAATGAACAATATGATATAAGGTCTCATCTTTTCTAATTATTAAGGCTTCACTAATCACATGTGCAAATATGAAGTGCTTTGCAAAACACTTATGCCCTAATATGGAGATTTGTTGATTAGAGTATTAATATTTCTTATATTGTGTCTATGTATATATTTGGGCGGTGTATACTTTCTTGAAAGAGCATAAGATAGGGTAAATGTCTAGAGGTTTTAGGTTTAATGGCTTATTAAAGGACATTATAGAGCTAACAACTAATATGAACTTTAATCACTCTTCTAAAGAAATTATTGATTTAATTCCCTATGGGGTTCATCAAATTTTATAAGTTTAGTTAGAGAGTGTTACTTTCTTTCCTATTCAATGTGTAGCATATTTTTGTTACTTACATAGAATTACTTATTTATAAAAACCATTATTTCAACTGTTAATTCATGGATAGTATTTGTTTTTAAAAAATGAAATTTCAATTCTTTATTGTTTTATCTGTATGTGTCATTTATATCATACTTGGGATTTTTGTTAAGAAATACATCTAAATAGAATGAATAATTGTTGATCAGTTATTATATAGATGATGATTAGAAACATTGTCACCTTTTATTCCATAAGTAATTGAGAAAAAAATTAAAAGTTTTTATTTAGAGGTTGCATTAAATTAATTGATAATGAAACAATTACCTAACAAGTGTTTCATTATAGAAACTATTTGATTATGGAAAATGACTACTACATAAAAGAATTTGGCCACAGAATTCAGTATAGATGAAAACTTGAATGGTAAAAATTTATAAATTTAGAGTATGAAATAAAACATGTATTGGAAGGGTAAAATGCTCTTATCTTGCTATATAAAATCATGACATTTTCTCAAAAAGATAATATGGCTAGATATAGGAAAATTGTGAGACATATAACTTATGTAAAAGAAAAAAAAATCCTTGTCTCATTTACAATATAGATGATGATTTTACGTGGAGATTTTAAAATGTATGACCATTCCAAAGATATATGCTATATACTGATAACATGCTTTGATAGCACCCCAGTGACCAAATTATGGTCAATCACTATTAATTTTGACATATATAAGAATAATTTAAAAATCATAAATGAAAAGATGAGTTTGAAACATTTGTTTTCAAGGCATTTGAAGCTAATGTCAAATATAGTTAGTGATTTGAGGGATGTTGGTTATACCTTGTCATATATGTAACAAGTGAAAGTTGTTACATGATCTTTTCCTCTAAGTTGAGAGCCTATAAATTTACATTTAACCTATAATAATAATATCAAGATGATGAAGGATGTTATGAGGCAACTATTATAACATAATGAACAATTTAAGGACTCTGAGCCACATAATAATAATATCCTAGGTTAAGCTCACAATGAGTTGAAAATAAAAAGAAGAAGTGATATAGTAGATCTAGTGAAAAGTGGAAAGAAAGCCATCATAATTCTTATGATCTTAAGAAGGATTAAGGATAATTAAAATGGGAAATGAAAATGACCTCATATAAAGAAAAATTCTTGTTTTTGTCACATTTTGGTTAGCTTTGTATTTGATGTTAATTTCCATAGTAATTGAAAGGATAATGTTATTGGAATTATAATAGTCATGGTTTTATATTGGATGGATTTATGGTATTATATGAATTTTATAATATCTATGCCAATTTTTAACATGCTATACTTGGTAATATTGGATAAAATTGAATAAAATAATTAGTCAAATAGATTCTTTTAAAATACCTGCTTAAAGTAGAATTATATACTTGTGAACATTGTTTAGCTAACAAATGGCACGAAAACCATTTAATAAGGGATAACGAGTTCCTAAGCTATTGTAATTAACTTACTAAAATATATATGACCAAGTAAATGTGAAAACAAGATATGAAAGTGATTGTTTCATTGCATTTATCAAATACCATACTCGATATAGTTATATTTATTTAGTTTCTTAGAATTTAAAGAATCATGTTGTTTCCAAAAGTATATGGCTTTAGTTAAGAATCAGTTAGATAAAATAGCTAAACACTATAAGAACTAATTAAGGATTAGACTACTTATATAGTCCATTCAAGAGGATATATGATGAAAAACAAATAAAAAGACAATTGACTATTTTAAAAGTCTATCAATGTAATGATGGTGTAGAGAGTAGAAACAAAAATCTTCTTGAAATAGTTTAGTTTATAATGGCACAGGCTGATTTGCCTATCACCTATTAGTGATGTGTTATTGAGGGCCAAATATGTACTTTATTGGGTTCCTAATAAATCAGTTACTAAAATACCATATCAGATATGGGCAGGTAAATGAATTGATTTATCACATTTAAAATCTTAAAAATGTGTTTGTGACCTTTATTCATGGTCCTTTAATACATATAGGAAATTAGGTCCTATGTGAAAGAAGAGTACCTTTAAAAGATATCCTAAACATTTCAAAGGGTATATGTTCAAATGAGAATGAGGTAATAAATGAATAATTGAATTATGTTATAAGATATCGCATACTTAGGGAATGATTTTCTAAAGAAAGAAATGATAGTTCAAAACTTATCTCTATATAAGATAGTCAATTAAATAAAATTAATTACGTGGGAGTAATTTAAAAGATGAGAAATTAGTTTTTGATTAATGGAAATTACAACCCAGTATGAGTTCTTTACTACTATTTAATTTGAGTCGAAGAAATTTAAAAGCAGGGGGATATATTTCTTAAAAAGTTTAATTATATACACATTATGAGAGGATTAACATCTTATATTATTTTTTGACATTAAAGAGAAAAACTTTTATGGTAGTTCCATAAGAAATAATGAGCTGAGAAATGTGAAAAGGCTCTATATAGTATTTTTAAGGATTAATAAGTTACAGTAATAGAGAAAGGATTAAATTTAATTAGCTTGATCTATGTATGAGGATTAGTAAATCTTCTTAAAGGATATAAAGGTATTAAGAACAAATGACTTCTCAAATTTTAAGTGAAAGGCTGATGACATCTTTAAAAGATATAAAGTATGTCTAATGGCAAGAGGATACACAAATAAAAAAATATTGATTATGAGAAAAATTATCACTTGTTACAAGATTTACATTAGTTTAACTAATTTTAGCATTAATGGTTGGAATGGATCTTGTTCTATGTAAAATGAATATAAAGAATGCATTTTTAGTCGAAGAACTAGATAAAGAAATCTAGATGAAACAACCACTGGGTTTCTTTCAAAAGGGATAAGAGCATTACATGTTTATATTTATAAAGTCAATATATGCTCTAAAGTAGTGTCAAAGTTAATGGTATATTAAGGTTCATATTCTAATCATGTCATATGATTTTAGTATGATTGATAAAGACCACTGAGTATATGATAAAAGCTCCAATGATAAATATGTAATTTTATCGTTATATGTGAATATTATTTTGATATCTAGTGACAATAAGTAGTTTTTTTTAATAAAATGAATAAATTAGTTGTCAATCACATTCAAAATGAAGAACATGGCTAAATTTAGAAACATCTTTGCAGTTAAGATTGTTGATTATCATTTAAGAAGAATATTGTCACAGTTATTAACTACATATGTATTAAGTGAAAACTTGAGCAATTTTTTATGGAGGACTATAAATTATTTTGTTACGTTTATTACTAAAGTTGAGCACTTAAGCAATAGGTAGTATCTAAGGATGCTTCAAAAAATAGGAAGAGATAAAAGTGTTTCCTTGTTTTTTTTACAATTAACGGTCTCATATATACTATGTTGTGTATAAATAAGTACATTAAAAGGTAGTCGTAGAGTGCTTAAATATCAATAATAAACCAAATACATAGATATCAAATATAACTATATCAATGATATAATAACAAAAAGAAAAATGAATATGCCTTTTGACTATTCAAAACACTTATTATCAATGATGATAGTTTATTTGTCATTGAATATTTTATGTAACTTATATTTAATTGAGTATTAAACTTCATTTATTTAGAATGAATTTTAAACGAGAATTCAATTTTAGAATTATAAGAATTTTTGATTTCCAATTGAGTTTTCATATTTTTAGAATAAATATTGGAATGAGAGTTAAACACTTGATTCTAGATAGAAGAAGTATGTCTGAAAAATGTAAGATACATTGCCATAATCGCCTCTATTACTTTGTAAGAATGGATATGAAACAAGTTTTAAGCAATTTACTTAGGTGATAAATGAGAGTTCAAGGCTTAAAACATTAATGTTGAAGTGAAGTATATTCAAGGATATAGATGTTACTAGTAATGACCTAACCTAAAGAAATGATATGTGTGCCCAATCTACCTTAACATGCCATATGTTAGTTCTAAAAGGTGGATTGAATTAAAAAATTAGTGATCCTAAATTAGGCATTAGATATACTAGAACTATCATTTGTACATACACTATGATAAAAGAAAGTCAATATTGTAACACATAAATCATACCTTGTATGTATTATCGACTAGTAAGGATAATCGAAGTCATATTTTCAAGTTAATTTGATTCAAAGGGTTAAGGAATGAGAAAGATCATTATAAATTCAAGTTTGAATCAATATTTACTGAAAAGAACCACCTTCTAAATAGAAGGTGGTATAAATATAGAACATTTATATAATGAGATCAAAATGATAATTGATGTAATAAATCATCAAGCGTATAGAATACTAAATCCACTTAAGGATCAACACATTAGTTAAGAAGATTTATATTTCTAACAAATGTATGACAATGTGCTCTCATCTTATGCTAGTCACGTGTCCCCCTTCTCTCTAGTTTTTTAACTTGGCTTTTATAGGTTCTTATTATTTCTTTGGATTTTTTGCTTCTCTAACCCACTTGTCGTATCCATCTCTATGCTTCTTAGTTTGGTCTTGTGCTCCAACTAAGTTTTATCCTTCCTTGTCCTAGTTCCTGTGCTTTAGTTATTTTGTTGCGCTCTTTAATAATAGTTTATTCCTTTCTTTTTCAATTTGGATCATTGTTCTTTCACTCTTAAATTATCATAGTTAGTTTTATTTTCTCCATACCATCTTTTAAAACCAATTTCTCATATCTTAGATTTGGTTTTGGTTTTCCCACTTCTTTACTTACTATTTTGGTAATGTTTTTTTAACTTATTCGACTGGTTTCTTTTTTAATCTTTTTAAAGAATGTCTACCCATATCTCTCTTTCCTAGCCTAATCAAGTCAGTAACTATATTGGATTTCCATATTTATCTCATTTTCTTGTCTTTCACCCTCCTTATTTACTCTATCTTCATCCGCTCATTCCCCCTACTTGGTCTCTCCAGATCAACTTCTCTTAATGCTCTTACTCTGCCTACTAATCATGCTCCTACAGAGGCTTATAATGTTTGCTTCTATAAACAAATATTGAGTAATAGTTCACCATATGTCTTATAGTTTTTCCCACCTTCTTCTAAACTTAGGGCATGGATTGGTCTTTCCACTAGTGCATCTACTTCATAAAGGTGCTCGCATGTGGTACATTTCACTAATGGGCTCACAAGTAGTAGAAGAAATTAGGTTTGGATGATTTTCTACTATTGAACCAAGGGAGATTCTAATCAATGTTTTGATGATAATAGAACACAAGTAATACTAATGGGTTTATTATTTTGATGAGAAGGAATATAAGAACATGATGTAGTCACAAACTCAAGAAGATAGTTCATTGAGTTAATAAAAGAAAAGATGAAGCTCGCAATTTGCGAATAAAAGACCAAATGAAGAACAAAAGAAGAATAAGAAACATCAAGGTCATTCTTTAGTTTATAATGTTATTTATACTCTCATTTAGACATTTTGATGTTCTAAAAGCCACCCGTTGCATAAAAATTTATATTACTTTATTAAATGAGTCTTTTCATTCATCAAGAAGAATTGGAGCTTTTAGTTCCATTGTAAAGCCTCTTAATCTTTAAAAAAACTTTAAGGAACATTTTTGGAAGTGTTTAAATCATAATTACACTACACAAATTGAGTTTGACCATTTAAAATGAGGTTTTTAAGGGGATTGATCAACCCATATGGGTTAGTGGTTGACCGATATAAGTTAAAGTTGTTATATTTGATACACCAAAAGTTCTTTTAACATTGGTTGATGAATTGGTCGACCAATATGCCTACTGATTAGCTAATGTCTTAGTAACTAGTGAATTTGTGCATTTAATGCAGTTTGATCAGCCAATATGCTATATTGGTTGACTAATGCTCTGTAATTAGCTGTTAATGCTTATTTTTAGGTTCAAAAATCCTATAAATACATGCTTGCTCATTGATTTTAGCAAACAAGCATTTGGGTGTATTTTACATATATTTCTATATATTCTTCAATAATTTGAGCATTAATGTCTTATATTTTTATGAGTGAGCTGGAATTATCAAATAATAAAGTGAGGTTTTAAGTTGTAATATTTTTTGGGGCAATATTTTATTGTATTTGGGAGTGTTTAAAGTGATATTGGGATCACTTTTCATCTTAGAAGAAGATTGTAAAAGAGTTTCTCTTTGTCGAGAAAGATTGCACAAATGTTATTCTTTGCCTTGAAACAATAATTATAGTGAAATTATGAGAAGAGTCTTTAGAGTGGATGTAGGCAAGGGTTGTTTATCGAATCACTATAAATTGGTTTGCAATTTATCTTCACAATGCTTATGAAATTATTATCAAATTGTTTTATTGATTTATATAAGCAATTTCTTCATCCTTATATGTATCGATTGTTTTTAATTAAGTAATTTCACTATTTATTTTTTAAAATTCCAAATTATTCCCCTCTTAAGTACCTCTAGGGACTCATAGCTACTTACAGATGATGGCCATTTTATCTTCAAGTTTAGCTCCTCCTTTAGTGCTCAGAAAGTAATTGACAATGAAACATGACATTTCGATAATATGCCACTCCTTCAATTATGGAGACCTAGAATTCAAATCTAGGAAATTAATTTTAAGTAGGTTCCTCATTAGGTTAGCTTATGCAAAATTCCTTTGGAATATTAGATAACCATTAGAAGCCACATTCACATCATGTTAAAAAGGTTTGGAGCCCTATAGGGAGGAGTTTTGCTAAGGGTGACTACTTTAAATTAATGGGGCTATACAATTATACTAATAATCCTCCACTTCCTATCCCTAAACTAGCTAGTGTCCATCTTGACTAGTGATAATTAGAATTCTCTATTAATAAAGGAGGTTCCACTTCTCCTTTTATTATTTTAGAGTGCTCTCAACCTAGTTCTTAACCACTAAATGTTCTCCTTGAGACGCTATGAATACTGCGAATGATAATGATATGTATGCATAAGCTATAATTGGTGTAACATCATAGTTTGATTATTATACTGTGTAAGGTGTTGTACATGTATTTTATAGAGTATGCTCTATTTATGGTATACTAGAGCAATTTAAGTGTTTAAATGTATTATTAAGGTTATAACGAAGATAATGGAAAGACCAGAGATGGTTTTGGACTCGATTGAAACTTTCTTAGAAATTTTTTGAAAACTCCAAAAAGCTATAGAGATGTGTTTTGAAAATTTAGATGACACTTTTGAATGAAATCCAAACGATTTCAGTGACATTCAATGATTTTCAGATTTAATCCGAAAATTCTTCTAGACAATTGAAAAGTTACCAAATAATTTCAAAATATGATGAAAAGCTCTAAAATTAGGATTGGAGTCTGTAAGAATTGAAATAGGTCAAAATGGAGGTTGTTTGAATAGAATTTGGGTAATCTGAAATTGTTGGACTAAAATGCCCCCTTTTGGAAAATAAAGGGCATTGATGATTTTAAACCCATTCAAAATTTTTAAAAGCATCCAATCAATAAGTATTGACCCTAATTAGAGTATTTCATGGTCAATTTGATGATAAGATGGTTGTGAAATATTTTCGTGATTTAATTCGGTTAGTTGGTGAATTAAATGCATTAAAGCGCAATTTGATCTTTTTTGTACTTATTAAGGGCAATTTGGTCTTTTTTGTACTCATTAAGGACAATTTGGTCTTTTTACATGATATTAGTGTGTTGATGAGTCATTAGAGATGTCCAATGAGAAAATCACATGTGTGTGATGAGTCATTAGTGATTACAAATAAGAAGGTTACATATGTAATCCTTTAAATGAGTATAAAAGCAACATTTTGCTTCATTTTTTAACATAGCCATGAGAGTGAATGGAGACTATCATGAGAGTGACATTAAAGAGCCTAAAAACTAAAAGAAAATAAGAGAAAAGAAAATGTTGGTTTTGACCATTGATGAGAGAAAGGAAGGAAGAGAGGAAAAAAGAAAAAAGAATGGAGAAGAGAGAGCTGCGGCTAAGCCATGCAGAAATGATTCAAGGAATTTTTCATGCTCTTCCACCTCCAATAAAGCTTCTAACAAGATCTCATAGCTATCCAAGTGAAGAGGAAGAAGAAAATGGGTAGGTAAGCTTACTCATTTTGTTAAAAAATTGTTTTGTAGGGTTATAGGTTAGATTTGGTTTTGATGGTGTAAATTGCACCCTTTTGATGTAATATCAAGGTTTTATTACATTGAAAGCAATTGGGAGAAGAAAATCAAGAAAACCTAATGTGTGAAGCCTTGGTTAAACTTGGTCAAAGGTGAGATCTATTGCCTAAAGTGTTTTATTTTTTAATTTGGTGATTTAAGGTTAATGAATGACATTAGGAAGTTAGTTTAATGATGAAAGAATGAAAGAAAAACCATGGAAATGATTAGATAAGTTTTCAGCCAACGTTAGGGTTTTTAATGCGTTATGATCCAAAATTTTATTTTGATGTTTTATGATGTTTATAGCATAATTTTGATGCTAATGAAGTAAAGAAATGAAAAAGAATTGATTTGGAATTGGTTTTGGTTGAAATTCAGCCTAAAGGGCTTGATTTTGTAAAAAAATTGTTAATGAAATTTTATAGCTTAAATGTATGTATTAAAATGTCATACAAGTGAAATTGGAATGGTTTTAAGTGTTTGAGATAAAATTGAATTGAATTGGAAGAGTTTATTGTATAGTATGTTAAGTTTAGTCTTAAAGGCATTTTTGGTATAAAAGCTTGGTTATGATGTAATGACCATGTGAATGTTTATTGGAATTATTAAATGAAGTGTTATGCTATTATTTGGAGAAAAATTAGCATATGGAGTGTATATGGAAAGTAATGAAGTTGACATGATTTATGACGTATTTGATTGGAAAATGCGTTAAGAAGTTGAATGTATTCGTATTCGATTTTTAGATCAGAAGACAAAACCAACTAAAGGATTTCAAAGTGGTAAAAAGAAACTAGCAAGTTATGAGTGTATTTTAAATTGATTTTATGAAAATAATTTCTATTCTATCATGAAGTGAATATTGATCATGAGTTTTATGCAAATGATATTTTACAAGTGAATATTGCTAGCATAAGTGTATGCTTTGACAATATATGAGTTTTAATTTGAAAGTTAAATTTTGTATAATTGGAAGTTACATTGAAATTATGCATTAAATTGAATGATTTTGAATCCTCCCAAACTTAATTTAGAAAATAAGATGAGTCATAAATGTAAGAGATGTTTTTGCTTATGGTACACCGTTAGGCTTTATACATGTTACTATACCGATATATTTATAGCAGTTATCCTATTACAGGTAAGTGATCTAGAACCAGCTTCGTAAATTTTGGTTAACTAGTCACGGGTAAGTGATGTAGAACCAACTCCGTGACTTGTTATGGGTAAGTAATGCTGAACCAACTTTGTAACTACCATTATATAGCGGTTAACCTATTACGGGTAAGCAATGCAAAACTAGTTCCATAAATAGTGGTTAACCAATTGTGCGTAAGCGATACAGAGCCAGCTCTGTGACTTTAGGCCTAATGTACCGTATGGTAAAGAAACTAGTGGTGTGCTATATTGAGTAAGGAAAGTCATGAAAATAGTAATGTCACCACCATTTATGTTAAAAGTGATTTGAAAGGCACCGTATGGTACCAATTCTAGTGGATGGCTTATTTTTAGTTTAAAGTTTCAAAAAACTTATTGCGACCAATGTTTATTGTTTAAGGAAAAAAGGAAAATGGAAAATGGAAACTTGTATATTTTGAGTTTAAGGTCGAAAAACATTTTGGAATAATATTTCAAAAAAATTGAAATTTTGTTTTATGAAATGTTATGTTATTATCAAATTTGATGATGCACAAATAAATTGTTATGTAAATGCTTTACCATGAGTATTATGATTGTATGGGAATATTACAGTTATGTTGTTATGAAAAGTTAAATTTTTAGTAAACTGATTAACACTCACTGAGCTTGTTTAGCTCACTCTTATTTTTATGTTTTTAAACAAACCACCCCAGGTATGTGTGTAGTTATTGCAATAATTGGGACTTCGCTGCATGAATAGTTGTATCATTGGGTGCTGCTGTGCTTGCGTTATTTTGATATGTATATTTGTGTAAAGTATGGATGTTTATAAAGGCTTTTAAATGAAATGCATAAATATCTTTTAGCTTTTTAAAGTTTATTGTAGTGATTGTTGAGAATTATTTGTTTGGGGTTGCTTGTGAGTGAACTTAAAGTCCAAAATTTGTAGTTGAGAAATTGATGTGAGTATAGAAGTGTTTTGAAATTTTATAGGGCTTACAAAATTTTGGGAATGTCAAAATGCAACCGTTATGCTGTCGAAATTTTTAATAAAATGATTTAAAAAAAATTTCCCTATTTTCTGTACTTTTAACTTTTAGAGTATAAAAGGTTTTTAACAGCTGAACGACTTGGCTTTATGGGAACCCTTCAATTGAGTTAGATATTTTGGAGGGCTATTGCAGGGTTAATAGGAGGGCCCCACTTAGGTTTTAGAAGGGGAATTGTGGGATGGGTTCTTTCAATTAGTACTTTGGAGTTCAGTGATATCATTAAGGAAACATCAATTAAAATTAATACTTTAGGATTGGGAGACATGGTTATGCAGATAAAGGACGGCCTAGATAATGTTGAACCTAACTCTCATGTAAAAATTATTCCTCCAGTTAAATTAAAGTATAAAAATATGTTAAATGAATTAAATTCTCCAGCTAATCTTACTTCTACTTCACTCAGTTGGGAATCCTTGGATAGCTTTAACATTAAGATTAATCGAAAATCTAAGAGGAGGAACCAAGAGATATCCTTAGCTTCTCCTAAACCTTGATATGAATTTGTTATGTTGGAACATTATGGGCTTAAATAGCCCCAATAGGCATCAATTTCTTGATGATTATTTAAAGGATTTAATCCCCTTCATTTATTGTCTTTTGGAATCCCCACTGAGAAATAATAGGATGAGAGAGATTAATTTTTCCCATCACATATGGCCTATTATTACTAATCATTGGGCTAATAATTATGGTAGGATTGTTATTTCTTTTGATCCAAATAAAGTAAGATTCAAAACTCTATAATTTCATATCAAATCTTACATTTGGACATGGAATGGATACAAAAAAGAGATTGTATTCTTATGTCCTTTGATTATTGCTTAAACTTTATTTTACAGAGAGCTTTGTTACAGGAAAAGCTTAAGGAGATTGTTGCTTGCATAAATGGTCCTTGGATAGTGCTTGCTGACTTTAATAATACACTTTATCCTTTGGAATTTGAAGGTAAATTTTCATTAAGGAATAATAAATAAGACATGCATAATTACTTATCCAATCTAGTCATCACTAATCCAAAATTATAAGGGCACTTTCATATATAAAGCAATAATTAGCAAGGAAGGTAGCTTATAAGAAAGAAGCTCTTGGATAAACAATTTTCCTAAAAGTGTTGCTACATTTAGGAATATGTTATTTTTTAATCATTCTCTAATAATGTAGAGCTCTCTTACCATAGAGTACCCACCGGAACGTCCGTAGGTCATTCCGGTACATATCCTACGATAAGAGACCACTACTGATAACTACCACTAAACTCCTCATGGCATCAC
>JANIJH010000002.1:43531216-43544137 GCA_024520975.1 Erythroxylum areolatum | reverse complement strand
GAATTGAGATATTGAAGTGCTTATTGTGTATGAATTGTGATTTGGATATATGGATATGTGTGTTATGTGTCTATTGGAAAAGGAAAAATAAGAATTGGTTAAAAAAAAGAAGAAGAATTATGAGATATGTATCAATGTGAAGGTTAAAATATTTGAGTTTATGGAATTGATAAATTCCAAAGGGGAAATTGGAATGATTTTGAATAAAGAAAAAAAATTATACCGGATTTGATTGGTTTAGATTAGAATGTTCTTATGGTTTCCTACGCTAGTTTTCATTAAAATACACGTTTTCGGATGTCGGATCCGCTTTATAATTGTTTCCGCTTTGTGATTTGATTGAACCGTTTTGTTTGCTTTCGATTCCGAGCCATTCAAGTCGTTCGCCTTTTGATCCGATTTGTTTGCTTTGACTTTCGCCTTATGTTCCATTCTTTCGAATTCCGCTTTGTTATCCAGTCTTTTGCTTTCCGCCGCTTGTTTTCGTTATGTTTTTCCGTTTTTTCGGTTGAGGTCCGATTCCGAAATCGGGTCCCAACATCATAGCTCCATATGAGTTAGAACTAACTACATATGCCTCATAAGACATATATATTTATTTATTTATTTATTTTCAATTTTCGTTATTAAAATTTTGTATGACCATGTCAATATTTAATATAATGACACACGTACCGAAGTATATAAGCTCATAATACTTACCATCGTTGGCTCTTTTATTTGCATGTAAAATATATTATTTAAATCTTTTCAGAATACTCTATTTATTCGATTATAAAATAATTTTAATTTAATTTATGTATTTAATCAAATAAATAGTTGATTTGTATTGGAAGAATTATTTTGTAGATGAATCATTTATTGGTAATTACTATTATATCTATTAAGTTAAATATAATTACTATTAACGTCTATGGATTTTCTCAGTGTAAAAGTTAAACATATAAGAGTTATGGTCTCCTGCAGTTACTTATATCATTTGTAAGCATACGAATTCTCTAACTTATTAAAAGCGTTTACGTTTTAAGAAAATAAGAGAAAGATATTGACCACTTTCTAGTGAGCAATTTTCGCAAAGATGGAGTTGATTCACGCTCTTTTCAACCTCAAAAAACTCGTTTGAAGTTATAGAACTAAAATTGGATATTTTCTCTATTTCTTCGTTTATTTCCCTTTTACATTTTTCCTATTACATATTACATCAAAAAGATAAGGTTGAAGATTAAGATACGTTTAACAGTTAGTTACATTTTATTAAAATAATTTGATAGGAAGTATTTAACGTCATACAAATCGTATGACATTTAGAAAGACGGCCCTTTTCCTTTGGCCTTTGCGCTCTCGAAGAAGCAGAAACAGTGTCATCTTTTGTTGTCTTATCGGGAAGAGACAGCAAATACAGAGCTCAGACGTCTACGTGGTCTCAAATGGTAAAATATATATGTGTTTAGTTCAACAGACTCTCAAATAACAATTGCCAAATGCTGAAAACTGACTTACAACAGGCTTCTTAGGTTACATGCATGTGAACATGATAAAAATCCCCAAATATACTATTCTAAAAGTTGTCTTTTTCTTGTCACAGATCATATACTTCCTTTGCTGGTACGCCTTCTTGCATTTGACCGGTTACCGAACACTTCCACTTGAATGATCCTATACGAAACAAGTGCACCTACCAACCTTTTATCTGTCTTCTCTAGACACGACTTGGTCTTGTTTTACTTAAACTGGGGTGAGTATCCTGGTTTGTGTCCAAAGCTTCCATTTTTTCCAACTTCCTAGAGACTTTGAAGAGTAAACATCCCATGGGCAAGATTAAAAAGGCTTTCACCATTGTTCTGAGGCTTCTAGCATTAGCTGCAACCGTTGTGGCCGTGGTTATCATGGTGGACACCCACGACTCTGCCAAAGTTTTGAACTTGACCTTCACTGCTAAATACAGCAACACTCCCGCATTCAAGTGAGAGTTCTCAATCTAGCTATTACCATGATTATGATCGTTGTTTTTTTGCTTATAGTAACACACTGATCAGGTTATCTATTTGCATGCAGGTATTTCGTGATCGCGGAAGCAATCGCCGGTGTTTATAGCCTCATTGTCATCTTTCTTTCCTCCAAAAGCATCTTTGGGCACTCAGTTATTATCATGGACATGGTAATCTAATCTTTAACGCTAATTTTTATCTATTAGGTTTCTCAAGTGTCTATTAAGTACATGTGAGGAATGTGGGATTACATTAAAGTTCCTGAAGATAAAAGAAGTGGATGTTCGAATATTTGCATGAAAGGTCAATGGATATTAATGTAGACTAGTTTTACGTTAGATCATGGTTTTAGATAGCTTTCAGCAAGAAGATTTCTAATGATTCTTGACAATCATAACAACCTCCAGAGGAAAGCCCGTATTCTATTTAAGTACTTTAGAAATATATTGAAGTGGCATATGAACACCAGTTAACATTATTGATGTGACAAGATAAGAGTCCTTTAGTATGTGAAATGTCATAGAAATTTGAGGTACGGCTGAGTGGAATTGGTGAATTTTCAAATTTATGACATCAGCATAATTGTATTATGTGCATATGTAACAGAAAAAATGTTTGCACTGAAGTAATGACAATTAATTACAGGTAACAACAGTGTTACTGGCATCCAGTATATCTGCTGCTTTGGCAATAGCCCAAGTGGGGAAGAAAGGAAACAGTCATGCTGGTTGGCTGCCCGTGTGTGGACAAGTTCCTCACTTCTGTGACCAAGTTACCATTTCCCTTGTCGCTGGTTTTGCTGCAGCAGTTATCTACTTTCTGCTGCTTCTCTACTCTCTTCACGCCGTCCTCAGTCCTATTTTTACCGTCAATCATTAATTATATTATATGTTTATTTGCTTATAGTCGCTGTTGTTAAGTTCCATTTCCATGCAAGCTAATTACCAGTGCCTACTATGTTCGTGGATAATCCTTCTCCATACATACACGTTTCTGCTGTTCTTTTCTTATCATACTATCGTTACCTTTGCTATTTTCCTATAGTTATGTTTTCATGTTTTTTCTATTAGCTAATCGAGAATCATTAAGTCTTTGAACCATATATATAATCAGCCAACCTCAACAACCCTTTTGTTAAGCAGAATTACTCTTCCAAATTAACCAAATAAGAGAGAAAAGAAATTTCGAAATGACATTACAAGCGTCCTCTTTGTGCAACTCCTCGACTAAGAAAAGCAAATCCAGACATTTTTCCCATAGAATTTAGAATACTTATAAATTGCTTTAAGCGCTGCCATTAACTAGTATAATGCATCAGAAAATCAATCTTTAAGAAAAATAAAGTCCAGAGATTAAAATGGACAATTTTGGTAGCAAGAACTGAATCCAATCAAAGAAGCCTTAGATGACAATAGACTCCATCTCGAAATCTTTTATCCCAAAAGGGCCATATAGATTAAAATGATAAACTTCTACAATTATAGAGTGTTGGTGTGGTCTCAAGTTAGAGATGATATATATGTTTTACAATAGTAGAATCAGATAACATAGATGTTCACCTTCTCTTCCTATTATAACTTCTTAAACTTGTCATTCATTCATAAAAGTTGACAATATACATTGAAATAAGAAAGAAATCAACATAAAATAGACAGTACTATGCGGAAATACTGAATAGTTGTATTTCTTTCTTATTCTCATCAGTACATCACACGTATATATAGAAATAGTGCTAGCTAATTTAGGAAACTAATATCTGTACATAATCTTCTAATATCTATACATAATCTTCTAATATTTATACTTAATATCAGATCTGATACATGTTATCTGATCTGATTTATTGACTTTTAGGAGTCAATAATATCTTAGGAAATATTCAGCTAGATATTTCCCAACACTCCCCCTCAAGCTGGCTTATATATGTCTTCCATACCCAGCTTGGTAACTAGATCATTGAACTGCCTCTTGTGTAATCCCTTTGTGAGAATATCAACTACCTGTTGTGATGTTGAAATATATGAAACACAAATTAATCCTTTTTCAATCTTCTCCTTGATAAAGCAACATGTTTTGTTATATCATGTAGAACTTGGTTGTGAGCAATTGAAATTGTTGCTTTGTTGTCATAATATATTTTTATAAGAACTGAAATAGGAATCTATAGTTCACTAAGTACTCTTTTAATCCATAAAACTTCACAAATTCTATGTGCCATTGAATGAAACTCAGCTTCAGCATTGCTTCTTGCAACCACACTTTGTTTCTTACTCCTCCAAGTAACCAAATTACCACCAACAAATATGCAATAGCCTGAAATTAATCTTTTATTAGTTGCACTTCCTGCCCAATTAGCATTAGTATAGAGTTCGACTTGAAGTTTGTTCTGCTTTTGAAACATTACACCTTTTCCAGGAGTTCCTTTTAGATATCTTATGATCCTATATACAGCATCCAGATGTTCTTGGCCTGGAGAATGCATAAATTGACTCACTAAGCTCACAGCAAAAGTTATATCCGATTTGGTATGGAATATGCATATTAATCTTCCAACTAGTTACTGATATCTATCCTTATTAATAACATTTTCAGGTTATACTGGTCTAAAATTTACAATAGTTTCAATAGGAGTCTCAGCTGCCTTGCATCCTAGTAACCCAGTCTCATTCAATAGGTCCAAAATGTATTTCCTTTGGTTTACAAATATTCCATCCTTAGATCTAGCAATCTCCATTCCAATGAAGTATTTAAGGGGTCCGAGATCTTAACTCTTAAATTCTTTGGCTAATATCTTCTTCAACTCTACTATAGATACATCATCTCCTGTTATGGTAATGTCATCTACATAAACAATAAGAATAGCTAGCATACCTGTCTTGAACCGTTTGTAAAACATTGTATGATCAACTTGACTTTGACAATAGCCGTAACCCTTCACAACCTTTCCAAATCTATCAAACCAAGCTCCAGGGGACTATTTTAGACCATATAATGATTTCTTTAGTTTGCACATCTTATTTCTCCCTTAGGTATCCTCAAATCCTAAAGGTAGGCTTATAAATCCTTCTTCTTCTATGTCTCCATTAAGAAATGCATTTTTTACATCTAGTTGATGTAAAGTCCACTCAAAATTCACAGTCCAGGATAACAGTAACTAAATTTTATTTACCTTTGCAACAGGAGCAAATGTCTCTTGGTAGTCAATACCATAAGTCTGAGTGAACCCCTTAGCAACTAATATTATCTTTAGTCTTTCTACACCACCATCAACCTTAGACTTAACAGTCAATAGCCATTTGCAACCTACCAGCTTGTTATCTCTAGGAACATTCACAAGTTCCCAAGTTTTATTCTTCTCAAGTGCATTTACTTCCTCGATGACAGCTGATTTCCACTCCAGATCTTAAAATGCTTCCTGAATGTTTCTTGGCACAAACATATTAGTGATTTTAGAGATAAATGATTTATGTGTGTGCGATTGTTTCCCATAAGATAGGTACTTTGATATAGGATGATTGGTGCAAGCTCGTTTCCCTTTTCTAAATGCTATTAGGAGGTAATTACCAGCAGAAAGTTCAGTAGAAAAATCACCGGTATTTTGTGAATCAGTAGGTAAAGATTGATCATTACTTAGTACAATAAAGGGTAAAGTAGTAGAAGGGTTACCTAAAACTGAATTATTCCCAGGTTCATTCTCCAAGGGATTTGAAAGGCCATGCATTGTAGGTTGTTCTCTACTTCTCAATTGAGTCTTTCTCCTAGTATAAACATGAAGCTCATTATTTCGTTCCTTAGGAACAGATAGTAGTATTTCTCCCCATGTGGTTGAACCGAGATTTCCGGGCATGGACATATTAGAAATAGTATCTTTGGCCTCATTATCAGGAATTATATTATGATCAATAATGACAGTGGGTAGGGGTTTAAAAGTAGTGACCCAAAAATTTTCTACTTCCATAGAATTCTCCCCCTGAAGGAAAAAAATTTTATGTTCTAGGAATGTGCATTCGTGGAGATAACAATTTTTCTAGTTAAAGGATTGTAGCACTTATAACCCCATTGACTAGGAGCATACCCAATAAAAACAGCCTTTTCAGCTCTTAGATCTAGTTTGGAGTTTCCCTTATTAGAATTGTGGATATATACAGTACACCCAAATACTCGATGAGGAAGAGTATAGTGAAGTCTATTTTCAGGAAAACATTATTTAAACATATCTAAGGTTGTAGCATAATTCAAAATATGGCTAGGCATTCGATAATTAGTATGATGCAGTTAAAATAGCCTCACCGCAAAGATATTTTGGTACATTCATTGTAAACATAATGGATCAAGAGACTTCTATCAAATGTTTATTTTTTCTCTCGACAATACCATTTGTTGAGGAGTGTTAACACATGTAGATTGGTGGACTATGCCTTTAGAATTAAGAAACTTTCTAAAGGTTTCATTAAAATACTCGGTACCATTGTCCTAGTGAAGTATACCAATGCATGTGTGAAATTGAGTTTCAACCATAGTATATAAATTTTCAAAGATTTGCGTAACTTCATATTTTTCATGTATTAAATAGACCCAACATAACTGAGTATGATCATCAATAAAAGTTACAAACCATTTTTTTCCGGTTAGAGTTTTAACATAAGATGGACCCCAAACATCATTATGGATTAAGTAAAAAGGTTTGGAGGGCTGATATGGTTTAGTGGGATAAGAAATCTTATGACTTTTGGATAAAATGCACTGCTCACAGTGAAGTTTTGAACAATCCACAAATTTAAACAAATGAGGTAATATTCTTTTAAGATAGCAGAAGTTAGGATGTCCTAATCAATTACGCCAAAGTAAAATTTCTTCTTTAGTAGGGGTAGAACAAATACTACTTAAGCTATGAGCTCCTTTATTCTTCAAGTTGTCATCAACGAAGTAGTAAAGACCATTTATCAACTTAGCACTGCCAATCATCTTCCTCGAAGTTAGTTCCTGAAATACACAATATGAGTCAAAGAATGTAATGGTGAAATTAGAGTCACGGGCTAGTTTGCTCACAGATAACAAATTGCATGTTAGTTTTAGAACATGTAGGACAGATTTAAGGCAGATATTTGAGGATAGAGTTACTAAACCTTTACCAGCTATAGCAGAAAATGATCCATCTGCTATACAAATCTTTTCATGACCAGAACAAGGATCATAAGTATGAAATAAATTAGAAGAACTGGTCATATAATCAGATGCTCCTGAATCAATGATCTAAGGAGTGAAATTATATAGAAAGGAACATGATAAGGCATTAAAAACACTACCAGTTTGCGCCACTGAAGCTTTAGGAACACTTGAGAATTCAAATTTGGGTTTTAGTAGCTTCAGAATGTAATTAATATGCTCTTGAGAGATCTGCCCAGCATCCACCTCATGTGCTGATGGGACTTTCTGTGATTCATAGTGATTTGTAGAATTTTCCTTCGAATTATTAAATTTCCCTTCATGTGATCCCTCCTAATTTGCAAGTTTTCCATGGATTTTCTAGCAAGTTTCACAAGTATGTCATACTTTATTGCAATAGTCACACCATACCCGTGACTTTTCTGTAACCTTCTTAGTATGACCAGTAGTGTTCCCAACAACTAATATTGTGTTCTCAATAGTGGCTGTAGGATTTCTTTTGCCAAGCATTACAAACCATCTACTCTCTTCACGTCGGCCTTCTGCAAAGACTTCTCCAATAGTAGGGAGTGTTTGTCTCCCAATAATCTTGCCTCTAACCTCATCAAACTCAACATTAAGTCCAATTAAGAACTTAAAAATTCGGTTATCCTTTGCTATTTTTTGAAAATAGTTACAGTCATCAGGAGATTTTCCATTCATAGTCATTAAACAAATCTAATTCTGGCCACAATTGTTTCAGAGAATTAAAGTACTTAGTAACATTATCCTCACCTTGTTGAATGTGACCTAACGTCAGGGTTAATTCATACACTTGGGACTGGTTTCCCAAATCGAAATACATATGATTCACATTGTCCTATAGCTCCTTAGCTGTGTGGTAGCACATATAATTGGAGCCAATATCCTCCTTCATAGAGTTTACCACCCATGTCATCACCATAGAATTTTCAACATCCCATATTCCATGAGTAGGATCACCAGCCGTAGGTTCCCTTTTGTCACCTGTAAAATATTCGATCTTGCCTTTACCACAGATGTACATTCTAACTGATTAGGACCAGTGAAGAAAATTCTCTCCATTTAGTTGTATAGTAATGATCTGAATGTAATGAGAATCTGAGGTAGTATTATGAGTAGGAGGTGTTTGATGAGTTAGGTTAGAAGATTCACCAACGTCAGACATGGTTGACATAGACTTTTAGGATTAGAAACAGTAGTTGGCAACTAAGGTTCAGGTGCTAATATTAGGGACAGTAGGTGGTGGCTAGGGTTTAGAATTGCTCAGGTATATCTCTGGTACCATGCGAAAATACTAAACAATTGTATTTCTTTCTTATTATCATCAGTACATAGATACACATATATATAGAAATAAAGCTATCTAATTTAGGAAACTAGTATATGTACATATTCTTCTAATATTTGTACACAATATCAAATCTAATACATGTTATCTGTTCTCATTTATTGACTTTTAGGAGTCAATAATATCATAGGAAATATTCAACTAGATATTTCCCAACATAATATAATGAAAATGATGTTATATATATAACTTAAGAACTTGAAGCGGATGCTTTACCTTAGTGAATTTTAGTTTCTAAATAGGTAGAACATGCAGTAAAACAACTATATGGTTTTCAGAAGGTCACAATTTGAGAGACGGTTAATCAATTTTGTGATATTTTTTAAATGCAAATTGCGTTAGATCCTTTGTAAGACATAAGTAGGGACAAGATGCTTAGTCATTATACTCATGTTCATTTTTTATGAAATTAGTGTATATATTCTCCTAAATTATTTTGTGTTTAATGACACTGAATGCTTGATTTTTTAAAATATTTCATGATGATTATTATTATTTTTTTAATAGCAGTCATGGCTTGTATACTCGACATTAAGATTTTTTATATTTATGGTATGCATTAAGAAGAAAAGGGATAAGAATTATTGTGACGTTGTTAAGGTTATTATCATATATACTAAGGAGGCACATATTGAGAATGATAAAAGAGCCTAGTAGGCATAATCCATTAGTTCAAACAACACATCTTAATGGCATGATTATGGACAGCAATGTTGGATGCATTACATAATTTTCATGGATAGGCAAACTTTTATAAATTATGATCAATGTTGCAAAATATTGGTGGATTAAAAGATACTTAAAATATAGAGGTAGAAAAAATAGTAGTAATATTATTACATCTCTTTTCCTTTAACAAGAGAAATGGAAATTTCAAGTATGATTTTTAGCATTCGAGAGAGACAGTAAGTAGACATTTTCACAACATACTAAGTAATATGCTTAAGTTATAGATAGTTATACTTTAAAGTCCCTGAATCCATTCCAAATAATAATACCAGTGAAAGATGGAGGTGGATTAAGATAATAATATTCATTTATGGAGTTGTATTTGGTACAAGATCTACTTTTGGTTGAAAATGACTTGATATGATTTTTTAATTTTATAATTGCTTAGGAGCTTTAGATGGTACATATATTAACGTAAATGCACTAGATATTGAAAAAGCCTAATATTATACTAGGAAGAACAATATTGCCACAATTATCTTAGATATGTGTTATATGGACATGCAATTTATATATGTACTACCTAGTTAGGAGGTTCAACTGCTAATAGCAGGGTGCTTCAAGATGCATTATCTTGAAGAAATGGGTTAAAAATTCCTCATGGTGAGATATTCGTTGTTATATGTCCTAATTATTTTTCTATATATTAAAACCATATGGTTAATATATTTAACGTATTATGTAATAGGTCAATATTATCTTATTGATGTTGGATATAGAAATTATGAGGGATTTCGTACACCATATAGATGTCAGTTATATCATCTTAGTGAATGGAGATCAGGACATCAATAGAATACTCAAGAAGAATATTTCAATATGAAATGTTCTACAGATAGAAATGTTAGGATTACTAAAGTTATTATGAGGAATTTTAAGAAGTCCCTCTTATTATTCAATTGACACTCAAATTGATATCATATTAGCTTACTGTTACATTCACAATCTTATTCGTCAACATATAAGCAAAGATTCGTTAAAAGATGAGTTGGATGCTATACTACAAAATAATGACCATATGAATTACATTGATGATATTGAATCATTTGATAATGGACTACATGGAGAGATAATTTAGCAAGGGAAATGTTTATATTGTCGAGAGCTAAAATAGTTCATTGACAATTACTATTACTAATTTTATAATTTATTTACTTGTTTTTCTTGAAAGTCTTCTAATATTATTTGTTATTCATGAATATTATTTATTTCTTTTACATTTGCAACATTTTAATTATTTTTATTTGTTTTCACTTTTATATAATTTTTAATTGTATATATTTTTTAGATGGAATCTTGTGAAGAAAATCAAAATAATATGCAATCTATAACTACTCAAGGAAGAGGAGAAAATAAAAGATATCAGAACAGAGAGGAAGAAAAAATGATTTTCGACATACTTTATGATGTGGCAGGCATCACTTGGAAGACAAATTGTAACTATAAGAGTGGATATTATGCTAAAATTGAAAAGACATCTTAAAGAAAGAATGTCTAAACTAATCTTAAAGCAAAACCTTAAATTAAATCCAAAGTTAAAATTCTAAAGAAGCTACTTAGATACATATTAGATGTTCAAACAAAATGGAAGCATATCTACATGGGATGATGAGCAAAAAATGGTGACTGGTGATAAATACATTTATATGGGTTAGTCAAAGGTATAAACAAAATTTTTATCTTTTTACTATTTATTTTATATTGGAATTTATTATTTGTAATTATTTATGATAATACTATTAAATTATGTAGAGTAGTAAAGGAGAATCAACTTTAGACATGAAACCATTGGTCCATTTTGATTAACTAGTTGAAATTTATGAAAAAGATACATCAAGAGGAAATAAAGCTCAAGGTCTACATAAAGAAAGTAAAGAGGAAATGACAATAATATTGAAACAGGTAGTGATGTGAATAATGTACAATCAAATATTAGAAATGATGAAGAATATGTGCTCAAAACAATTTAACATCACCACTTGAACCTGGAAAAAGAAAGGACAAGAAGATTATTAATCCATTTCATGCAAAGCTTTTGGAGCTATCAAACATTATAAGAAGTGTAGTTCAATCTGAACATGAATCTATTTCATCTGTAAAAGACATGAAAAAACATTTTCTCTTTCTATGGATATTAGTGAGAAAATAATTTAAATATTTGATGTATTGAATAAGGTTGGAGGACTTTCATCAAAGGAGTTGGTTAAAGCAATAAGACTGATCGGTGAAGATGATAAAAAGATTGAGGTCTTTTTAGTAAGCCTGACCATCACAAAACATTATTTGCTCAAGATATACTCAAGTCAACTGAATGATCATATGATATTATATAATCTATATAAGAATTTAATATGACTTTTTTTGTTTGACAATACATTATTTTGATTTTTCTCTTATTAGGATATTATTATCAAAATTGCAAATTGGATTATTTAATTTATATAATAATTATTTTATTTTATTTTATTGATGATATACATAAAAACAAGTTCTTCAATTTTACTCTCATAAGAAAATTACAATTGCTTAAAAATTAATAGTTTGTTAGATCATTAAAAAGTCATTTTAATTAATTATATATTAAATAGAAATATTTTAATTAATTGTTTACAAAATCAATCATATAATAACTAAATATAAATACAAAATTTATTATCATCATTCTTAATATTTAGCATAACTATTAACTTGTCTAATCTCATTTCCAATGATTGTATAACAAACATGCATGATCAGGAATTTCGTTCCTCTTCTCTTTCCTTTTCTCTATTCACATTCCTATTTTTTATTCTAATTCATTCATTATAGGTTACCAAACGAGGCCTTAAACCTACATATTACTACTGTAGAAGAATATATTAGATGTTTATTGGACCAAAGCAATGAGACAGACCATAAACAAGTTAACTATTACTTTAGCACGCCAACAGAAAAGAATTTATATGGTTTTGTAGATTGACTTAATTAAATACATATTGAATAAACTAGTCGTCTTGAGGAATATTAGAAAATGACTCATAACTTTTATAAACTTTATGTAGCACCCCACTCCTGCGTGACCCGAACCCGACATCGATGGTGATATCCGAGTCCGTGCCCCGCGAGGGTGGCATGCTACATCAGTCAAACGAAACTCAGTATAACCCCCCTTTTTGTGAATACATTCATACGTGAGGAAAATAGTAAACAATTTGAGCCCACGTTATTCGTAAACATTTTTAGTCATTACAAACGTTCAACAATAACCCAAAAAAAATAGCCATTAAATGTACAAAAAACTCCACAACCAAATTGGGCCCACTATGAATACAAAGCATCATTTTATAGAGATTGCGGAATACAAATTTACAGGACATTAATGCAAACGCGAACTGATCCCGACCTCTATCTTTCACTTGTATGCAGTGGGCATACTCCCGTGTCTAACGTGGTACTCTTCAAGGCCTGAAAAATAATTACAAATTTTGGGTGAGTTTTGCGAACTCAGTGAGGAACCATCTTCGATGGTCCACTCAATTCATGCAGCAGTCAAGTATATCACTGATTATTTCACACTAACACATTCAGAAGGACCACGTAATTGTACTCAAGTAGTTCACAGATCATTTCACAGTAGCACACTCAGAAATACCATATGGTTGCTGTCACACAAGTATAAGGCGTTACGCC
>JANIJH010000002.1:43498332-43518070 GCA_024520975.1 Erythroxylum areolatum | reverse complement strand
TTATACCGGATTTTGGGATAGTTTGAGTCTAAGGTCTCCAACGCGTTCGTTTGTTAAGAAGTATGTTATCGGATGTCAGATCTGTTTTCTCTTGTCTCTGCATTTGATTTGCTTTTTTTGATTCGTTTGTTTGCTTCGATTCGATCCGCTTTGTTATTTGATTTCTGTTCGATCATCTTTGCTTTTGTTCCGATTCGATTTGTTTTATTTGCTTTCGATTTGTGTTTGCTTCGGTTTCTTTCACCTTACGATTCGATTTCACGTTTGCTTTTGTTTTCGCTTTCCGCCAGCTTTGCTTCGATTCGTTTGCATTTTGTTCTTCGATTCGCCTTCGGATTGTATTGTCCAATTCGAATTCGCTTTGGTTTCGGCAACTTTTGTTTCGTTTTCCGGTTGGGATCCGGTCTCCGGATCGAGTCCCAACACTCCTAGTGAAGTTTCATCCTTCTATCTTCATGTGGACTTTTATTAGAGACAGTCTACGTTGATCGTTATGGTTTACAATAACCTAATGCAAAGAAGATTAAAGAATGAAAGAGATCGTCAGAAAGGTATGTAAACTTCTTACATTTCACGTTTTTGTTTTTATATATCTATATACATGAGTAGTTTTTTTTTAGGTTTTGTTTTATTTCTGTGGTGTTTATTTGATATATATTATGTATGGGATGCATGATCGGAACCTAACATTCGGAACATTACTTTTATGTCAATGGAAATTTTCATTGCATTGATTGTATAAGTAATCCTTTGACTTGAGGTCTCCAAAGTAATCTTGTATAGGGATTGCTATGTTTTGATAATACTTGTAACTTTTCTAATCATGGGTAGTTCAGTTGATAGACATTGGATGTAGCATGAACTATATAGAGATAGTTTAGTGATCAAAATAGGATTCATCACCCTAAAGTAATTAGGAAAAATGTTGTGTTGTCCTCGATTAATATTGATCCGGAAAATCCTTGTCTAAGATGGAATTACATTTTGTAAATATTTTACAAATATCATTAATTGAATTAATAGCTAATGGTGAGAACTAATATGATTAGACTCAAAGTAGAGTAGGCATGTGCTCTATGTCTTATTAGAATATTGTATAATGAAAGGATTGAATTATGTGAAGAAAAAAATCATACATGAAAAGGTTAGTCAAAACTATTTTAACATTTCTAAATATTTAGGTGATCATGATGTGTTGCTAAACACCAGTCTTGATATATAATTATGATAAAATATGAAATTTTTATAAATAAGGATTAATATGAGATATTGAATCTTATTTGGGTATAATTAGTATTTAAAGTTTAACTGAAATTAAATTTTAATTTCAATTAAATTACTAAAATGTCTAAAACTTATTATAAATAGGCTTAAACTCTAATAGAGCTATTATAAATACTTTAGTCAAAAAAATTAAAATTTTATTTAAAATTAACATTCAATTCCAAAATTATATTAATTATTTTAATATTATTAAATTTAATAATTACATTGATTTCTAATTTAATTTAAAATATTAGTTTCTAAAATTAAAATTAATTAGTTTCAATTATATTGAAATTAATTAATTATATTCCTTAAATAATTAAGAAACATGTTTTCTTAAATAATTTGAAAATTGTTTTTCTTAATTAAATTTATTTATTTTAATATGAGTGAGATAAATTAATTTTATGACTTTATTTGTTTAGAGAATTGTTATTCAATTTATTTATAAATTTTTCTTTATTTATGAATAATAATTTTCTTGATTTATTAGAAATGATATTTTTCTTGATTAAATGTTAAAAATTTTTCATTTATTAATTAAGGAAAGGAGCTTTCTTTAATATTTTGAAAATAGTTTTCTAACTTATCAAAGAAAGATTTTCTAATTAATTAAGAAAGTAATCTATAAATACATAATATAAATGACTTTCTTAATTAAATTTAAAAGTTTTTATTTAATTTTGAAAGCAGTTTCTTTTAATGTTAGAAAATAGTTTTCTAATTAAGGAAAATTAATTTTTAATGGGATTAGAAATAGTAATTTCTAATTAGATTAAAATAGTTCTCTAATTGAATTAGAATGTGTTACTTATATAATTTTTAAAAAGGAGCTTTTTTAAATTATAATAAGTAAGAAGCATAACTTACTTAAAATTGTTTTCAATTAAATCTTGATAAGCGAGTCGAGATAATTGGAAATAGTTTTAAGTTAGATTTGAAAATTGTTTTCAAATCAAATTCAATTTCTATTTGGAAAGATTTAATCTAATTTAATTTTTTCAAAGAGTTGAAAATATTATTTTAGATTACAAAAATCAATAACTATAATCAAATGAAGCATGATATTTTATGCATATAATTAATTATGAGTGCATACATAATATACTTTATTTATATATTTGATATATATATTAGATGCATGTTAAATTGTATATTTTATATGTGTGATATTTTACATGAAATTTTATATTTGACGAGACGAATAAAATTAAATCCCTCATTAAATTACTAAGTGCATATTGAGAACGTAATGGTTTCCTTCCATTGCTATAAGATAAACTAGAGTTTTGTTTATTGTTTGAGGAGTAAACTCAATTCAACATGAATATAGTTAGTCTCATAACAGTGAGTCCTACTTAACTAAATTTATGTGATTTGGATGAGTAAACTCATGATCACATGAATTTAGAGACAAGGTTAGGAATAACATATAATATATATTTTGGAAAGAGTTTTCACCTAATAGATCTAAGAGTTATATGAGATGTAGTTGATAAAGTTGTTATATATCTAATTTAAGTTAGTTTATTGAGCAAACTCAAGATCAATTATATTTAAATGGACCCTAGACCACTAGAAAGATTAGAGTAATCTTTCTAAATAGTAATGAGGCCTATTATTTAGAAAAGAATAATAGGAGTAACCAAATACATGACTAACATTCTAAACTCATTTGGTAGCCATGACATATAATTAATTACTTATTCTTCTTACATTTATATTATGCTCTAAGTGGAATTTTGATAGAAGCATATTTGATCATATTTATACCCCATATTTAATATCTATTTCCTTGATATTTTTTACTTTTATCATATATTTGGTACTTAAGTCGCTCCAAGTGTGTTTATAGATTATAGTTGCCTTTATGGACTAAAAGAAGAAGAATTCAAATGAAAATGTGGCATAAAACAAAGATTTGAAGCAAAGAAGGGATACATAGCTATGTATCTGACTGTATAAGTTAGTAAACCCATGCAGATTCACAAATTCTAGAGATTTTGGATTATAATTGGTTTAGTACACGACCATGTATCAAACTGCGTATCTCCCAAAATCCTAAAAATTACTATAAAAAGACATATTCAGGGGCAAAATAGAATAGCAAACGTGCAAAATCATTTAGAGACCTTTAGAGGTAATTCAAGGGGTGATTTTGATTTAGAGAAGTGGAAAACACACAAAAAAATCATCGAAAGATCTAAGAGAATACAATATCAAACCTTTACCTTGCAAATAACATTCAATAGGAGATAAAAGGGAGATATAGAATTATGAACTCTTCATTTTCTATTCATTTTTAGTTTTGTTTATGTTTTATTTTATTTCCTATCATGTGTAACTAAACTTCTTTAGTGTACACGTAAAATGAACCCTATGTTTATGCTATAACATATTTTGATTCTTTTATTTAATGCAATTGTTTTGATTGATCTACTGTGATTCGATTACGTGTTTAATATATATTCTAATAGATATAAAATATTAGTGTATAACATGATTTCATGATATAGAGAATGAGAAATCATGTGTATGAATAGATCTATCGTAATTGAAAAAAGTTGATTGCAACCCTAAAGATAGGACGACATAAACTTTTTATATTAGGGTCAATCCTAATAGGGAAATTCACAATTCAGTAAAGCAATCTTAGTACCTTTAACTGAATAATATAGATTGATAATTCTAAGATTAGTTGTTAATAGTCTTAAGTGAGTTATTAGCATACTCTAAGAATTTTAACGATCCAACAGTCAATAAAATAATTGCATAATAAAATGTCAACTATATAAGGGTTATTAGAGGGATTTGTGACCTAGACACTAATGCTTCATGTCGATAGTTTTGTAAATGATTCCTTATATCTCAATTAAGTTTTTTTGCCTATTTTATTTTATTGCTTAAGTTTTATTTGCTTTATTTAAAAATCAAAAGTAATTTTGTAGATTAAATAATAAAAATGGTAATTATTAATACTCATCGTCTTTATGGGATCAACTTGTACTTATCAATATTAGCTATAGCTATACTATGCACTTACAGATATTCATAATTGACACACTTAAAACTAGTCAATCAAGTTATTGGCACCGTTGCTAGGGACTTTGATATTAGGAAAGCCTTAGTTTTATTAATCGAGTCATTACTTTAGTTTTTTATTATGTTTTATTCTTGTTTTTGGTTGACGTTATTTTATTTGTTTTATTCTTTCTATTTTATTTTGTTTACTTTATTTCTTTAGTTTTAAAATTAGACTCCTGGTCAATTTATGACCCGGAGTACATCTAAGAGCTTATTAGAAGTGTATCCTAAAATAGAAAGAATAACACGAAGGAATCTTCGTAGGACTAATCTATGAGAGTTTAAACTAGGCAATTGGATAGACGGCTTAAAAGGCCACGTGGATATAGAGGAATCTTACATTATGGTGGACCAACCACGTCTGATGTTTGACTATGCTAGGAGGACCTAACTGGTGTGAAAGCTAACAATGTGAGACCAACTATTCAGATGAATAACTTCAAAATCAAGTCGAGCATCATCCAAATAGTGCAACAGTCAGTCTAGTTTGATGGATTCTAGGACAAAGACCTAATGTGCATATCTCTAACTTTTTAGAGATTTGTGATACATTCAAGATCAATGGAGCAAATGATGACGCCATTAGACTGCGTCTATTTACATTCTTCCTAAAAAGAAAGGTTAAGCAATGGTTGAATTCTATGCCATGTTCGTCACTCACTCCATAGGAATAAGTGGCAGAAAATTTTTGCTAAAGTACTCCCCGTTGTAAAAACTGCAGTTAAAGAATGACATCTCATCATACTCCCAATATGAAGGTGAATCACTATATGATATGTGGGATAGATTTAGGGAGATGCTCAGATGATGCCCTCATCATGGATCACCATTGTGGATGCAAATCCAAGCCTTATATAATAAGGTACGTCAAAGCACATAGCAGTTAATTGATGCAGTATGTGGAAGGATGTTAAATAATAAAACACCTGAAGTGGCATAAGAGTTGATAAAAGACATGGACATGAACAACTACCAATGGTGCGTAGTTAGAGGATGAACTAATAGGCCAGTGGGAGTCTATGAAGTAAATGTGGTGGCACAGTTGGTGAGTCAAATAGAGGACTGAAATATGTCAATGACTGTATGTATAATTATTTTCATGTGCAAAAATTTAATATCCACGTGTATGTGTATGTCATACTATGCATGAGCATGAAATACATTTCTAATCTCTCATATTTACTATTCTAGCCTCAACGTGGGTAATGGGATGTTACATCTACCATAATTGAAAGGGGTTGATTGCAACCCTAAAGATAGGACAACATAAATCCTCTACATTTGGGTCAAACCTAATAGTGAAATTTACAAATCAGTAAAGCCATCTTAGTACCTTTAACCTGAATAATATCGGTTGATAATTCTAAGATTAGTTGCTAATACTCTCAAGTGAGTTATTAGTATACCTTAGGAATTTTCACAGTCCAATAGTCAATAAATAATTGCATAATAAAAGGTCAATTATTTAATGATTTTTAGGGGATTCATAAATTAGACACTAATGCTTGATTTCGATAGTTTTCTAAGTGATTCCTTATTTCTCTGCTCATTTTTCCTACTTATTTTATTTTATTTGCTTTAATTAAAAATCAAAATTAATTCCATAGAGTAGATAATTGGATAATAGTAATTGCTAATACTCATCGTCTTTGTACGGTCGACCCATACTTGTAGGAACTAACTACAGATAAGTCCTGCACTTACGGATAATTCATAATTGACACACTTAGAACCGGTTAATCAAATTTACCTTGTTTAGTTAACACTAAGATAGTGAACCACATTTCTTGGACTTAAGATATGTTTAAGAATAGTTCTCAATAATAGATAGGAAATTAAATTCCCATTATGTCATTTTGCTATAATCCCTGTTGAATTCAGTGAAAAAGTTTTAGAGATATGTCAAAATCATATAGATTAAAAAAAGTATTGACATTTTAAGTTGACTAATGTATCATAAACTTTGATGACAACATGTAAGAAGTATGTCAACACCATAATTGTAAAATGCAAACGATTGCATAGAGTATAGCTAAAAGGTATAGTACATTGATGGAATTATTCCACTTAATTTAGCCTAATAAAAGCATAAACATGGATATCAATTAAAAGCTTTGCTATAGCATGATAATAGTTGTCATCAGAAGAAAATGATTACATGATTTTTCTTGCCTATACGAGATATTTTAGAGATCATATATATTTATAATTCATGCTTATGAGTATTTGATATTGAATTTAGATTCAACATTATTATAATGTTCAAAGTATGATAAGAAATAGAATCTTGATTAATAATAGTTGATCCAATTTTACATAAATAGTTTGCATGTGTTGGATCAAAGGAGATTTATACTTAGCATAAACGTCAAGAATACAAATTTGGATAACCGAGAATATCATTTTATGTCTTTTGGTTAAATCAACACGATAAGAATCCTAAAGTTACATACAAGGATATATGTAACCTTTTAATTATGAATCATATGAAACTTGTAAATTTTGTTTAGTTGAAGAATAATCAAATCAACCTTTGGTGAAAGGATGAAGATGATACTGAATTGTTAAATTTATACATGTGATGTATTGGATGGAATAACAATTCATAAAAGGATGATACTTATGTTTCATTATATTACTAATGAATTTATGCAATATAGTCAAATGTATCAAAGTGAAATGTTAATTTAAAATTTTGAAAAATTTAAATTGTTTAAATCTAAGTAGAAATTAAGTATTGAGAATATTGAAGCACTTTGATGAGATCGTTGTGATGAGTTTAAAACTTTTTGTTATCTATAGGGAATGCTATTCTCTAGCAAATACATTCACAACTAAATTCATAAAAGTATGGATTTATGTAATGAAAAAATATAATATGAGATATTGTATGATGTAATATTATTTCTTCTACAGTGATGTCTAGTATAATGATTTTACCTTTAATCATTCTAATTAGATCAATTAGCAAGATTTTAAATTAGATATGAAATGATAAGTCTTTGAAAGAGTCAAAGTTAATGATTCAAGGATGCGATGCTTAGTTGAAGCATACATTATCCATTAAGTTTAGAAATAAATTGGGTAATAAAAGATTATGAGATATCCAAAATGTTGGATATAATCTTAAAGATCCATTGAACAAATTACTTTATTCAATGTATACTTATAGGAGAATGGTTCTTAAGACAAGTAGAAGGAGTAAGATGAAATTTGAAAAGTTCAAATCTCATGATAGTACATCCAATTGGAACTACTGCCTTTGTTGATACATTTGATATATAGTTAAAAGGTTACAAGACATTAAAGATTAACTTTCATAATGAGTTCAAAGAGTTTATTTTAAAGATGATTGTGAATTTATCATATCTACAAGAAGGTTAGTGGGAGTATAGTTGTCCTCATCAGTGGGAGTATGTAGAGAAATATTGCTTATAGAGAACAATAATTCTAATTTTCAATTATTGAAAAAATAATTATCTAATAACAACTCTTGTTGGATATGAAGACAACTTAATTATGGGAATTACATGCATAAAGATAGATTGCAATTTGTTCACCTATTATAAGTTCAAGTGTATAGATAATGTACTAAAGATGTTTAGAATTTAAGATATTAGATAATTATGAAGTATTAATGATATTCATTATTTTATGTATGAGTTGATATTTAAGTTCAAGGAGATAAGGATATTTACTTTAAAAGTAAATCCTAATTAAGGTTATTTTTACTTAGAACAATATTAATTTAAAATTGAAAAGGTTCCAATGTAGCAATGGTTGTTAATTAAGCCATAATACTTTTTTATTTAATAGAAATTATTATTTGGATTAATAAGTTCTTTAGTAAACTTGATATAATTCCTTGCATTATTTAAGATAATAATATACTATAGAACATTAGGAAGAATGTTTTGTTGTTCTCGATTAGTACTGATTTAGGAAATCCTTGGCTAAGGTGGAATTAATTTTTGTAAATGGTTTATAAATGCCATTAATTGAATCAATAGTTAATGGCAGAGAACTAACATAATTGAACTCAAAATAGAGTAGACATTAATTTTATGCACTACCTCTTATCGGAACATTGTATGATGAAACAGTTGAATTATATATAAATATCATACACAGAAAGGTTAATCAAATCCACTTTGGCATTCCTAAATATTTGGGTAGTAATGATGTGTTGCCAGACTCCAATCTTGATCTATGAATATAACTTGTTTAATTGAAAAATTAAAGATAAATTAAAAGAGTTTTAATTTATCTAATTCTAATTTTAAATTAGAATTAGAATTTATAATCATTACTAATATATTTAGGAATCTAATGAGTCTCACGTAAAGAATTAATTGAAGAGAGCAAAAGTATTTTAATCATATTCGGTTTGATTGTAAAATTTGAGAAACTTTATAATTAAATATAAGATATTTAATAAATAAAGATCAATATGAGATATCGGAACTTGTTTGGACATAATTAGTATTTAATTAGAATTAATATTAATTCTAATTAAATTTTAATTTCAATTAAATTACTAAAATGTCCAAAATGTATTATAAATAGGCTTAAGATTTAATGGAACTATCACTTCTTGCTTAACCCTCTCCATAAAAATTATAGAGTTTGTTCAACTTGTTTTGTAGATACAGGTAGAAGCGAGACACTTATACAACTAAGGTGGTTAAGATGGATTGATTTCAAAAACGTCTTGACAGGTACAACAAGAAAATGATCAATTTTTGAAATAAGGTACGAATTAAGATTAATGATTTATTATGATTCAACAAGAGGAGATTGATGGTATTCAAAAAGGAAAATGCAAGGTTATTAATAGACGGTCAACTAAGCAAAGGAAAAAGACTCTTATCAAATTGGCAATGGAATAAAAAATTTAAATTGATAATTTTTAAATTAAATTAACTAAGAATATTTAGATTGAATTAGAGTTAGTAGTTTTAATTAAATTTATTATATATAATCAAAATTAAAGATAATTAATTTCAAATAAATTTAAATTCAATTTACATGTGTTTAAATTATATGAGTCAATAAATTCATATAAATATTAATAAATAATAAATATATATTTTAATAACACTGATATACAACGAAAATTTGAAATAAATTTAAATTCAATTTAAATGTGTTTAAATTATATGAGTTAATAAATTCATATAAACATTAATAAATAATAAATATATATTTAACACTGATATAGAACGAAATAAAAACATAATCCTTTCAAAAATTTTAGTCATTTAAAATTTAAATTAAACAATTTCTATGTATTATAATTTATTTTAAATATTAAAGTTATATATATAATTTAGAAATTAAAATGCACTTTTTACGTATTATAGGCCAATCCAATCATTTCCATTTGGTAACATCATAATAAGGCTTTATTTGGTAAATAACTTATAAGGTCTTTTTTGACGAGTTGAATGTCAATTTTGTGTTTAGATCTATCATTATTAACGAATTTTTTGAATAATTTATGGTCATAATTTTCTAGTAGTAGTAGTAGTAGTTATTATTATTATTATTATTATTATTATTATTATTATTATTATTATTAGAATTACGGACTTAATTTTTATAAAATTAATTTTTTAAAAATATTTAAAAATAAAATATAATACTTATTTCTTTATAAACTCTTTTAAATCAATCCCACCTCGAAATGGCGACCACAAATGGCTATCTGATCACAAGTCACCACCGCTTTGGTCCACAATCAATCCGCAACCAGAGAATGTGGTTATATAAGTAAACAACCACAAGCTTGTCAACTACCTCAGCAACGAGATGTTTTCTTTTGACTTCAAGGTCTCTCTTTCTTCTAGCTTAACTTCCATATCTTCTTCACAAAGACCTGCTAAGCTATCAAGAGCAGTCAGAAACAAGTTCCAATGCGCCAATTCTAGCCCGGACGTGCCTTTGACAACTGGTAAATTCGTTTCTCTTATCGTTTCTCCATTTGCAATCTTCTTTTTTTTTTTTCCTTATTTGAAGGTAAACTTGATTGCTTGTTTAGATTTGAAGTCGTTTAGAAAGTGAGAATTGACCCTTTAATAGAAGATAAGCGATTGGTGAAAGTGATTTAATTTGGTCGCATATGGCTTGTCCAAAAGATGTAAAGGATTACGGTAATTTCTCCAGAAGAAATACTTTGCTATCATCTAACATTTGAACATGGATTTATGACAGAAAAGCTTATAAATGATACTTCGGTAACTGGTGGTGCATATGATTTTGAAAGAGCAACATTGTCACTTCTTACTGAGAAGTTGTTATCGTCAACAAAGAAGGTGACGCTAATAAGGCATGGTCTAAGCTCTTGGAATGAAGAGGGAAGAGTTCAGGTTTGTACCGTCTCGGATGTATAAAGCATAAAATCTTGATTGGCAAATCGACGAAAGGAATGTTGTAACTCAGGTTTATGCTGCCTCCTCACACATCTGGATTTCTGCAGAAAAGGCAAAAGGCTGTTCCAATGGAGAAACTCCGTGATTTGGAAACTAACATTATTATCTTTGTGTGTGTTCATTAGTGTTCTATTTCCCTAATCCTTCTCAAGTTTAAGCTTATTGCAATGTGGCTTGTAGACAAAGAAAAGCAAGTCACTCTATTGTTGTATGTTGTCATGTAATTTGCCAATCATAAAAACGTGACTCTTGAGGGGAGCTTTTGTTAAGTGGTTTGGACTTGGCATGGAGTCCATTGGATTGGCAATGTATTAAACATCCTTAGAAATTAGGTAATGCAAGCGATAGTTGCCACTAACTTGAATGTCCATATCCATGTGCAGGGAAGCTCAAACTTATCCATCTTGACTGAGACTGGAGTAAAGCAAGCTGAGAGGTGTAGAAGGGCTTTAGCAAACATCCACTTTGATCAATGCTTTTCAAGTCCAATATCTCGTGCCAAGGTTTGCCTACAAGAACATTGTGCTAAATTTAGTTTTTTTATCAAGTAACATAAATATGTTTCCACTGCAGTCCACGGCAGAAGTCATATGGGAAGGGAGAGAACAGCCATTGGTTTTCCTTGATTCACTGAAGGAGGCGCATTTGTATTTTCTTGAAGGCATGAAAAATGGTCCGTCCCTTTTTGTTGCATTTGTTTGCTTGCTTACAGAGCTTGAGAATTCAACTTTGTCTTGAATTGTTTTTTGAACGTCAAAGGATTTTGTATGTGTAAATGTAACTAGTCAATTTACATTTAATTATTTCCTATGACAACTCCTTTGCAAAGGTGAACTTCAATTGTGAAGAGTTAGTCTCTACATGGCATGAAACTTGTTGAAATTAGTTAACTATCGGCCTTTAAGTCTAAATCACATTCAGCATTTGGAGACAGTGGACGCTAAGGAGAAATATCCAAAGGAGTACACAACATGGAGAGAAGACCCTGCTAATTTTAATGTGAATGGTATCTACCCTGTGCGAAAACTATGGGGGGCAGCTAGAGAAGCTTGGAATGAGATTTTGCTTTCACCTGTTAGTTCTTTCCTCTCTCTAGTTACAGCTGTGCTTGAATGATAATTTGACTTACATGAGAATCTTGCATACTCTTCAGGGGGGAAATTTTCTGGTTATCACTCACAAATCAATCTTAAGGGCACTTATCTGTACAGCCTTGGGGCTAGGCCCAGAGAGGTATGAGATGATCTTTTGTTCCCTAGAGTAAGGTTACCTTGTAACTTAGCACTTTCTTTTTCTTTTATCCTTGTTAGATGTTTTGTATTTTGACAAACTGAAAACAAATTCAACACTAAATCATAAAGAACAGTATCCACCAACCACAGTAAGTGTGAAGCTATTTATCACAAAGAACAGGATCCAGTAACCATCTAAGAATAGTATGAAGCCATGTATGACAAAGAACAATATCAACCAAAGATCATGTGATCTTACTGCATAAAGACTTATAGTGAACAGCTAGAAGGTGAGTTGCATTGTTACAAGAGCGAGGAACCCATGTAAAACTGATTTTTCTGTCAGAATCAAGTTCTCCTCTAATATAGCTTCAATTATGCCACCATACTGAGCAAAATAATCAGCGAATTAATATAAGTTGCAGAAAGCCTTTTGACACAGACCTCTTTCAAACCAATTGCTTTGACAAGACGAACTCTACCTAAATATCATTCTTAGATACTTGAATACATTAGTTTAGAACGTATAAACCAGTTTTATGAGCATGGAATTTGTGTAGCCTAATATTATTTTGTATAGATGGGATTGCTTGTCAAGTGCATTCTTTTCCTTCTATACATTGCTTAGCATTTAGTTGGTTCAGGTTCCGGGCGACTGATGTGAATAATGGTGGCATCTGTATATTCAATTTTAACACAAAAGGAGAAGCCATGCTTCAAGCCTCGAACATGACTGCACATATGTATGGTGATCATGTCTATTTTTACTAAAATTTTTTCAAGACTCAGAATTTTCAAAAAGAAGGCTGACAACCAGACCATGGAAAGCAATCATGCCGCGCTGATGAGCTGAGGAAGAACGGAAACCCTGGATTACATCTTGTTTATGCTTTGTTTCTGATAATAAGTTGAAAATCTCAATCCTCAATTAGATACATCGGATGTAATAATTTCATATTATGGATTAAAAGAGTCGAAATATATTGAGTGAATGGGATAATCTTCCCTCTACATTACTGCCTTAATTTATAGCAGAATTACATCAGTATATACAACCAGGACTCTTGTATACAAAACAAAAATTTGTTACAATAAAAAAAATCCAAAATAGAGAAGGAAACATGTCTACGGAACAAAAATTTGTTACAGCCTGTACGACAAACCCAAAACAAATAAATAAGAAGCAATATTAGGAACTGAAAGATTTGTTACTTGAACTTAACACCCTCCCACAAACTTGACGGGGAGAACTTGAGTATGTCAAGTTTGGAGCGAAGAGTAATAAACCACTTTGAAGTAAGAGCCTTCGTGAGAATATCAACATATTGGTTACTGGACGTCACATAATTAACAAAAAGATCACAATGCTTTATTTTTTTTCAAACAAAATGATAGTCAATTTGGATATGCTTGGATCGTTTGTGGGACACCAGGTTTATAGTCATAAATCGAGCACTAAGATTATCACAATACAACATAAGTGAATGACGTAATGTTATATGAATTTCAAGTAATAGCTGTTGTACTCAAACAATTTCTGCAGTAGCTAAGGTTAGAGCTCGATTTTCAGCTTCAGTACTTGAACGAGCTATGCTTTTTGGATGATCAACTGATCAAGTTGCTACCAAAATAAACACAATAATCCTCTGTTGAACGACGAGTATTAGGGTCCCCAGCCCAATCTGCATCAGCCACAAGACGTGAGTTATTAGTAGGACAAAAGAATAACCCATAATGCAACGTTTCTTTTAGGTAGCAAAGAATACGCTTGACAGCTTGCCAGTGATTGATGGTAACCTTACTTAGAAATTGACATGCTCTATTAACAACATATGAAATGTCAAGACGGGTTATTGTTGCATATTGGAAAGTGTCGATGACACTTCTGCATAGACCAGGATCAATCATGGCTTCCCCTGAAATTGTAAGTTGAGAACCACTTTCTGTTGGAGAAGAGACAGGCTTAGCATTATCCATCTTAGTCTGCCAGAGCAGATTCATAAGATACTTAGATTGAGATAGGCAAAGACCACCAAAAAAATGTTGAACCTCAACACCAAGAAAATAGTTAAGCTCTCCCAAATCCTTTAGTGAGAAGGCTGCATGTAGGTCATGAATAAGGCATTTGTATAGGTTAGTGGTGGTCCATTCTAGTAAGTCACACATGTTGACCATATTAAAGGCATCTCCCGCCTGCCCGCTAGTGGCATGGAGCTCCTTCATGAACTTCCTCATGTTTACGAACTACGCAAAACTATTATGTAGCTTTGTGATAGTTCGTTTTGTTATTATAGAAGATTCGCAAGAACTCCCATATGGACCCACCTAAACTATCTTGATTTCTTGTGTGTTTATGATGTGTTAACAAGTTTGATGCATACATGATTTAAGTTGTTTATGAATTGATTGACAAGTTGAGATTTTGGGAATTATGTGTTTTATGGATTCAATGCAAGATTGACTATGGAAATGAATGTTTTCAATGGTTTTGCTTGTTTCTCAGTTATAAGCTTGTTATCCACGAACTTTTAGGCTCACCCCTATTCTGGTGAACGAGAGGCAAAGTATCACTCCAAATTTATATCTTTGTATTTTGAGTTAGTTTTCGGGAAGCAAAATGCTTTAGTTGCATTTCAAGTATTACTTGTTCAAGTATACTTTATATTTTTGGGTTATAAGACAAATGTTGTATTGTGGCTTGAAATGCCTATTAAAGCTTTGTAAAACTCTTATCTTTTGATATTAATGAAATATATTTGGGTTTGCTTATGATTTTTCATGTTTTTGCAATTCATTCTCAAGAGACTAAGGATTTGAAGAAGTTTCTTTTGTGTATGTTTGTATACATCTTTTGGTTGAGTTATAGATGTAATTTTGAAAGTATATGTGCAAAAATTGGTGTTTGATAGTCGGGTTTGGGTATTTGGGTTCGAAAGTTTTGCCATGGCGAAGCCAAACTTGGTCCCGACAAACCTTTCTCGAAGGGTATTTTTGTATGGTTCTTGATAACTTCGCCGCGGTGAAGCCAAAAGTTTGATCGCGGCATATTTTACTCGAAAGGTTTTAGTTTGAATTTGACAACTTCGCCGCAGCGTATTTGTCCCGAAAGATCAGTTCGCTCGACTTTGAGCCTTCACCGCGATGAAGTCAAAACATTGTCCGCAATGTATTTGACCCCGAAGGGTTCTTTATCTTGACCCTGAGACTTCACCACGACGAAGCTAAATGTTGGTCGCAGCAAACTTGTCTCGAAAGGTCCTTGGAAATACTTCCACAGTTTCCCCGTCATTATTGGCTGTGAAGTTTTCATTTCAAATTGAATGTTTTCAATTCCCTCTCACATGACCTTCATGCGACCACCTCAAGTGGTCCCCTAGGGATAGGTAACAGGACCCGGGGCCAATATCTTATGATATCAAAGAATGCAGATGAACCTATGTTGGCTAATGAGGGTTTTTTGAAATAACCCTACAGAAAAATACGCTCATATTTTATGATTATGGAGTTGGACTCTAAAAACGGGATCCAACACAAAGTCCGGTTTGAAAATAGAACTCGATCAGTGTAAACTGGACCCATATCGAGCCTGATGGGGAAACTCGATATGAAAGCTATATATAAAGGTTAAGGTCTACTATAGTTGCTCATATCATTTGTAAGCATAAACATTTTCTGACCCGTTAAGAGGGGTTGCATTTTGAAAAAATTGTAAAAAGACATTAACCGCATTTTGGTGAGTGGTTCCCGTGAAGACGACGACTAGCTCGCGCTTCAGAAAGCTCGTTTGAAGTTATGGAACTGAAATCAGGTGTTTTCTGCATTTCTTCGTTTATTACCCTTTTATGTTCGATCCGAGATATATAACTAAGGTATCGTTATGTGTTACACGTGGTATTAGTAGTGATTTAATGGGGTGGTTAAAAACGAAGATTTTTTAATTTTCTCTATAAGATTTTCGGAGAGCTAACTTCTATTTATCAGTTTTTTCTTGCTTTTTAGATTGTGAAATTGGTATAAATGTGTTTAGCCTTGAGAAACGGAGTGAAAATGAGTCTAGGAATGCAAAAAAGGACAAGCGCCCAACTAGTGAATAGTGACGGCGCTTCTGGCGCGTGTGGAGAATTACTAACTGGACGCATGTCAGGCACGTGCATTGCATGTGCCAACTTCGGTGGGCGTGTCTTCGCATTGTCGCGCATGGGTGACACTCATCGAACGCATCTTTGCACTTTGACGTGGTGATTGCATGACACATGCCTCTCGCGCGGAAGCGCAGCTTACGCATCGACTAACACCATACTAACGTAAGCCATACGAAATTGCTACTGTAAAAAAAACAAAACAAAACATAAAAAATTCAAATTTTTCGTAAGGATGCCCGAGGTATTTTAGGTCAGTTTTTGGGTTTGGAAATTTTATAAGGTGAAATTTTCCATTTTTTGGATTTATTAAGTTAGTAATAAATTAAAGTTTAACTCTACAAAAGGAATTAAGACATTCTAAATCTGATTTCGAGTAAATTTTCATGCTTCGGACATCACATAAGAGAGAAACTTCAAGTTTTCGTATCTCGAGTTTCATATTTAGTGTTCGGGATTGCATAATAGTTACTCAAAAAAGGTTTTAAGACATTCTGAAGCCATTTTAAGTAAATTTGCGTGCAACGAACTTGCCATAAGGGAGATACATATGGTTCTCATGTCTCAAGTGGTCAGTTCAATGTCCGATGACGCATGATAGTCACTCTAATAAGATTTTTCCTTTACAAAAGTCTTAAATGAAATTTTCAAAGGATGTCTTCATCACGAGTGTGTGACAATGAGACTGTGCATTCTAGTTTTTGCATTTATTAATGTTACATTGTCACATACCATATGCCTATAAAGAATATGATGTTAACATAAAAGTGTATCCCTTTTATTTGTGGACTTTTTAAGTGCTGATGAGGATGTAGTCACCACAGTGGCCTTTTGAGTCAGTATTTTGAATTGTTCTGCTTACACTTTAGGGGATGTCTCTAGTCTTATATTTAGTTATTCTGCCCACAGGTGTTGGCCTTCCATGAGATTTTGAGAGGTGCATAAAGGCATTGGATAGAGGAAAGTTGTTGCTTGAATGATCTATTCACCCATAGGTGATAATGTTGTGAGAGTTGATGGTTTGTAATCTAATCACTTTTATGTGGAGTTCTAGGTGCATATATTATGTATTCAACCCACAAGTGTTTCATAATATGTGAACAGATTCTCAGAAAAGATACTATTTAATGGTTTTGAGTATCACTGTTGTGCTACATTTGTGCTGATTTAAGCATTATCACTTTGTGGCCACCTTTTCGGCCAACAATATCGGTGTCACTATTGAAACTCTAACTAGTTTCAATATAAAGAAGTGGACAAAGGATGTATTGAATGATATGGAGATAGTTGAGGTTGATATGGTCATACGGACGGAGAGGCCATCTCTACTTACATCCATGAGCTCGAGTGCTCATGAAGCAGCCTATGAAGCCTGGGATTGATCTAATAGATTGTGACGTATGACCATTAATAGATTCAAACCTGACCATCTGCTTAGTAGACTTCTGGACACAGGCATAACGAAGGAATTTGTTGGAAATGTCTCCCAAAGGTACATGGTCTCACATAATGTTGAGATAAGTGCCTTGATGAAAGAATTATTCTTCAAAAGGTATATGGGAGAAGGGGGAGTAATGAAGTATATATCAAGAATGATCCATCTTCACAGTAGACTGAAGATGTTAAACATTCTTCTTCCTGATTTATTAATAGTTCACCAGAATATGAATACACTCCCTTCAGAGTGTAGTAATCTGGTGATGATATGACATATTATTCGGAGGATGAGGAATGGGACTTCAATGCTTTGATTACCCATAGCATTGCTGAGGAGGAGAAACTCAAGCTTGCTACTCCTACAGGCCTCGAAGCAACTAAAGGGAAGGCAAAGATAAAACCCGCTAAGATCAAATGTAGAAAGTTAAAATCTTTTCCACATGCTGATGCTGGTCAATCCAGTACTGGTAAAGGTCTTAGGGATATAAAGAAGCCAATAGTATGAGGCCTAGAAAGAAAGAAAGACTATGACCATTAGGTAACTCATTGCCTTATCAATTTATGAATCTAATTTGCGATAGTCGCATTAAGTACTTGGTGATTAGATAGTGGAGTATCTGGTCAAGGCGCTTCCACAATGCAAGGGTTAATATCCAGGATAAAGCCAAATAAAGGAAGGAGTAACTGATGGTTGATGGCAATGAAGAGGCAAAAGTAATATCTATAGGGAATGTATGTACTGAACCTTGCTGCAAGGTTCATTTCGATTTTTACACGACACATTTTATATGTGATCTTTGTATCAATTTGGAACAAAGAAGGTTGACGTTTTGTATTTAACGCTTATGTTAAACAGTTATTGTTTAATGCAAAACATAATAGTACAACTTTCTTATCATATGGTTTATATAAAATGTGTCTTATCCCAAATTAGATATATGCTTCTTTGTATCTTCCTGAGCAAGTCATGAAAAGAACCCTGATGAATGAAAAGTCATACATAGTGTGGCATAAAAGTTTAAGCCACATTTCCAAAACTGAGGTTGAGAGATTTATTAAGGAAAGTATTCTCTCAATTCTAGATTATAATGATCTGGAAACATGTGCTGACTGTTGCCGGGGTAAGTTGACTAATAAGGAAGAAGGGTCAACTTGTGCTTCTGACCTGTTGAGTTTGATACATACGGATATTAGAAGACCTTATACAGTTGCATTATGCAATTCCAAATGTATTCTAACATTTGTTGATGATTATTCCCTTTATAGTTATGTGTTTTTTCTTAAAGACTGAGGGTTGAGAACTAATTAGGAAAATCCATCAAGATAATTAGATTTGACGGTGGAGGAGAATCTCATAGAAAACATGGTGTTTCAAGACTTTAAAAAATCAACTTGCCAAGTATATGGAATCAATTGGAATAATGAATTAATTCACTACGCCGGATAGTTCTGAGCAAAATGATGTGTTACTGAAAGGCATAACCACTCCCTAAAGGACTTAAAGAAGTCAATGTAGAACATAACTAATCTACCTAATTATTTAAAAGTGTAAAAACACGGCTTTGCACACATTCGTGTATGGGGCTGTCCTACTAAGATATTATAATCCTTATAAAGATAAATTGCATGCTTGTTGTGCTCATTGCTATTTAGTAAGATATCCTGACCATTTTAAAGCTACAGATTTTACTATAGAGAAAGAGAGACCAAAATAATGGAATCACAAATAACTAAGTTTCTAGAATATGATGATGATGGGCCTTTTGAATGATAGCAGAGTGGATACTACAGTTATTATGTACTCGTTACTCATACATTTAGATTCGGTGGATCTACGTCTCTATACTATGCGTGTACAAGAATAGGAACCTATACCTGTGCATATAGAAGTTTCTGGGGGGGTACAAAATCTAATCTAGTTATATAAATCCACTAGAGTGAGACGAGCTGCTATCTCATCTGATTTCATAGTCTATCAAGTGAACAAGACTATGCTATTAGACATGTTACGGATCCAGTTACTTTTACAGAAGTTGTTTCTAGACCCAATGCAGATTTTTGGTGGGTTGCAATGTAACATCCCGGTACCAGCGGGAAGGGTAAAATAGGAAATATGGGTGTTTAGTGAGAGCTTAGTAATGCAATTGCA
>JANIJH010000002.1:43468606-43498232 GCA_024520975.1 Erythroxylum areolatum | reverse complement strand
TTCGCGTCTGCATTAGTGTATTTTTATTTTCTGAACTCTTGTATTAATGATTAGGTCAATTTGTAAAGTCAACTGACTGATATAAATTGTATTAAAAAAAGGGGGCCCTCGAGGCCATTGAATTGTTTATGTAAGTTGTTTTCTGCATACATTATAATGTGTGTGTGTGTGTTTCCAAAAAAAACAAATGAAGCTTAAATTGATATTGAGTCTTGACTGAGTGATGCAGCACGCCACCCTCACAGGACACGGACTCGGATATCAACGTCGATGTCGGGTTCGAGTCATATGGGAGTGGGGTGTTACATGCAATGACTGATGAGATGCAAGTCATAAAACATGGTAAGATATGAGAGCTAGTTGATTTGCATCGGATCTGCAAACCCGTTAGTTGTAAACGAAGTTGTAAGACCTAAAGAATTTCAGAGTAAAGTTTCACAGTTTATGGGCTCGCTCAGTTGCTTGATGGTTCATTTAAGAAGAAATGTTGACTTTAATGTTACTTTTTCTCCCGTATCTTCGTAGGATAAATTTTAAGTAATTATGGCAATTATAGCTCATGATGATATAGAGTTACATCAAATGACTGTCAAAATTGTTTTCCTGAGTAAAGAACTTTATGAAGAGGTTTATATGGTACAACCTAAAAAATTTAAAGATCCAGAGGGAACTGACATGGTTTGTGCATTAAGCAGATCAATATATGATTTGTATCAAATCTCCCAAAAGTGATACCTTACATTTGATAAGGTTTGGCCTCTTTTGACTTTATAGAAAATAAAGTTAAAAAGTTCCTTATACTATGAGGTCAGGGGAGCAAAGTTATCTTCCTACTACTGCATGTGGATGATATATTGCTCACGTTAAATTACTTGACCATGTTGTATGAGATTAAGTAACTTTTGGTCAAAAACTTTGACATAAAGGACCTTAGTGTAGCATCTTCTATCCTAGGTATTCAGATTTATCAGGACAGATCTCAACACTCATCAAACCTCTCATAGAGCGCATACATTGAGTATACGTTACAAAGGTTTAATAAAATTAACTATAAACATGTTGTAACATCTTATCTCTCATAGTGAGAGGTAGTCTTTGACATAATATCTAAGGAATAAAGTAAACAGCGAGGTTATGAGGAATGTTCCATATTCTAGTACGGTTGATAGCCTGATGTATGCTCGACTTTGTACTAGGCAGGACATTGCATTCACCATTTGATTATTTGGTTAATATCTAGTTAACCTAGGTGTAGACTATTAGAATGCAGTCAAGTGAGTGTTGAGATACTAAAGGGAATTAAGGATCATATGTTGACATATAAAAAAGTCAATAGACTAAACCTCGTAGGGAATTCAGATTCAGATTTTAGCCATGTGTCCGGATGATCGAAAGTCCACTTAAGATTACAGTTTTAAGTTTGCAGATAGTACAATATCGTGGAAGTGTGTCAAGTAGACATGGGTAACTTCTTTGACTATGCATGCAAAGTGTATGATATAGGGCTGCTTTATAGATGGTTTAGCTCATAAACTTGATTTCTGAGTTGTTTGTGGTTGATTCAATGGCTAGACCATTCGGTTGTACTGTGATAATCTTGTTGCTGTGTTGTTCAATAACAATATGGTCTTAGCATTTTGAGGTCAATTATTTGACTATAAAGGCGTTGATACGAAAAGGTGACATTAAGGTTTGGAGCATTTAAAGACTGAGGAAAAATTAGTCGATCCTTTAACTCAAAGACTTCAACCACTTATGTTTGAAATACAAGTTTATAGTATAGGTGTTTTAAAGCCCTCAGACACTGTTAGATAGGGGATCGTTATGTTTGATCCATGTACATTTTAATGTATTATGGCAGTATGGTGGTTTATCAATAAAGATAATCATCATTTATCCTCAGTAATATGTGTTATCATACATTGTCATAATATGTATGAAAGTCTTAAGATTTATGTCAATGTTAAGCATTTAAAGGTCATTGGACATATATACAGATTGACCTTAAGCCTATGTCATTTAGATGCATACAGTTTTATAAAGATATCTATAAATTTGACATGACATAGGAGATATAAGTTTTTTATCCCATAAAGGTTCTCTAATGCAGTTTAGCATTCAATTAGAAAATATAAATGTTTTCTCTGATGTTGTTTAGTATTCGGTGAAAGAAAACAAGTTTTCTCTAATACAGTTTAGCATTTGGTGAGAGAAAACAAGATTTCTCTAATGCAGTTTAACATATGTGGTTTAACATAAATTTGGAGAAATCGAGACTTACAAACGAAGATGATATAATTTAGATCATACAAGTATCATCCCAGTTTGTCACACTTCATTTTTTCCATTCATGTTAGTTAGATACTAGATATACGTGATTGTATTGGATATGTGTTGCATATGACAAATGTATTTGATACTTTTCGGTATCGAAAGCCTTACAGGATAGAATGGACTTTCATGATCTTTAGATCAAATGTTTTGATTTTAAACTTGGTTGACTAATACAATAACGTAGCTTAACCAAGTTTTTAAACGATTTTTAAACTTGAGTCAATACCGCAATTAAGTATTGTCCAAAAGGGAGAATGTGAGTTCATTTTTACTTTTCCCATAAAGTTGGACAACATTTAATTGTATTTTTCGATTTTTGAATAACTTATCGGTTAAGTTAAGTAATTTGATCTGAAAAAATATAATAAAGTGGCCCAATAAATGATCTAAATCAATAGGTTGAAGTTCAGGTGAAAAATAGATTCTGATCAATGTGGACTGGACCTGTATCGGGCCTATGATGGGGAAGCTTGATATGGAAGCTATATATAAAGGTTAAGGTCTTTTGTAGTTACTCATATTATTCGTAAGCATAAGGATTATTTAATCCGTTAAGAGAGCTTATGTTTTAAGAAAACTGTAGAAAGACGTTAAACACGTTCCAATGAGTAGTTCCGATGAAGACGGCGGTGGATTCGCCCTTGTTTCAGCTTCGGAAAGCTCATTTGAAGTTATGGAACCTAAATCAGGTATTTTTCACATTTCTTCGTTTATTGTCCTTTTATATTCGATCGGGAATACGTAACTAAGGTATCGTTACGTATTACATATGAGTGAATCCTCTTCTTTTCATTCACTATCCCATCCATCCTTCTCCTTTGTTTTCACCTTTGAAAACCTTTGTGTGGACTAAGTGTGGACTAACTCGATACTTAGTTGATGTAATTATTCTTATGTCCTTTCTATCGAACATATGTAGATCAACACTAAAGTGCAATAGAACTTAGGCAATTTAATAAAAAATATTTTATAAGTGTCAGGTCAATGCTGACTTGATACTTAACATAAACGTTTGAATTTTCTGGTATGGTGGAGTTACACTTTAATGTTTTTCAAATGTTATGGTTAGAATTGTTCACTTTGAAATATTTAGGTCAAAATTGTCAATTAATGCAAAGTTTAGGGCCAAAAGTGACCATTTTGCCTAAATTCATACTCAAAAATACAATTGTTGTAGATAATATTATTACATAACTATAAAAATTCAATATTCAATTATAAGCATATCCAAATTTTAGATAGACTCCGTCTTCATCTTTCTTTACGATAACATGCATTGCAAAATTAACTTTTCTTTATGATAGTACACATTGCAAAACTGATTTAAACACTTATAATTTCACAATATATTGAGTAATGAGTTTTTTTCTCAAAGATTCACACATTATTCTTTGCTATGTATTTAACTATTCAAAAGAGGAGACGATAAATATGTATTTACTACCTATAAGATAGGATTAACATTTATATTATTATTTCCTAATGACAAAAATTAGCAATATAAAAATGTAAACATTTAATTTTTCTTAACTTAGTTACTTGTATTAAAAGATTTAGTTATATATTAAATCTTATATGTAAATGATTAAACATATGTTAAATATCTTTTGTATATAAACAATAGTTAATAAATTTTATGTAGGGATGTCAGTGAGTTGAGACGGGCCCATGTGTCCCGTGGCTCGACTTGGTCACGAACTGACTGCACCGTGACCCGCCATATATATATATATATATATATATTAAGAAAAAGTAAAAAAAACGATATCATTTTTTAAAGAATAGTCGGGCCACAAGTCAGGTCAAGTTGACCCGTGGCCCTCCTTTAGTCAACTCATGGTTAACCAATGATTCTCTCGTAACCCGTTTAAACCTGGCTAAAATTAAGCCAAGCTGGGTTAAGTCGATTTTATCATCTCTAATTTTATGTTTCATATAAATTAACTAACAATTTAATAATTTAATAAAATAATTTTGATCACATTTTTTATAATTATTAAAATAACAAATAATATAAAATTTTCTTTCATAATATATGTGTAATATTATTTTGATCTTCTTTTATTTTATGAATTCACAATGCCTGAATATTATGTAAATGAAAAATTCAACAACCAATTCCAACCATTTTATAATTCGTTCACAGCTCACACAACAGTTAACCAAAAACAAAATACAATTGCAATATAGAGCAGAACACACAACCTAAAACACACAAAAGATCCGACAAATTGTAATTAAGTTAATAAGGTTCATGGGTCAAGTCAGGGTCGATTTCGTTTGATTCAACCAGATGCAGATGAATATGGAATCTGAAGAATCGAGCAGCGCTATCCGACGATAGGCTTTATTTCTCAATAACTTGAATAGCACCGACTTATATCCAGCAGGTTTGCCCGAGAGGTTAAGGGGGAAGACTTAAGATCTTCTGCACATAAGTGCGCGTGGGTTCGAACCCCACAGCCTGCAAACACGATATTTTTTAATTTCTCAAAAAGATTTACTTTGTTTTTCTATCGATTCGATATTATGAACCAAGTGCATTTCAAATGAAAATAAATTCGATTACAAATGGAATCGAGACGGTGCGTTTTCAGCTCTTCCAACGTTACTCCTGCGTGCCAAAGCACCAAGCACTGGTTTGTATCTATCAAGCTCCCAAGCTGTCATGGCAAACTTACATGGAAACCAAACACATTCACTCACCAGCCTACCATTACCTTCTTCGCGCAGGCCCACGTCTTAAACCTCTCCAACAAGTCCATGCCTACATTATACTCTCTGGCTCTGGTCAAAACCGTTCTCTTCTGACCAAGCTCCTCACTTTGGCTTGCGCTGCCGGCACAATTGACTACACCCGCCGAATCTTTTTCTCGGTTTCGAACCCTGATTCGTTCCTCTTCAATACCCTGATCAGGACTACCTCCAAGGTTAACGCCCTGACCATTTATTCGCTTTACTTCTATTGTCGCATGCTTCTTTCTAGTGTTTCCCCTTCAAATTATACTTTCACGTCTGTTATTAAGGCTTGTGCCGGTTTATCTGCTTCAAAACATGGTAGAATTGTTCACGGGCAGGTTTTGGTTAGTGGGTATGGGCTGGATGTGTACGTACAGGCTGCTTTGGTGTCTTTTTATGCTAAGTATTGTGATTTGGGGAATGCGAGGAAGGTGTTTGATAAAATGCAGGAGAGAAGTGTCGTTGCTTGGAATTCGATTATTTCGGGGTACGAGCAAAATGGGCTTGCCAAAAAGGCCCTTGGATTGTTTGATAAGATGAGGGAAGCGGGTTTTCAGCCGGATTTAGCTACGTTTGTCAGTGTATTATCGGCGTGTGCCCAGGTGGGAGCAGTTGGTCTGGGGAGTTGGGTTCATGAGCATGTTATTGGGAATGGTTTTGGTTTGAATGTAATGATTGGGACTTCGTTAATTAATATGTATGCAAGGTGTGGCAATGTGAGGAAAGCAAGAGAAGTTTTTGATTCAATGAAAGAAAAGAATGTGGTTGCTTGGACGGCTATGATTTCTGGGTACGGCGTGAATGGTTATGGTGTCCAAGCAGTCGAGTTGTTTCATCAAATGAGACGGAGTCAAGCAATCCCCAACAATGTTACGTTCATTGCTATTTTGTCTGCCTGCGCTCATTCGGGACTAGTAAATGAAGGGCGTCAAGCATTTTCTAGTATGAGAGAATATCGCTTGGTGCCAGGAGTAGAGCATCACGTTTGTATGGTGGATATGCTTGGTCGAGCAGGGCTTCTCGATGAAGCATACGAATTCATCAAAGAAACAGTTTCTAAAGAGGCAGCACCGGCTATCTGGACTGCTATGCTCGGGGCTTGCAAAATGCATAAGAATTTTGATCTTGGAGTTGAAGTTGCTGAGTGTCTCATTGCTGTTGAACCAGAAAATCCAGGTCATTATGTGATGCTTTCCAATATATGTGCTTTGGCAGGTAGAATGGATCGAGTAGAGGTGATTAGAAACACTATGATACGAAAACGTTTAAAGAAGCAAGTTGCGTATAGCACAATTGAAATTGATCAAAAGACTTATTTGTTTAGCATGGGTGATAAAAGTCACCCGGAGACGAGCAAAATTTATCAGTATTTAGATGAGTTAATGTGGCAGTGTAGAGAAGCAGGTTATGTAGCTGTAGCTGATTCAGTCATGCACGAATTGGAAGAGGAAGAGAGAGAATATGCACTTAGATATCACAGCGAGAAGCTTGCAATAGCATTTGGGTTACTGAAAACCATCTCCGGAACAACCCTTAAAATAGTAAAGAACCTTCGAATGTGTGAAGACTGTCATTCAGCAATTAAGTGCATCTCAGTTGTTACTAACAGAGAAATTGTTGTCCGAGACAAGCTTCGATTTCATCACTTCAGGAATGGTTCATGTTCTTGTCAAGACTATTGGTAACAGATTCCATTCCATCAGCTATTTCACATGATAACAATTTTCATCTTCCAATTCCCTCTATCACACGCTTTGTGTTACCAATATGTGAATTATTTATTTTGTTTATAAAGATAGTCAGAAGTCAGAACTTGCTGACTACACACTGTACATCTTCGATTCAAAACTTTAAGAAAGTCTCCTATTATTTAAGTTCAAGTTCTTTTATGTAGTCAATAACATGCTTCTCTTTTTATATCATTTTGTTTTGGTTAATTTGGTCATGTCCACAATACAGCGAATGGTCCCAACTATTTTAAGAGAAGATAAGTATTAATTTAGTTAAAGATCCCCATCCGTGTGAATTTGGTTTATGATTGAATTGGTAAAACTTGTGAGAGTGGTAGATTAAATCTGTGGGTCATCATGGCTTTACGTAACTATAGAATGGTTTGATGAAGTTGTCATGTATCTTCAACTTTGTTTTGAGTTTTTCCCAACTCTATACCTCTAGTGTAGGTTTGCTTTTCCAAAAGTTAACAGCTTTTCCTCCAACCTCAAGTTTTGCTATACCATTGCATAGGTTAATTCTTTTGAAAATCAACAATCATTGACTTGTATGTGCATCTTAGATATCCTAAATAAACGGACCCTAAATTTGCAGCTCCTAGATTTGACACTTATGATAACTTGAATGTGCTCAAGCAATATCTTACAACTTCAACTGTTTTTCAAATATTGGAACTTTCAATCACACTTTCTTATCTTATGCACATTGGAGTAAGGGGAGGCTTTATTGGAACCGATCTTTTGTTCCCAAATTTCTGTTCTTTCTGTGCCTAAAGTCCTCTCAGCTATTCACTGCAATAAATTTGATAGCTGAGAAGCTTTAGACACAGGAAAAACATGGATTTAAAAACAGAAGAACTCCAGCTTTATTACATCAGCCTTAGACGTTTTAAGTAACGACGTATAGATGTCAGTAACAAAATCTTGTGAAAGCACTTTAAGGGCAGGCTTCTTACACGATGACTTTGACGTGATCTTGGGAGACCCTTCTCCAACCTCAGCAATTAAACAATGTTGTCTGAAGTTACAAACTGACAAAAAAGTGTTACACAACTAAAATTAAAACTTCATGAAATGACAAGTGGTTGTGCCTTCTGTTTGGGTCCATTAACTCCATTATATTTGATGTAATTCAATGCAATGATTTGATGACTTAATCCCAAGAAAATGTCATCACCAATTGGGAATTTTAATTTGTGTCTCCAAATGACAAGTGCCCTTTATTCAAAGGATTTTTTTTGGGAGTAAGCAACATGAGAGAAGAGATACCAACATTTGGAAATGATCTGCAATTTTCACCTACGTAACCATGGGTAGCATGCAAAGTTCAAACTTATCTAACATATAACCAGAAAAAAGATGCTTTGTCCAGAGCGAAAATCAACTATATTCATCAATATGGAAAAGTTGAATCGAACCTTTGTGGTTTATTCATTCACGGTAACAGCATCAGGACAGAAAAGTGGTTTACTTGCAACAAGTAAAAATCCAAACAATACATGGTCTGTGATGCCCTTACCCTCTCCTTCACGTTTATGCAATAACCTACTTGAGCCATCCGCAATCAGTCCTTGGAACCTCTGACAGGAGCACCTTCATAAGTTGAAAAGGATCAAAAGCACCAGAACCAGGGGGAAATAATTCAGAAAATGATTATATACGGAGAATAAAGAACCCTTGTCTTTTCTTCAGTTTACTTTTCTCTCAAACTCTCTTAACAAATCGCAATATATATGCTAACAGGACCAAAAATGCAAAAGATGCATTGACAACGATCAACATATATATGCTAACAGTTTTATCAATCAAAATGACTTGCAAAAGATTTTGACAAAGCAATGCTACAATTTCAGAATGATAATCCATTGAACTGATTACTAACTCCACACAAATTACACTTCACAGAGTTATGAGAAACACCTTTACCTTAAACCCCATTATATGCCTCGAAAGAAGATATTCTGGAACGAAATATATAGAATTCTAAGCAGATGCGTCTCCTTACAATTCCTCACTGCCAACCACAGGTACCATTTCGTATTCAGAAGTCTTCAGGAACCTCCTGGGAACAATACAGCGGCCACCAAGCCACTGCTGCAAGTAAATGAGGATAGCAAACAATAGACCACAAATAGGAATTATAATGTCCCAAGCTGTGGAATAAATATCATGCTTGTGATTGGGATAAATGTATGAGAAATCAAGGTACCAATATGAACTGTGGGCCCGATAAAGGTCATATGCATGGGGTAGTAAACGGACAATAGTTGTTCCAAAAAAGAAGGTAAAGGTAAGAGTCTTTTCTTTAGAATTCAACAAAAAGTTGAATATTATCTGTGGAAGTAAGAAGCCATCCAGAATCAATCCAGCATAAGATCTAAGTTCTGCCCACTGATAATGCTGCTGATAATTCATATGGCGTAGTTGTAAATATGAACTCCTATGAGAATCCTTCCACTGGTATAAAAACCAAGTAATCAATCCACCACCTATGTACAATGCTGAAGACAAGTAAAGAACCCTCCTCTCAGAAGTCCAAAACATTTTGAGGCTCCCATCCCTCTGTCTGGCAGACCATGTAAGTTGAAGAAGACGTAATTCCAAAAGAAATGCTACCATTGTAACCACCCTTACTATCACCTCATTTACTTTGACCCATCCACCAGTCTCAAGAAAAAAATTCTGTCCCCTATGATTTTTTGCAAACAACGCTTCAAAATTTAGAAGAAGAGGTATCATATGACCCAAAGTGAGGAGACCAAGCATCATAAAGGAAATAAAGGGTAACACATTTGGATGCTGTTTAACATGATGGAGTTGCATCCCCACAAACAAACAGGCAAGAGTATTTGAGATTAAAACCATTAGAATCTCCATATCCATTCTCCAGATGGATTCTGCTGCTTGGCTTGTATAGATCGACTCCGAGGATATCTCAAGCTGCTCAAAGTGCAGATTGTCTGATTTCTCCCTCATGCTTTTAATGGTTCCCTTAACGTTACCCCTGCCCTTTGCATTTAGGGGGGAAAATTGGATGTGGACAAAAATCTCACAGTCCTCTGAATCATCGCTTATTGATTTTTGAACATGTGAAATGGGATGTCGACATCCTATCATACACAGGGTACCAGTCTTGTTATCATATGTCCCTTCAGCTGAAATTTCTACTGATTCATTTGATAAAACCACACCACCCAACTTAAATTCAGAACCTGCTGTGAATCTCATCTTGTAGCTTATATTTAGAAGACCACTTTCGCTATTGCTCATTCGATAAGGCTGGTAAAGTTGATCACCAACAAAGAAAGGGGACAAGTAACCCTGCGCTACTTCTCCCTTGACATTTTTCACTGACATATCAAACCTCATGTCTAATGAATAAACATTTGGGTATTTCTTTCCTTTGCCTTTGACAATCTTTTGCCTGGAACAGGATTTACTCACTCTGTCAAGAACAGTATACTTGTATTTCAGATCAGGGTCTCTCAATATCCTATTCCCAGAACCATGAAATGCAATTCTGCTGAAGTAGCCAGTTTCATCTGCAGTTTTATTGCTCCAAAGTTGGCCCACAACTGTACTGCCATTTCTAACTGTCAAGGTTTTGGGGAATCGCAAGCTTAACCTAATTGAGCAATCATCAACATAAGCATTAGCTAATGAGTTCTCATGATTCGAGAGTCGACATGCCACAACACAGAGCCTATTGTTATTATCATCCCAGGTTCCCTCACCAATTAACATTGTGTTGGGATCAAAAGATCTCTCGAAACGAGAAGCTGGACCATGATAATCAGAGATTTGAAAACCTACTAAAAATCGAATAGCATGTTCGTAATCACATCTAATACCTTGAATTTTCATGAACTTAGGCAGTGTTGCAAACTTCTCACCCAAAGGATTGCATTTACTCCCACAATCACTCCCATACTCCAATTCAAAGAAACTAGCATACCTGTACAAATTAGTTAAACAAATACTAGGATCTAACAACATAAAATGTAGATTTTCTTTCTTTCCATCAATACCGTCAATGTCTGTACCACTGCACATGGTCCCATCCCCATTGCCCAACAAAGTATAATTATATTGAGCATAATGAGGTATAGCCAACACCGACACAGGCTCAAAATAACCAAAACTACCTTTAGCGCCCAAACTCTCCATAACCCCATAAATCAAACCACTAACATTACCAAAATTCTTGGGGTAATTAAGCTTCAACACCGCAGTCAAGGAATTCAAAGAACCCAAATTAGGATAACTCGACCCAGATCCCACCATACACAGCTTCCTAGTACTCATCGACCAATACCCATATAAGTCAAAAACCAGAGACCGTGGCCGCACCGGAATCTTGGGTCCCCGGAACCTAATGTTTCTCAAATTGCGGCGCCAAGTGACGTTAAACCGAGGAGGAACGTAGAACTTGAGGGAGGCTTGGAGCATAACCAGGTCACCTGAATGAGTAAGCGAAATGGAGTTTCTTTTGGGGTGGAAGGAAATGGATACAGACGAAACGTCGGCAGCAGGGAGAATCTGGGGACCGCCGGTCAGATAAGCATAGTCGAAATGGAGGGCCTTGTCTTGGGCGAGGGAGAGATTGATGGGTGACACAGTGGAGACGGATTGAGGGACGATGTGGTGGCAGTGGGGGGTGTAGTAATTAAGGAAATTGGAGGACGAGATGGTTGGAGGACTGACTGTGGTTGTGGAGACTGTTGGGGTGGCGAGGAGTAGAAGGAGTGTGAGGGAAAGAAGGGATAAGAGGGTTTTGGGGGGGTTTAGGAGGTGAGTAGATATGAATTTGATCCTGGGGGATCTGCTTGTTGTTGCCATTGTTGTGGTTGTGGGGGGAATGAGATCCTGCAAACTCCCTCAACTTTTGTTGCAGAATGAAATGTATATAAACTTAATTACTCGTGCAATGCACGTGTTTTTGACCTTGAGACCAATATCTATCTATCTAATCTGATTTTTTTTTTTCTCAAGAAGTATCTTCGGAAGATCCTAACTATAAGAAAACATTTTTAAGCTATCCATTCTTAGATTAATCTAATATTCTGATTCCAGCATAAATGAACATAAAATAATAAAGGAGTTATAACTTACACACACCAATCCAAAGTCTTTTATTTCTTTTTCATAGTTGGATCAATACATATATCACATAGGAATAAGATTATTATTCAGTTGAAACACCATGAAATTTGTTTTAATATGATACACAACAAACTTCAATTTATTTTTGGAGGGGCAGTAGAATGGAAAGGAGGAGTGCAATCTCTTTACTCAGAGAACTGATGGCAATCAATGCCTCTGTCAGAAAATGCCTTGACGAGTTTTGGAAAGAGCTTTTGAAGCATGATTCTGAACCCTGTAGAACTGCACTTCTGATTGACCTGCTCAGTCCCTTGAGATGCAAAAGCTGGTGAAGCTCCTTCCATGTAGGCCTTCCAAGCCAAGAGAATAGCATGTGAGCGTTGCCTCAAGTGTTCATCCACAAGACCTTGAAAATGCTGCATGCAAACAATTCATTTGTAATAATGAAAGCTGGCATTACACAACACAATTTCCTCCACAACTGCTTATATCTTTACCTTGGGTGGCTGCCCCAGTAAGTAAAGCATAGACTTCCAGGTCACCAGGAAAGCATTTTCATTATAGCTCACAGAGTTCTTCTCACCTTCCGCTTTTCCTAGCTGCTTGTCATAACCAGCCTCATTAAAGTAAGGCCTTTCATTAAGCACAAGTGCCTGGAGAGAAATAAGAACTTGAAGAATACTGGAGCTCTGTGCATCCCATACTTCTGTTCCTGTGCCTGTCCATGTGTTGAGGAGACTCAGGCAAACCTTTCCCGACTCATACAAGTTCGGGTTCAATCGAAGCCCACCAGAGCGATAGTGCACCAACTACATCACAACATATGAAAACCATTCATATACACTGTACAAGATTCTTACCTTAATTCTAGTAGAAAAAGAATTGAATAAGGGGACAACTTTACAGCAGATAAGGAACCAAAAGGAATATGTTTTAACACCTTAAATTGCCAACAATCAGCAGCTAATTGTTCAGGCACTAACATGAACATGACAAAACTTTGGAAGCCTAGATCAAAACAACTTACAGGCGGTTCATGAGGGTACTCTGGCGGAAGATATATATCAAAAAAGAAAAGACCATCATGATAAGGAGTTCCAGGTGCACCAACAATAGCTGCTCTAAGTAGATCCATCCTGTTCTCATAGATGCGGAGATAGATTGATTCTGTTCAAATTATCATAGCTCATATGTATTATAACCAATACAAAAATGGATATTCTATAAAATTGAATTCAATAGTTAAGCGTAACAAGTGCAGACTATTACCAGGTAGATCTTTCTCTAAAATGCTCCACTCTAGTTGAACCTTCTTCAACCAACCTCTCTTAAACTAAGCAAACAAAGGATAAACAAAAATAAAACGATCGTAGTGCCACCTTAGAACCACCATCTTGCAATCTATATGAATACTGAGTTGGATTTCTTACCTGAGATGCTGACAATCCTTTGCCTGCACCGTCAATGAAATGATGGTCAGAGCAATCACCAACAATGTCAAATTTCCTGAAAAGCTCTTGCTTCGTGTTCGCTGATGAGGAAGGAAATTCTTTATTCTGATAAACAGCATTAACATCCTTGAAACTGGTCTCTTCATATCTCTGCATCGCTGCTGCTACCAAAGGTTGCATTTCTGTGCAGAGATCAAGTGTCTCAGAGGTTTTCTCTTCATTTTTGTTGGACCCACTTTCATCTTTAAAAATCTGTCCAGGTGAAAGTGGAGCAGACAGCAAAGTGGAACCGAAGGATCTCAATATACTTGCTCCAAAACTCATGACCAATCCAAAAGGGGATTGAGGAGAAAACAAGGAACTACATTCATATTTTATGTGCTCTTCACCAGTTCCTTCAGAATTTGACAAATCCTACAAATGAATATGTTTCTCAGTTTCCAGAAATTCAAACAAGCTTCTGAAATACAACATAACATTATACTGATTGAATGAAAAATGAAAATCCAGAGTTTCATTTATGCTTCTGATATTTCCAGCAGGAGCTTTCATTTGTTAATTTCTTTTCCCAATATTGTCTAGGCACTTCAAAGATTCTCCCTGATAAACAAGTTTCTAAGCACAAAAATAATCTTTCCTGATGATTGTAAGCCTTATCATTGCCAACTAGAAATTTACAAGGCACTTTTCTCCAAAGTTCATCGCCATGATTGAGTCAACCTTTGACTCACTCATCCAGATTTGGGAAATAAGTAACATGGTTAATCCTTCAGGTTTAATCATTTACAGATCCATGCTTTCAGAAAGTTTAGAGTACGTAAATGAAAGTTCTCGAGAGAATAAGAAAGAGAAAATGGGAAAGATTTTACCTTCCCTTTCAAGCTAGAAATCTGTTTTCCATCATCAACCAACTCTTGGCTGGATTCTTCCACATTTTGTTCAAACAGCAGGGATGTTGTGGTTGAGTCTTCGCACTTGTCAATCCTAAAAATATCATCAGGTGCAACCTGTAATGAAATTCAAAACCTATTTCTTACAAGTAAAAATATATCAGATTAATCTTTTAATCAGAAACTAGTTGATCAATAAGAGAGTTCAAAACCTAAACCAAGAAAACTTGCATGTTTTAAGGTGTTTACTAACATATTCTTCTTAACAATTTCATTATACAAAGATTGCACAAACAACAGTACCAGCCCATCTGTCTCCCTGCTCCAATTTCCTAGATAAGATTGGCAGCTAGGCAAACCTTAGTAAGTAGAAAGATAACAACACCGAGACAATATCTTCACTATATACAGTTTCATCTTTTTCAGGTCATGATTGAATGTTCTACATTATTGTAAAAAGTAACCAACACGGCTTGCCCAAATGGTGCCGTTATAGCGGTTATGTCACCATAACCATTGGAGGTAAATATTTCCATAATTAAGGTTTAAATCAATCGACGACAAACTTAGGAAAATCATTTAAAAAATTAATCTTGCATTCACCAACTTTGATACTTAAGTACAACAGAATGGAAATAAAACTGACTAAAATTCTAACCTTGGTTGTAAGACCAGAAGCCCATGAAACCTCAACAGAACCATCTTTGAAGCCCGTCACGTAGCCGATGCAGGACAAATGATCTTTAGAAGCATAACCAGTGGGACTTTCAGAGCTATTTTCATCTTCAAGAGTTCCTCTTCTTACATGATGCCTATCATCCACATTTTTAAACACTATATCCCCAAAACAGTAGGAGTAGTCTGGGTGCTCAACTATTTCATAGGCACTCACAGTTTCCTCCATCAGCATCCCAGTGGACTTCCATTTTACCTTAACAGTTCGCTCCTTTGAATCCACATAACACACAACACCCCATCTTTGGTTGCTGGACACGCGTAGATCATCACAAGCGCTTTTCTCAAGTACAAACTGTCCAGGCCAGAATTCATGAGCATTAACAGCACTTACAGGGAGTAAGGATTGTGAATCTAATTCTAATGAGTAGCCACCATCCTGCCATGCAACATCAACTATGGTCTTTACTTTCACAATAACAAAAATTTCTTGGAAATTGAAGCGAAGTTCTTGTTGACTAAATCCAATTCCTTCCGTTTGGCTATTAAGAATTCCAAAGGTCGAAGCATTAGAATGAATCTGCTCTTTCACACATTTACAATCAGCTCCAGGAAGGATGCACGAGTCACCAATCTGCCAATTTTCATGCAAAAAGCATGACAATAAAGTCAGATTCTTAGCATCCTGCATGCGGGGTGGAACAGGCAAGTTTGAATGACATCCAAGCCAATCAACATACACTAAGCCTGCTTTTACTGCTGAAACAGTGCCTACAATCTGATTTTCCTTCCAAGCACCACATAACCATCCAGCTGTTTTAGGGGCAGTGGAGAGTCTAACTTGCACTCTCTGGCCTGGATGATATGGGTAAACTGAATCTTCAAGTAAGTTGGGAGCTATAGGCAAGATTTTGTCCTGATCCATTGCAATTACCTCATCCTTTCTCCCATCATCAAATAAAATAGTCAACTTGTCAACAACTTTATTGACCTTTCCAATCCATGGCCCATGTATCACATAATCTCCCACTGAGATTGTGCGGATTTTGAGAATTCTCTGGGAATCTACATTTTTTATGATTTTTCCATGCAAATTTTCCAGATCAACAATCATTTTTACATTTACAACTCTGCCCATCTGTCCAGATGGATCAGTGACAGAGCAAACAAAGTCTCCACGAATAAATTCCCTCTCAAATGACAGGAAATCATCAATTTTTCCTATAGTCTCCTCCAGGCCTGTCAAAATGCTACTAGCCTGCCCACCATAGGAGAAGCCAAGTTCTTCTGTATCCTCACTGCAACCACTGTCACTGGAACTTTCCCAATCAGAGTCACTAGGAAACATATCCATCACCTGAAAGAAAATGTACATTTAGCATAGGAACAACTTATTGAAGAAAAGGTACAACACAATAAGAGCCTCCGATTATTCATTGGCTAGGAAAGGTTCCCACCTTAGGATTAACGAAAAGGAATCACTTTTCTTGAAGCAAGTTTTGCTGAGAAGGCTAGCTATTCCAGAACTTGTAGTGGACCAAGTACCTATTTGAATTCAGAAATATATCTAAATTTGGCTATTTGAATTCAAAATGCAGAAAAAGTAGAACTGTTATGTGCGTACAAAGTTAAGTAGGAACACAGCTTACTGCAAAAGTCACACTTGCTACAACACAACGTTCTTCACTAGAACAACAATAAACTTAAACAAACTTCAGTAATTGAGCCCTCTGTCAAATGACCAGACAACAGAAGTGAGACTTGAATGTTTAGATCTCTTAAGGCAGAGATCATAGGCCAAAGAAGATTTGCCTCGAAGCGATAACAGGAAGCCAAATCAGGACTCGTTTTGCCCGAACGAGATAAGAGTAGTCAACTAAGGACTGCCAATTGCCAAAGGAGATTTGCCCTAAAGGGATAACAGGAGTCGACTTGGACTCCAAATGCCAAAGGAGATTTGCCCAATCAATGGACTGAAGTTTCTGCACACAGAAACTTGAACAGAAGATTGCACCACAGAGGTTGTTATCAATGAGCTATAACCCTTGCAAGTTGAAGCAAAGCTTGCTGTTGAAACAAGAGTCAGTGCCAAATAAGATACTGCTTATGCTCCGGATGTGTGGGAATAAATTACAGATACTGGAACTGTCAAGTCTCTTCTTTTGTTTCACTGTCAGGTGCTGTTGCCCAGTCAGAAGAGACTTCGGTAACTTTGCCAAAGGAGATTTGCCCCAAAGAGCTGAATCTTGATGTGGGAATATATTACAAGCTGTGATGTAGAAGATACAGAGGTCCTTTTTTTTTTTTTTTCACTAGAAGCCAACTTTTAATGCCAAAGGAGATTTCCCTGTTTGAAGATACCCTATCTGTCAGGTTGGTCCAGTAGCTGGGGAGATGTCAAAGCACCGCCTATTTGTAGGATGACCGAATCAACCAGAAAAGTATCGTGCAGCTTGATAAGTTCAATCTCATCCATGCACTTGATGAAGTTTAAAGTAAGAAACCATCAACAGCCATCGTTAGATGCCAAAGTGAGTGGTAATCGATTCAGTTAAACAAATGCATGCAACCTGAAATAAAACCTGATTAATGGTTTTCATAAGAAATAACAGGAAAATATGGAAAACAAATATGCCCAACGTGGGAGGACTGAGATTATGTTTGTGATTGTTGTGACAAAATCATCCAACAAATGGGGAAAAAAAAAAACCATGTACATTTCTCGAAATTTTGCCATAGAAAAATGGGAAACATGCAATTTGTACAAGTATTTCTGCTAAAAATTAAGTTTCAAACAGACTTCACTTCTTGGTTTGTTTCTTTTTTGCCAATACATACTTGACACACTGCCCTGTCCCACTCCCTCACACACAAGAAGACGTTTTTGTGTGGTGGAAAAAGACAAATGAACCGTTATCCACAGCACAAAGAGAATTAGCAGACATTCTTTTGCGGATGAAATTTTCCAGAATCGTTCCGTTCAACACAACTAATTCACAGCAGACCCAAAGAAGCAAATACCTCTTAATCTCTCAACCATTAGGATGGAGCAACAATATTAAGGATGACACAATAACAAATGAAAACCTCAAAAGACATAATCTTCTAAGTACACAAATATACAAAGCTACTATGGTAAAGCTTTGATGTGAACACAGAGTTGATAGAATTATTACGTATATGCAAGAGTTGTGTACAATGAAGAATCGTAGATGGAATATAAAGGTCATAAAAGCGTGCAAAGCTGAGGAAAGAGTCGTACCATTTCTCATTTCTATATACAAGTGAAACCATATAAAGTGTAACCAACAGAAGTCGACCCCGTTCGTTGATGGCAACCAAAACAAAATCCCTCTGTTTTCTCTGGCACTTTCTGGCTCGCTTTCTTAGCCAAGAAAATCAACCCACGAATTCAGAGAGGCTAAGTTCCTCCCTGAATCCGCTCCATCACGCCATGAAAAAAGCTGGAGAACATTCCACAATGACCTGTGTCTACCCTTGTGGCGTCTCTCTCTCTAGAACTGTTTACGTCTTGGATTGTTTCTCAGTCCTCACTCTAATCAAATGTGGGAAGTTGCGGGCCTTCGAGGGACTTTCACATCCAATAAGATATAGACACTGAAAAAAAGAAAAAAAGGGATACGCCACGGAATATACCATTGCCAGCCCAGCAGGCAGCAATACCATTTAGTACTGTATAGTATAGTATGGTAAAAACCAGAAGTAAGTCGACAATTGCTCAATTAGACCATAGTGTGGTTGGGAGTAAGATTACAGCTTTAAGACTAAAATAATTTTATCTGCTGAAGCAAGTGCTGAAAAGCAAACGAATCACTAACTTGGTGCCTTTTAGGTTATAGTCTTGTTCATTGAAGAGATGTACTCAAATAAGCACTAGCCTACTGTCTATCTAGTTGGAAAGGTATGCAATGCTAAACTATGGTTGTGAAAATGACTAGTTCCTAACCATCTTTTCCACTTCCAAAATAATATTGTATGTATTTTTGATGGATTACAGGTGCCAGTTCTTGATGCACCTTGCTCTGTATGTGGCCTGGAAGTGATCCTGTGTTCCTGTGACCCACTTCCTCCACGCACTGTTTCTGAAGATCAGCTTCCTTTCTCTTATTACATGTTCTTACCAAGAAGGAACGAAATTTTAAGCAAGCATTACGAGTTTAAGCAACTTTTATCCCATTCTCAAAAATTAAGGAAATTAAATCATCACAAAGCAAGTGGTATGTACATATATATACACACTTGTATGAATAGAATATACTTGAAAATATTAGTATCCTTCGATAGTAGGAACAGACATGAAATTATAAATATAGGACAAAACAAGCTACTCTCCACTAGTATTGAAATGAGTGGTTTTGGCATCTAAACTTATACGGGGAAGGAAGTGGGAGATGCTGCTTTCTTGGACCAGCTTACACCAACGAATGTGGAACTGCAAAATCAAAATTCCTTCATATCTTCCACTATAAGTCTAGACCTCACTTCCTTTATTCTTACAACCAACTTCACTTTCCGTTATGCTCATTATGACTCCAAATTTTCCTTTAAAACCAATCAGAATGAAGTCAACTAAACTGTTTGTAAGGGGCAATATGCAAATCTTATATATGTGGATGTGTAGATGGCCAAAAGTTATCCATATGTAAATAACTTTACGGAGATATGAAGAGGCATACGTAAATAACTTTTCGGAGATATGAAGAAGACTTTCTTGTAAATGAGTAGGTAGAAATTGAAGGTTTCACATTTTTTATAATATATACCATTAAAAAAAAACCTTGTTGGGTCCATTCTTAAATGGTTAGACATAGATCTGTTGCTTTTTCATGTCAAAATATGACTTGACATCAAGTCATATTTTTGGGTTAATGATTAAGGGAAAAACATTTTGAAAAGATGTAATGTGATAATCCAAAAAAAAACGAAAGATAGAATATCCTATTTGCAAGTTCCTCGGATTAGTTATCTTTAGATTAGGCTTGGTAATTTTGCTCATCGAGTTCGATTTTCTTTTTAGGCTTTAGATCGGATTCAATCTCAAACCTATTTGCCTTATTTAACTTAAAGCTCGAACCATCTCTACAATTTTTATGTGAAACGGCGTTGTTTTATACTAGTCAAAACAAAGTCGTTTCATATAATATTGTTGGTGTGTTGTGTTTATATTGAAATAACGCTGCTTTGGCTAGCATAAAATATCAGCAAACCCTCAAAAAAAAAAAAAAACTACTCTCTTCTACAGCTATTATTGTAACATAATTGAAAATAAATTAACTAATTGACCTACTCCTCAAACAATCTATTGTTATGCGAAGAGAGCTTCCTTGAATCTCAGAGTCTCCAACATCCAAATTCCAAGCCTACTCAGACCTCCAACAACCAACTTCTAAGCCTCCTCCGACGTCCTCTGACATCCAACCCTCTAATCTACGACTTTGAGGCCCTCGAATGTTCCCCTGCATCTGCTCAAGATCCACTAGCTAAATCTTGAAGGAAAACTAATAGTTGTAGATTACATCGTATTTTAGTGGGTAGTTTGGAGTGTGTTTATTTGTTTATTTGATTATTTAATGTGTGTTTAGGTTAGAATTATGTTAGTTTATTAAATATTTATGTTTTAAGTGTTTTACGAGTTAGAGCATGCTTTTGAGCTTTAGTGTTGTGTGTTTGGTGCCTTGATGTGTTTGCTAGTATTTCAGGGTTAATATCGAAGAACGGAGGAGTTTTGTAAAAAACCCAAATCAAAACAGAGGCCCACGATCGTGCCCAGTAAACCATTATCGTGACAGAAGTAGGTGAAAGGAGCCATGATCGTGTGTCTATGATAGAAACACGGATAGACTTCTCGACTTGAATTGTTAAGGGACTTTTCGGACCCCAAAAAAGCCCTAGGGTTGTCCAAATTAGAAAAGCCTAGAAAAAGCATTATGATAAAACCCTAAAATAGCTTCTACATTCTGGCACTTTTAGAAAATTCAAGGGAGAGAGAGAAGAGAAGGAGGAAAAGAAGCGGTCCTGATGCTACTACTTCCCGGATTAGGTGGTCTCTCGACACTGCTGCCTTCTTAGATTGTCCGATCCAAGTTCTATTTCCTTTCCTTTTCATTTTTGTTCATTTAATGTATAAGATTGAAATAGATTGTATGATGATGAGTTTTGGATTGTTGATGATGTTTTAACTCTTCCTTCGGGATTTTATTTTGATTTATGTTGATATAGTCAATTTTGTGTTAAATTAATTGGGTGTTGTGATTAACTTCAACTTTTGCATATTTTGGTAACAAACTGAGAGGATGAGCCAAAGAAAAATGATTGGATTTCGTTAACGAGAGTTAGATGATCCAAGAGATCACGTAGTTAATCATGTCGATTTTTTTGCTGAAAGAGATCTCGTGTGAGACTCAGTAGTTTAGTAGAGAGCTTCCGATATAATTTTAATAATGGGTCGTTTGTTAATTGAGAGATTGCAAATTTCATAATTTAATTAAGATTAACGATTTAGGGCACGGGATTATAACTTGAGAGAGATTAATTCTCCTTACGATAGTCTAGAACAGACACCTCGATAACACATAATTGACTAAATTAGCATTAATGCTAAGTAGAATCCCCTCTCTCATAACTTAGTAATATCTCTTGGTTAATTTCTATAGTGACCTTTTGTGTTGCTCAATTTGAATTCTTGTTTTGTGTTAATTTCTTGAGTTGAATTCCTATAACTAAATTCCCACGTTTTATATTCTTGTTTCATTTTTAATTTCATTTTATTAATTTTGGAGCCTTAAATAACCTATTAGTTTACCTTCCTTGTGAGATCAACCCTTCAAATACTACAACTCACAACCCGTACACTTGCAGTAATTGAGGGATATAAATTGTAAGACTCGCCACCTCGATCAAAAACATAAAGGCCTAATTGCTTCTATTTTTGTTTCTTTTTTTTTCTAAGAAAATGAAATTACAACTTGTTATTCTTAGGTGCAATCATACCCAAGCCTTGGTGGGAGGGTTTTAAATTAAAAATATGAATATGGACCTGATGAATGACGACATATAATGATTATTCTACAAAAATTTAAAGACCAGCAAGGAGAGTTTTGACAATAGCGTCTAATCTTTCATTAAAAAAACTTGTATGAAGTTACAGTTACACAGATCAAATGATTATAGACTGAATAGAGGAAAAGAAGATAGAAAAGAGAAACACTCAGAGGAAAAGACAACACAGGGAGAGAGCGAACACTCACATTTTGTAACACCCCACTCTCCCAGGATATGTACCTGATATCCTGAATGATATCCGAATATGTACCCCACAAGGGTGATGTGCTAGAGCAATCATATTCTCTTATAAGGCATCATAAAGAAAGACACAATATTTTAAAACTAATTCCTCATTTCATTTCTTAAATAATATGTACATTGTAGCTTTGCAATATCATCCAAATATGTACATCATCCAAAACCTAATACAAAATACACTACAAGGAAGAGGAATTATACAAATGTCTAACTAAATCCTTCACTCCCAAATGACAGACCCTTGAGTCATTTCTTGTTCACAAAAGTGCAAAAATTATGCTTTTTTTAGGGTCTCTCAGTAGCTAATATCCTCTCTCGGTCCTGAAAATTTTGCTTCTAAAATTTGCAAGAGTTTGAATCTTCCCCAATTGGTGGTCATTCTAGCTTTATTTTCACCCATGCTTGCATATCTAGTATGTTCTTTTGGAAAGATATGCAAAATCCGTTCTTATATCTAATAGTGCCAAATATGTCAACAGGCTAAGGTTTCCCAATTACACCCTTTTGGGTTACTCAGTTTGTTGCCTATTCGTTCTCAAATTTGGGATGATGTTGCAATGGACTTTATCACACAACTCTCTTTGTCCTAAGGGTATTCCGTGATCATGGTAGTTATTGACCGTTTTTCTAAGTATGGTCATTTGGCTTCTCTTCATGCCAACTCACTAGTTTATAGGTTGCTAAATTTTTTGTACAAATAGTGGCGAAACATTATGGGACATGAAAAATTATGGGACCCCTAAGTCCATCATCTCTGATTAAGATAAAGCTTTCACTAATGTAGTTTGGCAGCATCTTTGTCAATTGTAGGGCACTACTTCAGCCATGAGTTCTTCATATCATCCTCAAAGAATGGTTAATTAGAAGCTCTTAATAAATGCATAGAGATATATCTTCGATGCTTTGCTTATGAATATCCTAAGTTGTGGGTGTAATTTCTGCCATGGGCTAAGTTTTGGTACAACTCATCTTTTCAGACTTATATTAGCATGACTCCATTAAAAGTGGTGTAAGGTTGTGACCCTCCGACCATTGTTCATGCTGCTCCATTTGATTCCACTCTTGTTGATGTCTTGTAACAAATCGCTCTTCGTGATGAAGTTCTGAAGCTTTTGACATTTAATTTGAGTTATGCTTAGAACTGTATCAAACATTTTACTGATTCTCAGCAAGGAGAGTTCTAAAAATAGTGTCCAATCTTTCATTAAAAAAAATTGTATGAAGTTACAGTTACATAGATCGGATTATTACAAACTTAATAAAGGAAAAGAAAACAGAAAAGAGAAACACTAAGAGGAAAAGACAACATAGGGAGAAAGAGAACACTTATATTTTTTCCTACCCTATTACATATCAAAGCAAATTATTTAAACAGTTCACATTAATTTCCTTGCATGTTTTCACTTCCACGTTAGCTTCTTTGCATGGTTTCAGATCTAACTTTCTTCCTTGCACATTAATTTCCTTACATGGTTTCATATCTCAACTTCCATGTTAACTTCCGTGCACTGTTACTTCTACGAAGGACACTTGTCGAAATCCCATGCTTTTGGTTCTTCAAGTTACGATCACATCCCATGTCTCCATCCACTTGTTGTATCATGACACGACATTGTAACAACAAGAAATCCTTTATGTCCATGTAAAAATAATGGTTAATTGTTTGTGTACGAGAAAGAACATTGTCTATGCCATATAGCTTTTACCATTTGTCATAAGATTTGTTTGATTAGTTCCCTGCTTAGAGTTTGCTGTAACGAAAAAAAAATTGATGAATCAGTTCCTCAAATTTGGTACAATGTTTTCATTCAAAGAACATCTATTTGTGGTTGCAATTAATGAGGATCCAATAAATTTGTATACCAAAAGCAACAATGCTCCAATATTATGGGAATCTTACATCCTTAAGGTGATAGGAACTCAGTTTCTATTAGTAATTTGGAGTTTTAAGTTGGATTTCCAAAGATAATTACACGTCTCCTTTTATTCCAACTTACCTTATTATTACATGAACTTAGACCTTAGGATTTGTCGGACCTAAGTTATCTACAAACTCGTATGCTTATGGAATACATGTACTTTAACTACATATATTTACAATGATTTTCTTTGTAGTCCTAACAATTACCGTTAGTAATGAAAGTCTGATAAATGTGATTTCCAGACATGATTCTTTTGTCTTTTTCTTATCTAGACCATAAACGTAATTGTACCACCAGCTATAATATTGTCATACTTATAGTGCTCTAATGCCCTTTTTGTAACCCAGACCTTTACTTAGATTCAGCTTCTTCCTTTTGAGGATTATCTTAGTGAGTTACTTTCACGTATTAATTCGATCCTTATAATGTGATAGTACTGAAATTTTCCTAGAGTAAATGCCCAATTTTGGTGTTTTTTTTCATCTGGATCATATATCTCTTAATCTTCTAGTTAAACATAATTTTAATGCTTGTACTTGATTGTTGAGAATAGTAGAAAGGTAAGCCATAGAAGGGATAGTGCAAATTACCCGTATTAAATGTTTACTGTATGTGTAGGATTATTACGTTGTTTTCTCTTGGACATTGATGGATAGGCTAATGTATTTACATGTATACTATAAGACAAGAATAACATATACCCTCTTTTAGGCTTCTAACACTAGATCCAAGATCGAGATAAATTTTACTGTTAAGTTGAATTAGCGTAATTGTCTTGGGAAAATGACAAAATGCGTAGATGCTCATTAAAATATACATGTTAAGTGTTTATTAAAGTGTATTTATTCATTTAAATGTCAAGAAAATATATGTTTCTATATGATGGTTGTTTAAGATGGATGAACATATTCTTTCAATCGAGGGTTCTATATACTAGCAAAGAGTTCTAATCTAGTACTAAATGAAGAAATGATTTAGGTTAGAAGGAACAATTTCATTGAGAAGTGATGTTTGGAATCACTTCAACAAGACTAGATCAAGACAGAGTAGAAAAAGCCAAATATAAGTATTATCACAAGACATTGATCGAGAATTTTAAAGGTGAAATATCTCATTTAAAGAGACCTATAAAATCATGTAATAGAAAGAAGGTGATTTCAAAAGGTCTAACATTTTTTACCCCTAAATTAATGAGAGAGAAGAGTGAAATGATTGCCACAAATTATGACAATAACAAATAGAATTTTTTATAGCTAAGATGTTCATTAGTGATGAATAACCACTCTATTGTCAATAGTAAAAACTTCAGGATGTTACTCACCTCACTCTACCGACCTTTAAGATCTCTTGGAATATTATAAAGAAAGAAAATTTGAAGATTTACAATGATCAAAAGAAAGAAATGTTAAAGATGTTGTTTAGTACTCACAGAGGGATAGCCATCATATCAGATATATGATTATAAGTGGTAACGTCACATTATATTGAAAATAACTAGACTTTATAGTCAACTACTAAAGTAAAATATATTCTTTAATATTGTTTTCATTTATTTATTGATTATGTTATAATTAATAGTTTTTCACATTTTTAAATGATAGGTTTATTTATATGTTAACCCTATATACAATTAAAATTTTGACAACCATGTTGGTGGGTTGCTTAATAGATTAGAACATCTAAACCAAGCTCTCAACCATAACTCTCGATGTAGCACAAATGATGTGATGATAGAAAAATTAAAGAACAAGTTATGGGCGAGCTTGTTGATTGGTTAAAGGATATTCTATATGTGTTATTTTACATATATCGTAAATTTAATTGTAAAAGACGAGTTAGAAGTGATAAAAGAAATAGTATAGTTGATCAGGAATAGCGTAGTTTATTACAGTATAACACCTAAAAGAGTGGAAAATTTTAAAGAAAATGTACAACTATGCATTCCATGCACAAAGAAGTTGATTTTGGATTGTCTTATCATATATAATTGAACATTCAAGATGTTGGAGTCAATAACTAAATATGTTGAGGTACTTAGAAGGCTAACACAAAGAGATTCTTAGTATACTTGCCTACAGATAGAAGAGTAATGAGAGTTGGCTAAAGTATTTTGTACAAAATTAGAGATATTTTATAATGCTACTAAGTTGTTGTCAAGAATAAAATATCCAAGTATGTATATTTGCTTTAGCAACATGTGCGAGATTAAACAAACTTTATTTAGTTGGATATTTGATTCTGGTGATTTGGTTCTTGACAAAGTAGATGATAGAGAAACTCAATTCTTATTTGTATATGGTCAGACAAACTATGATAGTTATTTATGTGTTGGACTCGAGATATAAAATGGATGGATTATATTTTTATTATAAAAAATTTTATGGTGATTGGGATAAAGAGCATATTGATATCATTGAAACATTATGATATGGTTTATTTAATGATTATCAACTAAGATTAGACAAAGATTATGATCTTAGTAGTTAAGTGTCGACTTTAAATTCAATTTCACCTAGTGTTCATAAGACTGGTGTGAGTCTCAAATTTGCACAAATTTTAAAAAAAGAATGACTAGGACTTCTTACAATATGATGGAATTGCACAACTATTTTGAGGCAAATGTTGTGTCCGAAGTTAAAAACGTGCAATTTGATGTATTGATATGGTCGAATACACACAAAAGTGTTTTTTCGATCTTGTAAGTAGTTGCACGAGACCTCTTAGTAATTCCAATATCTAATGTCATTTCAAAGTCTATTAGTATTAACAGTCAGATAGTTAGTCATCATCATATTCAACTTCATCCTAATACTATAGAAGCCCTTATGTGTCCCGGAATTAGTTAGATGATAAAGATATTCAGGTTAAACTCTATTCTTTATCATATGTTATTTTATGTTTACCTTAATAATTTTAACAATTATACATTATATTGTCTTTTTTTATCTATTGATACAGGTACAGAGACTAGTCTTCCAACTAACAATTTTGAAAAATAAATATTTGATGATAAGTGTATATTTTATTGTTAATTATCATGTGTTGAATATTCATTTGGTACAATTGTTGCATAATTGGGTATAAATTATTTAATAATATTTCTAGATATTGATGATGTGGAGTGAACTATTGACGATCCTTATTATAACAATTAGCTAGTCCCTTTCCTCTATTGTGAGTTTTGTTGTCTTTAATCTTTATTTTTTAATTTAACTATTTTATTTGATTGCTTTGATTTTTTACAATTGAAGATATAAATATTTACTTTTATGGTTTTATGTAGGTTAACAAAGAAAATTTTATATTGTTGCTTCTACCCATTAGCTTAACTCCAGTCTCCAACTATAATTGATAATTCCTTTCATATTTTTTTATTTGGATAATAATTGCATTATATAAAATAATGTTCATAATAGTACTTGATAATTGTAACATATGTAGGCTCATGAATTGATATTATTATTTCATGTTTTTGAATGGACCAAGCACTGCTTTAATGTTAGATTTAGATAAGTGACTAGTGATTAGTAATAAAAAAGAGATAATAATTTAAAATGACATTAATTTAAAAGATTAAGCAAATAGATTTTAATTATTTTTGTGAAAAAGCAAGACATTAGATTTAATAATATTAATTTAATAAAAAATGAAATGAATATGAGTTCCTTATTAGAGATGACATAATTTGACAAAAATTAAAAATATGAAAGCTTCTAATATTAAGCTTCTTTAAAGAAATAAATGAGAGAGCGAACCTTGGAATAATTGATAAGGTTGCTCCTTTATGACCAAAGGTCACATGTTTGAATCACGGAAATAACCTCTTTGTAAAATGTAAAGGGAATATTGCGTATAATTGATATCCTTCTTCCAACCCTTACAAAGCGAAGAGCTTTGTGCATTGAAGTTTTTTATCGTTGTAGTTTTAAAAAATGTTGTAAAAATGAATGAGTTACAACATTTTTTATTTAAAATGACATATATTAATTTTTTATGAAAATGAGTTTTAAAATAACAAAATATGTTATAAATCTATAAACAATATTTTGTAACAAACATATTTGTTAATTGATAAGGTGCATTTTTATTGTATTTGTATTATTTATAACTTATTTTAAAAATAAGTAACATTTATGTTGCATAAATTGGTGTGATTAAAGAGCAGGGTCGCTCCTAATGTTTCATAAGCACTAGTCAAAGTAAAAAGAAGGGCCTTAATAAATCGACAATATACAAATATGTAAACTTTAAAAGCATATATTTCTTATTAAAATTTAATATCCATACATAAATGACTCAATTTATGAGTGTACATATTTAAGAAAATATTAAATGATCATAATATCAGCTCGTGATATCTTGCAAATGTCAACAATAATAAAATAATTAGAAATAGTAGCAATAATAATAAAATAGTATTAGCAACAATCGAACAACAATATCAAATTGCAGAACACTAAGTGAATTGTACTAATAAGCACACAAATGATTATGATTTATGATAAAACAATTTATCCATGCATTTTTAGATGCAAAATTGTTAATAATAGTATCAAGACTAATATTATCTAATATATCCTTCTCAATACATAAAATAGCTAAACCATTCAACCTTTCTTGTGACATTGATGACCTCAATTAGGTTTTTAATAATTTTAATTTTGAAAAACTTCTCTCAATTTATGTTACATTCATAAATATAATCAATAGAATTCGATAAGCAATTGAAACATTTAGATAACAACCTGTAACTTTAACAAATTCTAAAATCTCAACTGATGACATTAACCCATTTGACAAAGTTATTTGCAACACTTTTACTTCAAAAAAAGATCATCTAAATTGACATCTAACATATTATCATGAGAAAAAATTGTTGTAAAATTAGTGCAACTTTCTCTTAATTTATTATTATTCAACGACTTTAACTTTTTTGAATAAAATAGGAGTCCAAAAATATTTTCAAATATTGTTAATTGTTCAAATCTATTATTCAATGAATCAATTGCTATACAACATGTTGGGACCCGATCTGGAGACCGGATCCCAACCGGAAAAACGGAACGACAACGAAAGAATTCGAATCTTAATGCGAAAGAACGGATGAATACAAATGCGAACGAAACGAACGGATCAAAAAATCATAAGGGGACATGAAATCCAAAAGCGGAATCGAATGGCGAACAAAGCGAAAGAACGGAAATCGAAGCTAAAAGATGCGAAAGCGAAACGAAAACGAACATAAACGAAAAGCAAATCGAATACGAATCAAAAGCAAAGCAAACAAACGGATCAATCGAACTGAACATATTTCTGACATCCGTGTACAAATATCTTAAAGAAGCATCGCGTTGGAAACCTTAGACTAAACTATCCGAAACCGGTCTAAATTTTTTTTCTTTTTTTCATTCATTAATCAAACTCATACAAGGCAATCTTATTTCCCTTTTTGGAAATTC
>JANIJH010000002.1:43449356-43468506 GCA_024520975.1 Erythroxylum areolatum | reverse complement strand
ATTTTCACACTTTCACTCTTTATTTCTTAATTTTCAACTTCCATTTAAAACAACTCATTCACTTAAACTTTCATAACCCATGCAAATCTACACAAATTTTCAAAATCATCAAAACTAATCAATTCTTTTCTCATTTATTTTCTTAATGCACAATTTCATCTATAATACAATACATATACTAATACACTCATTCAAGTTCATTTAATATTTCTAAATTCCACTTAAAAATTGGGGTCCAACAGAACAACTGGAAAATAATTAACTCTTAAAGAATCTTCAACTGATTGTATTTCTCTATCGTGATCATTTTCATCGACTGTCTTTTCCTAATAATACAATGTCTAGTTGGAAATCTATGCTCTACATTTATCTTATATGCAAGACTTTTAGAAACATTCATACTAGAGGCAAATCCTTCTTTATATTTTTCAAAAAATACCATCACACTTTCCAATTACTCTATGGTGGTGTCAATGCACATAGATTTAGACAAAAAATTTTGCTCAGTATGTTAATAGCAAATAAACTATCATATCAAATAACCATATCAAGTAAAAACTCAAAACTCTTAGTACACTAACCAAACTTTCTGCTTCACTCTTTGATTTGACATCATTATAAGATTTAGATAATTCCATCAAAGCTAATCTTATTTGAGGAGGTTGAAATTTAATAGCTTTAACACTTTTTATTCAACTCTCTTAACAAGTGTTAGACAATGATTCCATGGTTAAGCCCAAAATATTATCAAGTAAAACCTTTCACCTTTTAGGAGAACTTGAAAATAATGCATGTATGTGTTGTACAATTCTAAAAAATGAAATAATTTTAACACAAGAATGTGTCATATCATTAAAAGTAAGATTAAGATTACAACAAGCATATGACATATATAATGCTCTTAAATTTATTTTAAGAAATCACTTTTGAACCCCTTAGTGATTTCTCTTTGCGTAGTCTTACTGTTAACTAATAGAGAGGTTATTTTCAAATGACCCACTTAAAGTAGGAAAAGAAAAATATAATAAAGAATAAACAAATAGTAGTAATAAAAAATACTAAGTAAAATGATAATAAAATAAATAAATACAAACATATATATATATATATATATATATATATATATAATGGTTGAAAAATGAAAATTAAAAAATACATAAATATTAATAATAATGATGATGATGATGATATATAATAGAATAAAATAATAAATAAAATAAAAATAATAACTAGAAAGATAAATATATATAATACTAATGGTCATAATAATACGGATAATCATAAACATATTAATAATAAGAAGACAATGAATAATAATAATAATAATAATAATAATAATAATAATAATAATAATAATAATATTATTATTATTATTATTATGGTAGTAGTAAAGATGGTGATGATGATAGTGATGAGGATGATGATGATGAGAACAACAACAACAATAACAACAACAACAATAATATAACAATAATAATAACGATGATGATGGTAATATTAATAAGTAATTACCTCTTAGGCTAACTAAAAAAGACAAGATCTAAGGGATTAAAAAAGACTGCCAGGATCTCTTTACGAGGGAACCTTTACCTAAATCCTAGCACGCCAAAGTTTTCGATTGAGGGTCATATCCTCCATAAGTTTCAACATTGCTATACATTCTTTATCACCTCCCCCTAGTTCTTCTTAGGTCTCCTTACTTTCTCTTATAATTGTTAAGTACGATTCTTTTGCATCTTCTCACTAGAGCGTCTGAGTGTCTCCTCTTAACATGACCAACCCGCCTTACTTAATTTGTCCATAATATTAGCAACCTTTAATTTGTTCCTTACCATTACATTCATGACCTTATCTCTTTTGGTAAGATTGTACATCCAACAGAGTATTCTCATCTTGGTCACCATTAGCTATTGATTATAAACTTGTTTGATCGACCAACACTCAGTTTAATAAAGCATAGCCAACCTTATTGCTAAATAATAGAATTTGCCTTTAAGCTTGAGTGCTATCTTCTTGTCATACATAACTCCTAAATCACTTTTCCATTTAAGCCACTCTGATCTGATCTGATCCGGTGGACCGTGTCTTCATCAATTTCTCTATTGCTTTGGATGATAGATTTGAAATATTTAAAATATTCATTTTGTGATATAACTTTTGATCCAATCTTTACCTCTACTTTTGTAACCACCCTATGTCACAAAAAGTTGCATTCCACATACTCAATCTTAATTCTACTAAATCTAAAACCCTTGGGCTCTAACGTGTCCCTTCAAAGTTCAAGCTTGACATTGACCTCCTCTTTTGTCTCATCTACTAAAACAATATCATCAGCAAATAACATGCATCAAGGCATATTTCCTTGGATGTTCTTGGTAAGCTCATCAGTTACTACTGCAAATAAAAAGGGACTCAAAGAGAAACCTTGGTGTAGCCCAATATCTCTAGAAAACTGTGTCGTATCTCCTCCTATCACCCTTACTCTGGTTTTTACACCTTCATACATATCTCTAATAGGTTGTATGTAAGTCATAGGGACCCCTTGACTTTTAAATACCTCCACATGATTTCCCTCAGTACCCTATCATACGCCTTCTCTAAAGTAATAAAAACCATGTATAAGTTGTTTTGTCTTTTCCTGTAGTATTCCATTAACCTTCTAAGGAGATGCAAAGCTTCTGTTGTGGACCTTCCTTTCATGAAGCCAAATCGGTTTTCTGAGATAGAAGCATCCTTTCTCACTTGCTTCTCGATCACTTTCTCTCCTAACTTTATAATGTAACAAAGTAATTTGATGCCTCTGTAGTTATATCAACTTTGAATGTCTCATTTGTTCTAGTGTTTTTCCTTTATATTAGAACCATTACAATAACCTTGACTCTTTATGTTATGGACATTAAGATCAAGAGACTTAAATACATTCAATAATTTATTGAACAGTCTCAATCTAGATGCATCATCTACCTTCAAGAATTCTAAAAAGTAATCCCTTATTTTTTTTATTTGATATATTCACATTTCATATTAACAAACTCATTTGTTCTTGATGGCCCAAATATAGCTCAAATAAAAATTATTTCTTCTCTGTAATAATCCTTATGATAAAACTTCCAATACTATAGGCCAGCAGAGAAATCAACTTATTTTGATTTTTGTGACCAAAATAATGATGATGAATTTTATGATTTTAAATTTGTTTAACATATTCTTGTATTATTACATCAAATTTAGCAATCATGTTAATCAATCCCAAAAAATTACCATTATTATCTTAGTAAAGTTTCTTATTGGATCATTGAAAAGTCAAACTATATTTAACAAGACATTTCACAACAGAAACTATTCTTATCAAAATTTGTCTCCAACGTTCTTTCTCCTGTACAATTTCTTATTGCAAATCTTTATCAATTGTTTGACTTTTACTTAATCTTACTCTTAATTTATTCTAAGTTCTCATAGTCGTCATATACTCAACACTATTCTCATTTTTTTTGAGCCTCTCACTAAGATACTTTCAATCTCTAAATCTATCATTTGCTAATGCACTTTGTTTGCTATTAGATTTAAATAACTTATAACAAAAACAATATACTATATCTATATGTTTAGAGTAAACAATCATTTTCTATTGCTAATCTCTCCATTACTCAATTTTTTAGAATAATAAAAATATGAAAAATGCCAAGAGGTATGGTTTAAAGAAAATACAGGATTCAATTCTCTTATAGGCTTTTTTTTAACTAAAATGTTTCTTACTTTATTAAGAAGATTATTCCACCTTCTAGGATCATAAATATCCAAAACAAGGATTAGTTACTCATCTATCCTTAAATTTTGTAAAGTGGATGTATTTGGTACATGATCGTGCTCACTCGAATTATTAATATCCTCATGAATATGAATCTAATCACTTAAAATTTCTTTATGTTGTTCAAAATTACGTTTACCTAATTCCTTAGGATTCTCATGAGTGGAGCTTATTATGTTAATAAATTATTAACTGCTCCTTTTATGGATTCTATTAATTATTCTACTTGTTTTCTTTTTTTCCCCTCTTCTTCTGTTTTGTTCACTTCTAGACATATACTTTTTAGAAAACATAATATAAACTAATTGGACCAGAAAAAGAACAAAAGCACCTGTATAGAATAGGTACAAGTATGCTGGCACAACAGAATATCAATAGCTCGACAATATATCACAAAGATATATCAATGATATTATATATGTGACACAAAAAAAATTAAAGAGTAAAATTTAACATCCTATTTTAAAAATGAGAAAACAAAGAGCAAACTTTTATAATAGAGAAACACTAATTTATAAAAATACAAGAAATTAACATACTTACGAGAAAAATAGAGTAAAATATATTTAAAATAATGAATAATACTAGTTTGAATTAATAAAAGTATTAATAAAATGTTCAAACTTTTTATTTATTATCATTAATATTATTTTCGTAATTTATTATATAAATATAATTTTTTAACAAGTAAGCATTTATGTACAAAATAAATATTACACATCATTAAATTTATTAAAAATAAAAAACTAATTACACCCTAGATTTTTATCCAAACCCGATTGTTATGTGAACCCTTTCCTTAATTGTTATCTTGCTTCTTTCTTTGGGTATTTCTCTCAAACATGGTTGTTTATGCCTATTTATCAATCTTTCACTCTCATTGTGTTGGATGCTTCTTCAAGAAACATTATATTTATATTTCTAATGGACAAATGATTATGTTCTTTTTACCCCAATCAAACATTAGATTATCTTGTAAATAGAAAAAGAAAACACCTTTTTCCATATTTTACCTCTTACACCATCAAAATATTTGGTATATCTAAATTAAAGAAACCCATATTAACTCTAGGACAATTATGTTCCCATTGTTTAACCTATTCGAAACGATGTAGGTACGAAATCCATCAGGTATAGTTGTAAGTAGAGTTTTGGGTATATGTGTTACCAACTATTCTAAGTTATTTACTTGAAATCATTTGTACTCTATGTTATTGTCGTCATCAATCGAGATGATAATTTATCCAAAGAAAATATCATATAAAACACTTATAATATGTATAAATTGTAATTCATAATTTAATTTAAGTTATAATTTAAATAAAATTAATAATAACACGAGAATATTACCAAATAAAAATGAGAAAATATTAATACATATTTATTAGAAAATTTTAAAGAGTTAAAATATACAACCTGAGAGTAAGAATATCATGTCCACATAAACATCGTCCAATATTGTATACAATAATAATAATAACAATAACACCCAATATGAATTCCACTAATACGCAAAATTTGAGGAGCTCTAATATTATACAGTCTTATTCCTTATTAATAGAAAGATTACATACTATAATATATTCAAGTATTTAGTAAGCTGAAAAATATGTAAAAAACAGAAATTTTACTTTTAGATTATCAATCAAAAATTAATACTATGAAAATCTTTTGTTGTTAATTTTTGAGTTAAAGTATCTTAGATTTATATTTGGATGGAAATAAAAAAGCTAGAGGATAAAAAATACAGTAAATACCTGAGGGAAATTTATAAATACATCAACAACAAAAAAAATTAATGTGAAATTTAGAAGTTAACGTTAAATTTTAGAAGCTGAAGAAACAATAGCCTCTTTCACTTCTCTAACATTGCCATTAATTAGGAGAGAAGATCAAGGATACTGTGCATCCATAGTAATGAGGTCTTGGAATGCTTTTATGAGCGTGGGCCCAGGGTCTGGACTGTCGAGATAAATATACTTTTTTATGTTTGCGTGAATTATGCCGTATGGCGATGTAGATTATTTAGTGGGAAGAATTTAAAAAGGATAAGGAGAAGAAACAAGAAAGAGGAATACGTAAAAGGAATGATGATTGATTATATACCATATAAATAGTGAAAGCAATAAGGATTTGGTAGAGTTAGGTTAACGTTAGCATACCTCCACTATGAACTGCGTGTGGAGAGAGAGGGAAATAAAATATCAGTCTATTTTTGAGCACTACACTTTTGTTTAATGCATATAAAGGGAAAAGGAAAGGTGCCAAGTGCTGTGACCCTAAATCACAAGCAGTGGGTCGTTACATGAAATTTGAAAAAGTGCCAATTCTAATATGAAACTATTAAAAAGATCATAATGCTTTGGCTTGCTACACACTGTAGCTCAACTAACAAACATGGCGGTGGTGAACGAGAACCAGCGCGCATCATTTCATGCTTGGACCTCGCAGTCCATTGCGTGAAGTAAAGCTTATCCAGCCAAAATGTTCTTTAAGCAATTCAAATAATAACAATATTCAGTAGTATTACGCATTTTTATTTTTAAGTTTAACTAACAAACACATGCCAACGAAGATTAAAGTAGAGTGGGAAAACTATTGTGACTATGGAATCTATCAGCGTAATCATATTTAAAAGGAAAGTGCTTCTCAAGACGGCAAGTATACTTACGTATAGTGGAAGGATGGTGTCCGAAAAGTGGCAAAGAAAGTGAGTCCACTTACGCCCACTTTACTTCATGGAAGCAGATATTCATTCATATAATATGCGTATGCCATTTCAATTTCAACCACCAATAAATCATATATAAAAAGGAATGCAGACTCTCAATTGGTAATTCTTTACGAAACTTCCAGCCGCCCGTGGCCTTTTTCTTCCACTCCCGTTCGTTTTTCTTTATTCCAGTCGACCAAAGAAAACATCATAACGATCCTGGCAAACTTTATTTTGTTTGTATGAGAAATCTGTGGTTTTTAGTGGAACTAATTGTTAATGAAAAAGTAAAAAAATCTTTGTTTCAATTCTTTCTGCCTTTGGTATACATGGACTTATACTTCTTCATTGCACGGGCTGTCTCTGGTCAGAAGGCCCGGAAAATACTAGATCTCCTGCTTATGAACAAATAGTCTATTAAAAGATCAAAGTAACAAAACAAGACGGTATTGTAAAATCTAAATATGCTAGTCGAGACATAATTCCTCTGCAAACTTCAAACTCTCAAGACTTGCCTTTTAGGACCTGTTTGTGCCTTTCGGGGTATTCATTTGACATAATTATAAGTTAAATATAAATCATGTCAACTAATTCTAGTTCGCCTAGAAACTTAAGATTTTAGTTCAGTATTTTCAACTTGAACGTACAAATATATATATATATATATATATATTTGAGTTGGGCCAGGAACAAATAAATATTATACATGTTTTAAATATTTTTGGAAGCTAAACTTTAGGAATCTTATTTTCATATAATATTATCGGCACTCTAAAAAGCATGTCAAATTGCTGTATCTTGGCCTGCTGTAACCTGTTGCATTGAAACCGAGGCCGTAATGCAGTGCTAACTGTGCAGAAATCTTTTATTGATTTGCCAAGAGAGTCATAGCCTACAGGAGGAAGAGGGACTCGTCACGCAAGCTGGGGATTCCCATCCAACCAAAACATGAAGCACTCAATTTGGGCATGCTCCTCACCAATCCGTTGATTTGAACGGATGCTCTTCAATCGATCCAAGTACAATTAGGCTATTCAAATCAACACAATTAAGACCTCTAAAATTTATCGAACTTAGTTTGTTCATGATCCGTAATCTCTTGTACCCCTGCACCTGCTCCAAGTCACAATCTATTCCGTACTAATAAATGAAGAACATCGTTTTATAACCTTCGATGAATTCCTAACAAAACCCTGATTAGTTTGACGACCTTAACAACGTTCCTTTTTGGGTTTCTCCTGGTGGTTTAAGTTGTCTAGGAGAAAACATTTCTTCATAACAAAACTGATGCCAATGTCATAACATTCCATCAACAAAATAAATGTCCAGTGATCCATGAAAGGGAATCATTTATTCAATCTCCAAAACTTACTCTGCAGAAGAGCTTTTACTCAAGTGTAAGAAGCCTACACACAAACCCAGTAAAAATAAATATGAAGACAAGAATAACCAGTGCTGGGGGATCAATCCCAGAGTACCAATCCTACAACAAAGCATCAACTTAATGAAAACGCTACTTGCCTCATTTGAAATGTACATTGGATTGAGAATGAACCTCGTCATACATATAGAAGGGAGAAAGTTGTAACCCCAAAGTTCCCTGATGAGCCTTGTCACTATTTTTGGCATCTCGTTCATGGAAATCCCTCCTAAGTAGCTACTGCAACTTTTTCTGGCTTCTTAACAGCCCTTGTCTTCGGCTTAGAATCTACCTTAATTTCAGGCTTTTGAATTCCTTGAATGTCGGTAATTCTCAACTGAGTCAGTTCCTGCAAAATGGAAGATTCATGGTTCAAGATGAGTGAGAAAAAATATACATGGATAGAAATCAAGAACTTTTCAGCAAAATGTTCTCTCTGACACACCTGTCGATGGCCTTTGGTTCTCCGATAGTTCTTCCTCCGCTTCTTTTTAAAGATAATCACCTTTGCATCTAACGCCTGAGCAAAATTGTAAAGATCAAGATCAATCTAAAGATTTAGCGGAGAAAGAAAAAGCAAAACCCACAATTACCTTGTATATACTTTAGTACACAATTATCCAAATAAAATGATCCATGAGAATGCAGGATACCTCAGGTTGGCAGAAGAAATATCACACTAAGTAAAATCCAACTCCCTACCCATTTTCCAAATGAAGCATACTCTTAATCCACATAATAGAGCTAAAATTACAGCATTCTCTAAGGATAGAGGAATCAAATCACAAAAAGAAAAGGGAGGGGAACGATTTTGAAGAAACTTACAAACACAGCCACTGTCTTCAAAAATACTTGTTCCACAAGTAACGGCTGATAAAAGTTGAGATCAAATCCTAGATAGCCTCAATTCAATAACTATGCAAATTGAAGCATCCCTGCTATGGATCATGCCAAATTAGTGCTTAGGATACTCAAAGCATTGTTGTTCAGATGAGTTGGAGCACTTGGACATATTTGGTACTCTTCATAGTTTGAGATTACAGAAAGAACTAAACTGGGTCAAGTTCTTATAATTCAGTTAAATAATGAGTTTGATTTATAGTTTTTTTCCCCCAACTGCAAGCTTCTTGGTTTAAGCTTTACATGGTATATAAGGCTAGACTTCACCAATGCGCAATTTGAAAATGCTTATCTCAATTCTGAGTGAATTCTGAAAGAAGAGGCGGTGTTGGAAAGAAAAGCTTGGACATGGCAATAAGGCTGACAAGACATGTAAATGGGGGAATACTAAGCACTTAGTTTGCTTTCTCTTCTATTGGAAATAGGTCCAGAGCTTCCCATGGAATGGCAGGAGTTCTTTCTTGTCTCGAGTTGAGCCCCATCCCTTTCCATTTGCATTGTTTCTACAATAATTTCACTTATAAGGAGTAACAGTTTACACCTGGAAAGTTTTCCAAAATAATCTTTCATTCACCCAAATGCATCTAGAAATGAAGCAAACAGGTAGAAGAGCTGCATTCATTCAGCTTCATGAAAACACAATTTTGAAAATTTTGAAATTCAGCTTACTAAAGAGTAGCACTCCAAGGAAAATTAATAATTGGTGATAAGAAAATAATGTGGAATTTAATTTACAATTTAAGAATATGTGCAATTAGCAGTTTTGTATTCATGAGCATAGGCTTATGCTAGTTTATTTGTATAAATGAGACCGGCATGTAAGTGAGTGTGTTTGAGAGAGAGAGAGAGAGAAGCAGAGTAGATGAACACCTACATGCTCCTCAACAACAGCATGAACAACCGCATCTGGCACTGTAGGCCTACCAACAATTGTTTTTGTAGCTGATCCTAGCAAGAGAACTTTATTCAAAATCAACTGCAAGAGATACAGAAATGACACATTACCTAATAGAATTCACCAGTGAAATTTTAAAAGTCAAAAGTTTCAATTATCAATCAACAGAAACACACATAAATCCATTGTTTAACTAAATTGTCCCTATACCTCTGATCATAAGTTATTGTAATGGAAGATATCAATTTGTATACCAATAGCCAATTCCAGCAAAGCAGCCCCAGTAGAAATATACAAAAAGATCAAGTTTGAGATTTTTAACTGCAAAAATTGGTAGTTCCATTGTTTGGATTAGTTATTTGATTGTTTCAAATCAATAGAGCCTGGAACTACCCATCACAGCATACTCTCCAAAATAAAAGCATTTACAGCTAAAAGTTGGACAAGGAAATAAACAGACAAACATGTCTGCATTTTAGTAACTCCTGAAAGGAAAATATCAATCAGCAAACTTCTTCTACAGTAGATTCCACTTACAATTGAAAGCCAGAAAATAGATGATTCCTCTCTCTATTATGATCACATAATAGCAAAGTTAGTTCATAGCCAGAGACCATAAAACAAAATGAACTATCTTACGGCAAGCATCTGAAAACAAAATCGGAATACCATTCTATACATTTTTACAATAGGCTACATAACAACACGGATACTGATTACAAACAAAATCGATAGTTAAGTGTTGCCAAATACCCATGAACAGAGCAACTGCTAGTTTAAGGATTACCAGCGTCTGTTCCCCTGCCACAACATTTTCTTTTTTAATCTCTAGCACCATCTGTAAATCGAAAGCAACTTACCTTGTCATTTATATCGCAGAATTTCAGCCTCTCGGTAAAAATACAATCCCCATTGCTGACCTTGAACTGGTGGGATCCAATCTACCCAAAGACACCATAAAACCCTCACATCAACCCCATATCTTCGTACCAATACTGAAAACAAACCACAAGTTCAAGGCTTTTAGATAAAAAGATGAACCTGAACCACCGCGAAAACTGGCTCATATCGTTTAAACGCTTGATCAGACATTTTGAGTGGACCTACCACCTCGTACCCAATAGCCGCGGCCTCCGCCGCCGCCTCCTCCGCCGAGTACTCTCTCTCCTCCCCCTCCTCTTCTTCTCCATCGCTACTCATCAGTTCTATGTCCTCATTTTCTTCATCGTCGCCTGATTTCGATGATAAATGACGGTGGGTACACGGAGTGAACCGGGCCACATCAGTGAAGACAGAAGAGCTTTTATAGCTGAACAAAGACCTGCGGGGGGCGAGGTTTGAAAGAGGAGGCATAGCTTTGAGAGAATGATGAAGAGAAATCGAGTCCGATGAGAAAAGATATACAGCGCAACGAGATAGGTTGTGGAGACACCGTCTCTGCGCCATGGCTGCTAGTTCAGCGACCTCAGGGCATTAGGGTTTTTAGCACAGAACTTGTAAGCTCAGGGTTTTCCTTTTCTATCGTTTTTTGTTGAATAATAATAATAATTATTATAATTATTAATATTAATAATAATAATATTATTAATATTATTATAGAAATGGAAGAAACGACACGCCGGTTTGACGACGCAACGCAACTAAGACCCGATCGCAACCGCTAACGATCTCATTTCCTTGGATCCAAAGTAAACAAAATTTTCATTCTTCTCATTCGAAGCAAAAGTAAAGAGGAGCCAAGCAGATTGTCAAAAGAGAAGCAAGAGAAAATGGCGGGGCGGTTCGGGTTCCAGTCATCTGCACCCGCGACTATGATGGTTACCAACACGCCGTCGTCGGATCTCGTCTACTCCAACCTCGCTTACTGCTCTCCGTCCGACCTCCACAATTTCGCCGTCCCCGGAACAAAATTCTTCATGGTTTTGATCGCGGACTCCTTCGTTCTTTCTCTCTCATATCCTTCCTCATTTCTAATTCTATGGTTTTAGTGTTCTCCAATTATCTTTCTGCCTGGTTTTGGATTGATTTAATTGAAATGCGTTTGCCCTGTTATTGTGACCTTAACGGAAACTTACTCCTCACGAGAGCATTCGCGCCGGTCATTTAGCTCTCAACGCTATTCAACGCCGCTACGCGAGGGTTTCTACCGGTGATACTGTGTCTACGAGCAGGTTGAAATTTTACACCTTCCTTTCCTTCTTAGTTCCCTTTGTGTGTTAGGATCACGAGCTGAGTTTTGTTGTTTTTCTTGTCTTTCTTCGGAATTGTTTAGGTTTATCCCTCCCGAGGATTTCAACCTCGCCCTGCTTACTCTGGAGTTGGAATTTGTTAAAAAAGGAACGAAAAATGAGCAGGTTCTATGTTTTTCCGGGTTTGTTCTGGATTTTCTTTAGTTTTAAAGATAGTTGACGGTTAAAAGATATCTTGATGTTATTTTGTAGATTGATGCCGTTAAGTTGGCAGATCAACTTAGGAAGAGATATGTTAACCAGGTAGAGTGAGTTATTACTTGCTCACCGCTTAACAGATACATCTCAACTGGAAGGTTATGGGATTGATTTAGTTATTCAATTTGTGTTTCTTATGTGTCAGGTTATGACCGCTGGGCAAAGAGTATCATTTGAGTATCTTGGAAATAATTACATTTTCACCGTCAATCAAGCTGCTGTGGAGGGGAGAGAAAAATCTAATGATATTGAAAGAGGGATTTTTTCAAACGATACATACGTTGTCTTTGAAGCATCAAATGCGAGTGGCATAAAGGTTTGTTTTAATTTTGGTATTATCAAAGTTGGTGGTTTTCTATTTTTGGTGTTTATTGAGGTAGCTAGAAGATGGTAGAGATGTCAAATAGTTGTTCAAAGTTGCGAAACTAGAAAATTTGAACTGCTTAATCTTTTCTAGGTTTGCTGGAAGTTTAAGTTCAGATCTAAAGCTTTGGTATAAGCTGCTGAAAATTCAAATTATCATTGCTGGAACTTTCGGTTAGAATAGTTGGGGTTTTAGAAAAGGAAAACAAACAATGAGTTCGATCCTAGAATTAGGAAACTGGGAATTACTCCTAAGGTCTAAGAATTACTCTTACAATAAGGCATCACGCATTCTAGTTGAAAGCTCAAATTTAGTCAGCCTTGCTTTGAAAGGTTGATTTTATATATGTCCTTGCTGCCCTTTGTATCACATTGACTCCTACCCTTCATTCCACCATATTAAACCTTGTGATTGAGTGATTTGTCCTCTTCGTTTTTTTTTTCCTCCTTTAAACTTTGGCGTCACAAGATCACAAACTTATTACTTACTCCCTGAGTTATGCAGATTGTTAATCAGCGTGAAGCTGCCAGTAGTAACATCTTTAGGCACAAAGAGTTTAATCTCCAGTCACTTGGCATAGGTGGTCTAAGTGCAGAATTTGCTGATATATTTCGAAGAGCTTTTGCCTCTCGTGTTTTTCCACCTCATGTGACAAGCAAGTAATGGCCTACTGTCTGAGTTAATGCAAATCTAGTTCATATTATCTTTGTGTCCTTTATTCTTGATAATGGAGCACTTGTTGACATAGATTGGGGATCAAGCACGTAAAAGGTATGCTGCTTTATGGACCTCCTGGAACTGGAAAAACTCTCATGGCTCGCCAAATTGGAAAAATGCTTAATGGGAAGGAACCAAAGGTCTGGATTAACTTTAACTTTTGTGTCTGTTTGTGTGTGTGTGTGTGTGTGTGTATGCTCACATGTGAATCTGTTTTTTTACTTACATGTGCACATCTTTTTGAATGTGTGTAAACACATATGTTTAACAGAATTGTGTGTGCTTGTTTATGCACGTACTTTTGTGCTAGCATGATTTGAATTTTGGAATTTGCTTTATCTTTTGATGTAGATTTTGGAGATGGGATGTAATGGAAGTTCAATGAATGCTGTTGTTTTTGGTTTTATAGTATATTGGACTAGTTAGATGTTTATCATCCTCCTGTATCCCTGATCAGATGTATCATTGGTGCACTGAAATGGTTCTAACTTTCTACTTCATGGTTTGCCCTATTTCTCATTAGGTGCAATGAGATTTCAAATGCTGCATGTTATTAGGCTTGGATTATGACGCATTTAGTATGTTGTTTATCTTTTCAAGACAACAATCTCATTATATTCAGTAATAATGTGCAAATATTGCCTCAAATGATTTAACCATTAAAACTTCAACTTCATTTATCATTTTTAGAATATATATTCAAATTGGATTGTCATCCCTCTATGTGTTCCTGTTCCTCCTGTTGCCGTCGTTTCAGTAAATTTGATTAATATGTTTGTTTATACGTTCATGTACTGCTTTACTGGCAACTTATAGCTTTCTGATTCAAAATGATTGGCTTGTACAAGTGATTCTGGAATGGGACATTGCTGATGATTGATTCTTGAGCAGTTGCTACTTAATGACTGTTTCTTTGATAATGCAACAGATAGTCAATGGACCTGAAGTCCTTAGCAAATTTGTTGGTGAAACTGAAAAGAATGTTAGAGACCTGTTTGCTGATGCTGAAAACGATCAAAGGCTTAATGGTAAGATTGACTTTTTTAGCCAAACACAAGTTTGGGTAGTCCTCTGACACTGATGCCAACATATCTGTTTCCTTTTTCAGGGGACCAAAGTGAACTGCATGTTATAATTTTTGATGAGATTGATGCTATCTGTAAGGTGAGAGATTCTTCTGCTCTTGTTATCATCCATTGGTCATCATGATAGACCAAGTGTTATGTTGATGTTTTTCATAATAAACCTAGTTGCTCTCCATACTGTATGATATTCAATTTTTATTTTTTTATTGGCACTTTTTTTGGACTAAATGTATGAGATATGAGAAACTTTCAAATGATATATCTGGCAGAATATTCTATATGACAGTGGTTAGTTCTGCCAAATTTACGAAATAATTCAGAAAAATTAACCCTAGTACATTTAGCGTTTTTTTTTTTTTCTCTCTTCTCTTTGGGCTCCAGTTGATATCTCAATTATGTGCCAGAGATTGATTAAGGATTTTCTATGGTTATGTTGATTTCACTATGGCCTTTTAGAGGTCTCAATTGCCCCTATATAATTTTACTAATATGAATATGGCTATCCATGTCTAACCCATTATATGGAATTATGACTTATGTTCATGCCGTTGTACAGGATATTTCTCATCTGTTTATTGATTACAGAGTATTTTTGCAGACATGGTCCTCTTGTTACTGGCTATTAATTTACTTTATTTCAGAAGGGCCATGACTCATGCATGTTGACTTACACTACATGGTTTCCTTTAGAAATAACCTTGTAGGAGTTGCAATGAATTCTTGATTGTAGGAGACAATTGCACATTCTTAAATGTAAATATTAGTAATTGCAGCGGAGCCGAAATTTTTGTGCTTACGTTTCCCTATATCAGATGTTCTTAATGCTTTGGAATTTTTGTAAGCCTGATGAGATGGTTAATGCAAGCTTCTGTTTTTGGTTTTTGCAGTCAAGAGGCTCAACTAGAGATGGTACTGGAGTTCATGATAGCATTGTAAATCAACTACTTACAAAGGTCAGTGATGAATTTGAAGTGATTATGGGGCTTGTAATTTTGACTATTTCTTTGCTCCATGCATGTGATCTACCAATCCAAACAGTGTGGCTAAGAATATTTACTTTCAGATAGATGGTGTGGAGTCGTTAAATAATGTCTTACTCATTGGAATGACCAACAGAAAGGATTTACTTGATGAAGCACTTTTGAGGTAATTACTTGTTCTCATAATCTCTTAGTTCTATGTTGCCCGGATTCCTTTTGTCACAAAAGTATAAGTATCACTGCTGGCAATATTAGTACACGTGGTTGGAAGACAAATGGTAAAAGCAGTATAGAGCTATTATTATTGTGTTGGATTTTATGAGGAACTGTATCCAAGATTGTTGGCAGGACTCTTAGAGTTACATGATATTGCATATGGGGCTCAAGACAACTGATCTGCCCAAAAGGATCTATCTGTGTGTCTACATACATTTGTGTTCATAGTAGTCTTTAACCTAATGTTCTTGAATTTGTAATTCCTTTTCATTTGTAGACCAGGACGATTGGAGGTTCAAGTTGAGATAAGCCTCCCAGATGAAAATGGGCGGTTACAGATTCTTCAAATTCATACAAACAAAATGAAAGAGAATTCTTTTCTTGCTCCTGATGTCAACCTTCAAGAGCTTGGTATGTATCCTATGGATCATAAATGTCCAGATGTTCATCATAATGGAACATGTTAGTGTATTTAGAATACTGCAAGGTTTTGGTTCATAAACTTCTTTTGTTTGTTTACAGCTGCTCGTACAAAAAACTATAGTGGGGCAGAACTTGAAGGTGTTGTAAAAAGTGCAGTGTCATATGCTTTAAATAGACAACTGAGTCTGGATGACCTCACAAAGCCAGTGGATGAAGACAGTATTAAAGTTACCATGGATGACTTTCTGCATGCACTTCATGAAGTTCCTCCTGCATTCGGAGCTTCAACTGATGACCTTGCACGATGCAGGTATACTTGAATAGTTCTTATTGCTTTGGGTTTGGTTAAGTCATCATTTGTTCTATTCAAGGTTTCTATGCGTTGAAAAGAGAAATACAATATACAATAACTTCCAGGAAGTAGGTTTAAGTCCATCTGTTAATAATAATAGGGCAACACAAGCTAATATTAATATTCCAAAATAGGATGAAGAAACTATTCCACTATAGAGTTTATAACACACTAATGTCCACCTCTCTAATATTGAATAATTCAGAACTTCAAGTCATGTATATGTAGAGTTTTGCATAGCATTTGTGGAAAATTTCCATAGAAGCTAAAATTTGGGATATGTGATATATTAAACCTACGAATTTCTTGATGTTAAAATCACGCCTTGCAACATGATATATAGACTGAATGGCATGGCGGACTGTGGGGATCGGAATAAGCATATCTATCAGAGAGCTATGCTATTGGTGGAGCAAGTTAAAGTCAGCAAAGGTAGTCCACTTGTTACTTGCCTACTGGAGGGTTCAAGTGGAAGGTAAAGTTTGTCTTTATGTTATTGGCAGTTCATTTTCCACTTTGGTTTGGCAAATTTGATACAACTGAATTATTGTGTTTGACAGTGGTAAATCTGCACTAGCAGCCACCGTTGGTATTGACAGTGATTTTCCGTATGTCAAGATAGTAAGCTCGACTTCCATTGTTATTTGATATTTCATGCTCACAGTCGACAAACTCTACTCTCTGACTTCAAATTTCTGACTTCTTAAATTGGCAGGTTTCAGCTGAAACAATGATTGGTCTTCATGAGAGCACTAAGTGTGCACAGATTGTTAAGGTTTGTCATTGGGAGTCTATAAATTCCAACAATTCTGCGTAAAAAGCTTCGGGACAGTATAATTCTTATTCAGTTTTTCCCATCCTTGGAAATTTTCATTTTGCTCTGAACCTGTGTTTATATTTGCAAGAATAACTTTTTATTGCAAATTGCGTTCAGTGTAGATTTATCAGTTCTGTTTCAGATGTGGCTGGTAAATTTGGGTTCATTCCGTCAACTGTAATGAGTTATACAAATGTACCTAATCAGGTGGATTTTGTAGGTTTTCGAAGATGCCTACAAGTCACCATTGAGCATTGTAATTCTTGATGACATTGAGAGGTATCTACTACTGAATCCCTTGAGGCATCCTGTGTATTTAATGAATAATTGTACCTCTTACTGTTCAATACTTGATTTACTATGGCAGATTATTGGAGTACGTTGCCATTGGACCTCGTTTTTCTAATATAATTTCTCAGACATTGTTGGTCCTCCTCAAACGTCTTCCCCCAAAGGTTATTCAACATTTTGTTTTTGACAATTGTCATGTTTCACTGCTTCTGTGTCATCATTTCCTTCTCTTTTTTTTCAATACAAATGATTCAATAAGCAACTTCTTCATATAAAGAAAATCAAAATGGTACATGAAGCCCATCTCACCTTTTTTAAGCATTTCTGATCTTGCCAAGCCTAAAGTTATATGACATTTTGAGTGTACTTTCAAGGAAAGAAGCTTCTGGTGATAGGGACAACAAGTGAAGTGGGTTTCTTAGATTCAATCAGCTTTTGCGATATCGTTTCTGTCACTTACCGTGTTCCTACTTTGAAGATAGAAGATGCAAAGAAGGTAAACCATTTATCGTGTATCCTTCACATTCTAAAGTCTAGATCCTTTGTTATCATTCTATAGAGGAAAACATATGGAATTTATATGAGCTTGTGGTTTAACTTATAATATGGGTTCATCTATGACAGGGCTTCTTTATTAGTAGTTTATAACCGTAATTTTATTGCTAGAAGGTCAATGGATATAATAATCATCACTTTCAGTGTCTTTCTTGATTTTTCAAGTTACAAGATCGTGATCTTTCAGTTGATTGAGATTTTTCTGTATACTTTTTTCTTTGGATGACAAGGATTGAGTGATATTACTGGGGTAGTACTAATACATGTTTATTTTGATTATTTTCATGAAGTATTTGATAGTTGCTGGTTTTGGTAGAATGTACAGGTTTAGATAGAGTTAATATGCCATCATTTGGGATGTGCAGTGATTGTCATTAGTTAGGGAATGTTTCTTTGTTTCTGTTCATCTTATTTCCTCTCCCTCTGTTTCCCTACCCTTAGAATTATAGACAGATTATGAAGCACCCCTGCTAACCACATTTCTTATAAGTAAATAGTTTAGCAACCTTTGTTTCCTTTCTTTTCCTGCAGGTACTGCAACAGTTGAATGTTTTTGCTGCGGAAGATGTTGATGATGCTGCAGAAGCTATAAATGATGTAAGTTTTTCGTGAATGCTTCACCAAGTTACATTTGCAAATACTATTCATCTTCCATTGCTTGGGAGATTTAACTAATTAAATTGGCAATGACTTGTTGAGACTTGTAAACTGGAGGGTAACGTGGGATTGTTTTTGTTCCTCTTCAATAGATGCCTATCAAAAAGCTCTATATGTTGACAGAGATGGCAGCCCAAAGAGAACAAGGTGGAGCTTCGGATGCAATTTACTCTAGTAAACAGAAGATTAACATTACTCATTCCTACGATTGCCTACAGGACGTTGTTCGTTACTAATTTCACAGTGCTTATCTTTTTTGCTTTCTTGTCCTTTTTCCATATTTTTGGCTTTCCATTTATTTGATATTTTGAGCATACCTTGTTGGTGTTGAGTTTTTGGCTGTAATTTAAATTACATTTGCTATGCTTGATTTGAAGCTTTTATGATGGCACCTTAAACATGAAAAGCATCCAGATTGATTGATGCATATCAGCAAGAAAATTGTATTGATATAGAAGTTCTAGATAGTGCTCAAGAGGTTGGGTTAGTAGCCCGAAATGATGAAGCTCC
>JANIJH010000002.1:43432867-43449256 GCA_024520975.1 Erythroxylum areolatum | reverse complement strand
AGATGCAAAGAAGGTAAACCATTCATCGTATATCCTTCATATTCAAAAGTCTTCGATCCTTTGTTATCATTCTATAGAGGGAAAACATATGGAATTTATATGAGCTTGTAGTTTAGCGTATAATCTAGGTTCGTCCATGACAGGGCTTCTTTTTCATCTCTTTATGAGTAGTTTATAACCATAATGTTATTGCTAGAAGGTCAATGGATATAATAATTGTCACTTTCAGTGTCTTTCTTGATTTTACAAGTTACAAGACCGTGGTCTTTCACCTGATTGAGATTTTTCTGTATACTCTTCTTTTCTTTGGATGACAAGGATTGGGTGATATTACTGGGGTAGTACTAATACATGTTTATTTTGATTATTTTCATGAAGCATTTGATAGTTCCTGGTTTTGGTAGAATGTACAGGTTTAGATAGAGTTAATATGCCATCGTTTGGGATGTGCAGCGGTTGTCATTAGTTAGGGAATGTTTCTTTGTTTCTGTTTGTCTTATTTCCTCTCCCCCTGTTTCCCTGCCCTTAGAATTACAGATAGATTATGAAGCGCCCCTGCTATCCTCATTTCTTAGAAGAAAATAGTTTAGCAACTTTTGTTTCCTTTCCTTTCCTGCAGGTACTGCAACAGTTGAATGTTTTTGCTGAGGAAGATGTTGATGCTGCTGCAGAAGCTCTAAATGATGTAAGTTTTTCGTGAATGCTTCACCAAGTTTCATTTGCAAATACTATTTGTCTTCCATTACTTGGGAGATTTAACTAATTAAATGGGCAATGACTTGTTGAGACTTGTAAACTGGAGGGTAACGTGGAATTGTTTTTGTTCCTCTCTCCAACAGATGCCTATCAAAAAGCTCTATATGTTGATAGAGATGGCAGCCCAAGGAGAACAAGGTGGAGCTTCGGATGCAATTTACTCTGGTAAACAGAAGATTAACATTGCTCATTTCTACGATTGCCTACAGGACGTTGTTCGTTACTAATTTCGCGGTACTCGTGCTTAAAAAATCTTCTATATTTCCCTTTTTGTTCTATTTTCTTTTCCTCTCGTCCTTTTTCCATATTTTTGGCTTTCCATTTATTTGATATTTTGAGCACACCTTGTTGGTGGTGAGTTTTCGGCTGTAATTTAAATTATATTTGCTGTGCTTGATTTGAAGCTTTTATGAGGCCACCTTAAACATGAAAAGCATCCAGATTGATTGATGCAATAGATAGTACAGGAAACATTATATCACATTACCTTCCGATTTTATCGGCTATGGATTGTGTAGCGCTTGTTTGCTAACGAAGTAAAAGTTGTTAGGAATTAGGAGATAACCGTCGTGCACAATTGGATCTAATTGGAAATTGTTTTGCCTAAAACTTCAATGAACAGGGTCGACACCTTCCGGTTTCACTTAAGGATTTAAAACCAAATCTATGACTGAGGAAGAGAGAATAAGAAATTTGGCTTGGTTATTTTTATGCCAAGTTGGCAACCAAATGTTAACGAAGTAGCTATCTCCACAAACAAGCCCCCTTGAGGTTGATTACATCTCCTAAAAAAATTTCTTTAACACAATTTTTGGCATCCATATATTTCCGATGGATAAGCATTGTGAAATCGAAGTGCATTGCCTTACCTCTTAAAACCAAGTTCATCCCTGCCCGGTGCACTAAATCTCCTCAAGACTCCGTACCACTTTTTTCTTAATTAAATAGAAAACTTTACTTTTTCGGCAGTAACGTTAACGAAAAGAATAATTTTTTAAAAAATAAACATTAACAAAAACGAACAAAGAAACTAGTGTCAGTCGTACTTCTCTCTCCAGGAAAAAATAAGAAAGAAAACCCAGGAGAAAGCCAACAAGACGTCTCCAATAGTCTGCCTGAGCCAATCCCAAGCCAACACCTCGACTCTCCTCTCGAAATAAACTCTCCAAAGAGCAACGAACACGTGGAGCAGCGTACAGCCTTTGGCGAAGAAAGACTGGAAATCTCGATCCCTAACGAAGGCCACCATTGAAAGCAAGAAGCCGATGGTGAAGAGCAGCAAACCGGAGAACGAATCGGAGGTCTGGATGAGCAGCTGATCGTGAGGCGTGGACCCCATGAGCTTTGCTGCAGCGCTGGGCCCGTGTGTAAAGGTATAGATCTCTTTCACGTGGAACATCATCAGAGTCCCGCTCGTTATGGCTATCACAGAGTGCAGGATGCAGATCCCCCTGAAAGTACCCGACGACGACATATCTATCTGTATGCTGCGCTGTGCTCTGTTCTTTAATCTAATCTAAGCTAATTGGCGGCTCTGATTTTGAACACTTGTATACATGGTGGATTATGGATCCTATTCCTACTATATAAATATAAAAAATCTAGAGTTGAGTTTACAGTTTAGTAATAGAAAAACGAAGGTTTGGGGTCCAAAGTGGGGCTATGCCTATGCCATGCCACGCAGCAATTCGCGGCTATTTTCCCGGCCTTTGATTGCGATGCATAACAACATATGAATATATTCCAGTTTTAGAAAAAATAATAATCGTATCTTGCAAGGGGAATTGTTAATTTTATTTGACAAGTCATGCCCGCAAATTTCGGAAATTGTCAAGATTGCGAATGTTAAATTGAGCCATTATGAAGACCAATTAAAAAATTGATATATTAGAAGGCAAACACACCCCAATAGAATTAATGTACCTTTTAGTATTGAATTTAAAGAATTAATATAAATAGGTATAACTAATAAGTGAATTATCCTTTTTCATATTGATGAAACTTTTATCTTATAATGCGATAAAAAGGGATAGGGTACTGTTTTATGTTCTTATCCAAAACTTGGTAGTTTCATTTTACATTAATAAGCAATTAATAGCTATCACCACTTGGTAAGCCTATCGAGAGTAACGTAAAATACTTATCTAATTGCAATAAAAATTAAGTTTTAACATTTCAATCCATTTAAAATAAATTATTTAATATTTTAATGTAAGTTAAACATTAATAGTGAACTCTTATACAATTAGGGTATCATATCTTAACCTAAAATTTTATATACAATAGATTATAAGCTATATTTTTGTGTACAACTCTCTTGATTCTCATATCTCTTTACGACGACATAAGAACTACTTTTGAATTTTTTATATTTCCCTTCACAACTAGATATATATATATAGGCTAATTCCCTCTCAGCTCATAGCTAATAGAAGCTATTTGAGTTCTTCTGTGAATCACCGTTTATTTAACCTAAATCTATGAATCTTTATTCATAGGACTTCGTCTTTGATACTTATATGGGAAAATTAACTGTGATCCAAAAAATAAAATTATACAATTTCTTGATTGAATCTTATTAATTGAATAACTTGAAAATATAAATCATAAACGAGAAGTTAAAGAATCGTTTGGTTTTACTTCTATTTTTTTATTGTAATTTTTAACTTTAGTTTTCATCTTCTGTTTTTAGTTTCTTTTGGTTGTTAATGTTAATGTAGTTATATTTTACCATTCATAATAATTACATATTAGATAAAAACTTAAAGATAAATTATTTTTAATTAATTAAATTTATTTTAATTTCTTATATATATTTTATTATATTAAAATAAATAATTTACAAAAAAAAATATTTATAAATTAATATTATTTTAAATATCAAATCAAAATTTATCTAAGATTTATAAATTTTGAATAATTAATTTAATTAATTAATTATAATAATAAATTAAATTATTCATAGTTCTTGAAATAATTAATTAATCTATATTTAGCTTACAGTAAATCAGACTAAAAAAACAGAAAAAGAAAAAAAATACTTTTTATAGTTTTCATAATTTTTAAAATTTAGAAGAATCCAAAACCAAAAATAGAAATAAAAAATTCAAATAAATTATTTTAATGAATTTGAAAATAAAAATAAAAAATGAAAACAATCAGACCCTAAATTGTACTTGATTTGAATACCTCTAAAAATTTCTTCTCAACACAAGTTGTCTGCCTATTCAATCTCTAATAGTATCTACATAATAGAAAAAAAGAATTCAATGTTTGAGAGGAAAAGATAGGGAGTGATAGCTCCCTTATGCCTTCCTCGTACTTAAAAAAAAAAGAACAGTAGAGTTTCTTTGTTATTAAAAATAAACTTCCTAATTATAATTGCAATATGACTTTAATTATAATTGAAACATAATTTTTATAAAATTAAATATCTCATATTTGATTTCTTAAGTTTCTTAAATTTCACAAGTAATTTTAACTTAATTTAAATTGATTTTTCTCTTTTTAATTGCTCTTTTATGTATGACTCGTTAAGTGTTTAATATATTGGCAAGGATTATAAATTAAAATTATAATTCATATTTCGACTTAGATAAACTAAAAATTTTTAATTTATCTTTAATTATTTAATTAAATAATTTATAATCATATATAATAATCATTATTGCTAAGATAATTCCTTAAATTATCACTAATTAAAAATAAAGATGTCAATAGGCCAGGTCGGGCCAGGCCATGGTGGCCCTTGGCTTGACGAGTTAGGATGGGTCGGCCTGTGGCCCGACCCATCATATATTTTTTAAGAAAAACTTTAAAAACGTCGTTATTTTTGAAGTAAAGGTCAGGCCGAACATGGTCGGCTCGTGGCCCAAAACGACATCGTTTTTGAAGTTACGGTCCATTTTTGACATCTCTAATTAAAAACAATAAAACATTCTCTCTATTTACTTTAGAGTAAAGAATCATTTTTTAGTTTACTCAACTATCCCTTTGGTTTATGCTATGTTCAAATACTACACGACTGAGTTTCTCTAAATAAGATTGGTCATAAATAGATAAGTTTAAGTTTAAGGATCCACAAATACATAAGTAATATTCCATTTGGACTCTCATAATTAAGTAAATTCAGTGAACTTATTCTTTAATAAATATGTATACATTTGTTTAAGTATCTCTATACTTTAGTTTATAAGATCAATTATTTTCTTCATAAGAAAGAAATATAACAAATTCTAGTTTTACCATTCCATCAATATCCTATTTTGATGAAACTACAACTAGGAACAATTTAGGAATAATACATAAATACAAATTGAATATTATAATTATGATCTCATAATAATTTCAATAGCATATGAGTTATTCTAAGAATTTCATCTTATTATTGAAATATCAAATGTAATTAACAAAATACATAAAGATAAAGAATATCTTTATTAATTAAAATAATAATGTCATACTTCAAATTGCAAATAATCAATTGGCTACAAGGACATAAAATATCAATTTCCTAGTTACACTAAAGTCAATAGCTTATGTATTTGATACTATAATCATTCATATTTTGATTATGTATCTTTTGAGACAACGACTTAATGAGAGGATGTACACGATTCTCTTCAACAGAAAATGGCTCTAATGCTATATCTTTCTACTCTACTATCCTCCCGATTAAGTGAACTTCTTAAGAACATATGTAGACCTTTGATGAGACTTTAGGTCCTTTGTCTGTGTAATGGCGTCGTTGTTGTTATAGTGCAATACTATTATGTCAATAATGCCAGGAACCACTCTAAGTTTGGTGATAAACTTCTTGATCCAAACTACTTCCTTTGTTGCTTTGACACTAAAATGTACTATATCTCAGTCGTGGAATTCACGACGGTTGGTTATTTGATACTCTTCCACCTTACCGTACTACCATTCATAATGAAGATATACCTGACCATGATATGTTATCATCTAGATTAGACTGAAAACTAGCATTTTAGTACCCTTAATCTCTTAGTTTAGCTCCTCTATAGACTAATAGAAGATCTTTAGTTCTTACAAATTACTTTAAGATATTTTCACAACATTTTAGTGACCATCACTAGGATTGGATTGAAATTTTCTTGTTCTAAAAGTAAATAGCATTGTGTAAATGATTGATCTAATGGTTAAAACATATGGAACAGAGTCCATTTTATCTCTCTCTTCCTATATTTTTGAACTCACACTTTATGAGAGAAATCTTGTGCAACATAAGTAGGAATCCCTTTTTGAAATACTCCATACGAAACCTCTTCAATATTTTGTCTATGTATGTGCATTGTGATAAGTTTAAAAACTTCTTTGATCTATCTGTATAGATTTTTATTCTCATGATATAGGTGACCTCTCCCATATTCTTTATGGAGAAGTTCTTGGATATATATGATTTCTAATTAGCAATATGTCATTCATATACAACATTATAATGACTACTGTACTCAAATTAACCTTCTTTTAGGCACATGACTCATCTATATTTTTTTTATAAAACCAAACTCTTTAATTGTCTCATCAAAATGAATATTTCAACTTCGTGACACTTAAATAGGTCTATAAATAGACTTTTGTAACTTGCATACTTGATTAGGTAATCTTTCATATTAAAACCTTCAAATTCCCATTTAGAAATGCTATTTTGACATCCATTGATAAGTGTAAATTGCATTGTATTTTAGGACACAATTTGATATGTGTTTAGCCGTTAATTCAATCATTTAGTATGTGTTTAGGTTAATTATTTATATTTTAAGTGTTTTATGAGTTAGTACAAGTCTTTAAGCTTAAATATTACGTTTTTTAGGTACCTTGACTTGTTTACTAGTATTTCAGGGTCACCATCAAAGAATGGAGGAGTTTAGGAGACAACAACCCATGATCGTGGAATATTAGGGCATGTTAGGCCACGATCGTGACAGAAGCATATGCCACGATCGTGACAGAAGCACTAGATTTGGCTCACGATCATGGCCTACATTCCACAATTATGATAGAAGCCCAGGGAATGGCTCATGATCATGGCCTGCATGGCCACGGTCTTGTCCTATATCTAATAGACACGCAGACACTCACAAAAATCAAGTCTTGAGAGAGTTTTTGGACCTTTCGGACCCCAAAAACCCGTAGGGTTACCCAAAATACAAGAGGATATAAAAAGAATAAAAGAGAAAGAGAAAGAGCTTTTGCATTAGCTACCGTGAGAAACCCTAGAAAGAGATCATTGAGAGATAGAGGAAGAGAAGTAGGAAGAAGCAAGAGGAGAAGAAGTTGACTCGAAGCACTTCCCAGATCCGGAGGTTTCCTGACATCACTGTCTCTTGTCATCCATTTTAGATTGTATTTCCTATTCTTTTCGATTTTATTATTGTATAGAATGGGATGGAATAGTTGATGATATGATATAGAATGTTGATGATGTTTTAAACTTACCTTCGAAATTTTATTCTTGAATTAATGAGAATCTGATTATTTATGTGATTATTGGATATTGTTGTAGTTTGATTATGCTATTGCATAATTCGATAATAAACTGAGAGGGTAAATCGAATAAAAAATGATTAAATTGGACTAACGAGAGTTAGGTGATTTAACAAAAATTAGAATTGAATCAGATCGATAATTTGTGCGAAAAGAGACCTTATATAGGTTTTTGATAGTTTATTAGTGAACTTTAAAACTAATTAGAATTTTGGATATGTTGTGAATTAAGAGATTGCACTCAGAATCTGATTAGGGTTTATAATTTAGGGTTAATGGTTATAACTTGAGAGAGAGTAATCAACCATAGGATAGTCTAGAACCAACAATTCAATAATTCATAATCAGTTAGGTTAGCATTAAGGTTAGGTAAAATTTGCTTTCTCACAATTGGCAATTTCATTTGGTTGATTCTTTGATGTGTTGTAAATTGCTTAACAATTAGTATTTTCGTGTTTGATTCTTAATTTTCTTGATTTAATTAAATTCTAGTATTAGTTTTGTTGCATCTTAAATTTTTGTTTATGTTTATGGCCTTAGATTTTAGGATTAGATTAGTTCCCTCCTCGTGGGATCCACTCCTTTGGTACTACACTAATGAATTGTACACTTATGGATTATCGAGGGTTAATAATTAAAACTTACAGACAACCAAACCTCAATCAAGTTTTTGGCGTCGTTGCTAGGGAGGTGATTAGTTTAATTCTTGTAGTCTAAAGCTTTTTCACCATCTTTTGTTAAAAAAAAGGCTGATCATAAAGTAGACGACACATTAACTTGGATATCACTGGACAACAATGGGGAATCTCAAGAGTTGAATACTAAGAAGAGATAAAAAGAACGATCATAGAGGAGGTATATTATAAGGAGCAAAGGACTCTTGTGGATTTCAATGAACCCATTTAGTTAGGGAAATCATCATCCTTATATGAACCCATACACTTCGAGGTGGCATAACCACCTAGGTTCCTATTAGTCCAATAATGCAAGTGCTCACATAGGACATCAAGACATATTTGAATTTCAGCAAGATGAGTCCAGTTCATGGGATTCCAAAATGGACAAAATCATAGATAAGCTAATAGACATGGAAGAGAACCAGAAGAGATTGGAAGAGCAATTTTATCAAGTAATACAAAATTATGCCTCTTCTATTCACAACCTGGAGATTTAAGTAAGACAACTTTTCTGTGAATTTTGTAAGAGAAGTGTGGAAGACTTTCTTAGCAATATGAAATTATATCAACGAGAGCAAGATAAGGCTATCACACTTATAAATGGGGAAGAACAAGAAGAACTAGTGGAAGACCATGCTGATACGTGTTTAATTAATTATTTATTTATTTCATAACACTTAGCAATTAAGGACAATAAATTGATTAAGATACTCACTTTGACTCGTATGTGATTTTAGGCACAATTCGGAAGCAAATAAGTTAAAGTGAGTTGAAAGCATGATATTTGGACATTTTTTTGAAGATTAATTTTCACTTGCCTTTATAGAGCAAGAAGAAGAAAATTAAAAGATAAGAAGAAAACAAGAAAAATATAAACATAAATAAATCAACGCGGGTTGTATGGATTTTGCATGGCCATGCAAGGTATTAATTTAATTAATGGACAATGTATAAGGCACCAAGGTGAGAAGAAAATGATCGCTGCTGGGATAAATCACCAAAACGACAGCACTTGTATGACGTGAAGGAAAAGAATGATACGACAACAACATATGAAGAAAACGCAAGCCAACAGGTGGATTAAAAGAAGAAATCAAAATAGCGTAACAACGTTGTTCATGCGAACAATATAAAATTAACAGCGCATTGTATCGCTAGTCAAAATAAAATAACTAGACCTATTACTATAGCAGTGGTGAGGCTAGGTCGATCTCATTAAGAGTGTGTGTAAAGTTGTTAAAATGAAATTAATCGGTGCTTAAGTTTAGGGAGTTTTGGATTTTTCAGATCTCATGAACTTAATTTTCTTATTGCATTGTTTTTCTACTTTAGCTTTGAATATTTTAAAAGAATCTAGTGCTTCATTCTTTTTATGAAGCATATATATATATCAATAAATGAGATGAATTAGTTCTGACCATACGAGTCCGTAGCTACACCACAAATACCTATATGTATAATCTCTATTATGTTTGAACTCCTCTTGGCACTTTTCTTTAATTTGTTGGTCTACTTTCCCTTTATGCAATCTATACAAGTTTCAAAATAAGTAAAATCTAAAGCACCAAGTACTCCATCATTCAGTAATCTTTTAATCCCTTCTATGGAGATATGTCCTAATCTTCGGTGCCATAACATAGAGGAATTTTCATTCATGACACAACGTTTTGTTTTAGCATGAACGTGTGTTGCATTGTAACAGATATTATCTTGCAAATTAAAACAGTAAAGATCATCAAATAGTGTACCATTCCCAACAAATTCAGATTTATAATTTAACTTAAAAGATTCATCTGAAAGTGAAAGAAATATCTAAATGGTACAAGTCTTAAAACTGAAATCAATTTCCTAGAGAAATTATGAATATAAAATGTTTTTTCTAATTATAAAATAAAACTAGAACATAAAATTAAATTGCAATCCCAACAACCTTCACATTTGAACATATCTTGTCTTCGGATAAGATATACTGCTCACTTCCCTTTGGCTTCCTCTGGTTTTGAAAATCCTATAACTCATTTGTTATATATATTGTATAAGTAGAATCAATCTACCATGTGTCATGACAAACTTCAGCCATATTAGATTCAAAGAAAACTAATGAGATTATATTACCTTTCTTTTCAAGTCATTCCTTATGTTTGACACAGTCCTTATTCACGTATCCTTTTTTCTTGCTAAAGGAGCACTTGGTTTCCTTCTTAATTTTAACTTGGATAGGTATTTGACCTTTTCCCCTTAAGTTGACTTAATTTTTCTTCTTTCCTTAAACAACCAGATGTGACTATGTGAACTCTCTCCCTATTCCATCGAGAATCTCCCTTCCTTTTGAACACACATGAACATTAATTCATTTGTTGACCACTCATCCTTATGTGTACTATAAGAGATTTTAAAGGATCTTGTATAGTGGTGAAAGGGTGTTCCAAATGTAACACATGAGGAAAGAATCGGATAGTTCAACCTCGAGCTTTTTTAATTGAGCTATAATATCCCTCATCTTCATGATGTATTTATGCACACCTCAGACATCGTTGAGCCTTGTAAATGAAAAATTCATAATCATGGTGCTTTAAAGTGATTTGGCTAAAGTTTTGAATTGCTCATAAATAACCTTTAGTCGAGCACGAACATTGTCATGATATTCTACAGAATCACGAATATCAGTAGAAATTTTGGTTTTTATGAACATCACACTTAGGCGATTGGATCGCTTCTAGCGTTCATAAACATCAATTTCAGTTGTAGTGCTAGCCTTAGTTACCTTAGGATCATCCTTCCGGATAGTATAATCAATGTTTATCTATCCCAAATGAGGAAGAATTCTCTCATTCCAAATCTTATAGTTTTTACCCCTCAATTCGAGAATGTCACAAGTTGTATCAGAGAAACTAACAATTTGAATAGCTGTATAATTTAAACATACATGCTACTTATTAATAAATTGAGGGTAATAAACTATAAATATGTTTTACTAATGTAAACATATCTTAAAAGACACAAATCAAATTACATAAAATTGCCTGTGGACTAAATTTTTAATTCAAACATATTTATGCTAAACTTTATGATAAAACTATCAAATTATATTCTAATTTATAATACATGTGGAAAAATTATAAACAATAATTTGATATTTTATCTTAATTAATTATTCAAATATAACTAAAATTCTTGTAGGATAAAATTTATTATACTAAAATAATTAACTACAATTAAAAGTCTTAACTTTTTATGTGATTAATTACCTAAATATATAATTTTATATAATTAGGGTTGTTGTGGTTAAGCCATAATAATTAATCATTAAAACATTTTATCCAAAATTCTATTCACAATGCAGACTATAGACATAATAATTATGTGATAATCTACTTTATAGTGAACGTTTATACAAATATAATTTCAACATATATTATATATGAATATCACGTTCAGTTCAGTTGGTAGAGGCTCACCATAGGCCCTGCGAGGGAATGGGTTCGACCTCAGTCATTGTATCAAAATTTGTTTTTAAAGCAGCATAGAAAACAATGTTGTTTGGTTATAAGAGTATTCTTCAACCTCTAGTTGGGTTACAATGCAGAGGTTAACAGTCTAATACCAAATGTAAGCTAATTCTAACATGTATATTGAATAGTAATATATGTTAGAATAACATATAAACTAAATAGGAAGAAAATGAAATATCTTTAGTCATTGTTGTTTTTGCTTGAAGAGTCTTCATTTTGGAATTCTTCTGAGCTCTAATTTCCAATTTGACAGTGCTTACTTTTAGCAGAGAAAAGAAGCTTAGGACTCAAATATCTATAAGAAAAACTATATCAATGTACTGTCATCAAATACATTGTTTGTTATCACAAAAACAAGACATGAATATCCACTAAATTCATAACGTTAGACCACCATTTATGGGTATTAAAATAGAATTCACAGTTCAGTGATCAAAAATTGAGTTCTAGGAGGAGAGAACAACAAAAGGACCGAAAGAGAAAAACTTAACGACCACAAACAATGAAGACAAAACAAGATGCGATCGATGATTGCTCATTTACATTTTTTTGCTAGTTTTCGTCTCTTTTATTTCTACTCCTCTTAGCTGTTCTTCTCCATTTGTGCTTCCTGGCATTTTCCACATCTCTCTCTAGTGTGTTGCATCCTTCACGATTCTACGCCTTATCTATCATACAACTTATTATAAAACATTAAAACTTGTAACTAAAAAAAATCAATTACAATTTTACCTCCTTAATAATTTAAGCCTACAAACTGAAGTGAAAATCTTGATAGATCAAGTAAGTAGTGAAAATCCATTAGATCCTTAAAAATATACAAATTTTCAATTTCTTTTAATTGAATTTCAATATTTGTTTGTCTATCTAGTAATTCAGATAATTATTTAGTAATACTCATAATGTATTTTTAAGGTGTTCTGTTAATTCATTTAATTGATTTTTTAAATAATTGTTAGTTCTTTGTTTAGCTTTTGTTCAGAATTTATTTCTTCTCTTTAAATAGGAATAAAAAAATTTAGAAGAAAAAACCATAGACAAATAAACCTGAAAAAAATTATTGCCCTCCAGATAAGAAAACATGTAAATGTTGGCTATATAAAGAAGAAGGATATTATGCAAATAATTGTCCCAAAAGAAACGAAACTAAATATAAAGAAAAAACTAACATTTTAAATTCTGCTTTCTAATATAACTTAGAATCTATAGAATTCGATTATGAAACTGATTCAACCCTTCCTTCATTATATTGTTATGTATTCCAAAAATCAGAATCAACAACCGAATCCAAATACAACATTTATTCAAGCAACTATTCAAAATAAAAAAGTCAATGCTTATACAAAGAGGGTTCTCTGAATTCTACCAACGCTTTCTCAACTTCCATGTGGTTATTATAACTTCGACGAATAATGGAAGATTTTCCTATAATATGAACAACATCTTTATGTCATTCATCATATATTCCGACCATAGGTCCATTGACAATGACATAAGCTTTACTTTCTTTAAAGTTATCCTTTGAGAGATGGGTAAAGGTATCTGAGTAATTTGTTGGGGTGTTATTGGCTGGATATTTGAAAGCTTAGTTTTTCAATATAAAGCTGAAAAAGATCACTATGAAGAAAGATATAATTATTTACAATTCTTTTATATTTTTTGCATACTCTCTCTCTCATATGTGTATTTGTTACATGGTTTTGATAGGAGATCAGATCCTCTATTCCGGTTAATCAATTCCTACTTTATTCCATTAAATCTTATCCACGCATTTATATAAAGTCCACACAAATGTGTGGACAAAATTAAGTAACACATGATTGAAATACCCTAATATAGGAACAGGGTGCTCCAACCTTTTTGTTAAGATCAGATTATCTATTTCAGTTAACCAGTTCTTACCTTGTTCTGTTAAATCTCGTCATATCCACACAAATGTGTGGAAAAGATCAAGTGACATAGAGTGGTCAGCCTCCTTTTATGGTCTCCATCGTTCTTGATTATTATTGTTTTCTACCCTTTTTCCCTTTTGTCCTATTTGCCCTCCATCGTTTTTGCATGGCGATGTCACTCCTCCAATAATTCTTTGTCGTTTTCTGTCTTCTCTCTCTCTCTCTTCATCTTTAATAAATAATAACAATTATAAAACTTTTTATTGCAGAAAATGAAACAAATATGATTATCACAGCTCCCAAGTAAATTTAATTAGTCACAACTAAAATTAATTGATTCAAAATAGAAATAATTATCTTAAATTAAATTTTAATTGAAATTAATTATAACTAATTAAAAATTATAAATGAACAAATATAATTAAACCTAGTACAATTAAATTTGGAACAAATTAAACATGATAACTGCAATAAAAATAAATAAAATTTAAGAAAAAATGTAATAGAATTGTGATTAAATACAAATTAAAATAAATTAGATGTCCCAAGCACCTTTAAAACTATAATAATGTTATTAGGAGTGCTTAAAGATGAAAAAATGTCATTAGTTGCAAATAAAATTACATGAATATATTTTAACTATAATAAAGATTCAAATTAGTTTTGACATGATATAATATAATTAAATGCATTATTTAAATGACACTATATAATAATAAAACCCTTGAAATTTTAAAAATATAAAGAAATTGGACAAAAATAGTTAAAAATTGGGCAAAACAAAAAATTACACCATCTAAAATCATATCGTGAAAGATTTAAAAAGCCATCATATCAAGTTTAGACCCCCCAATAGATGCTTTAAATTGTTTTTTGCTTTACTAATCCTTTTCTAAGAGTTCTGGTGATGTTTTAATGTCACTATTTTTTTTTTCAAATATGGAATTCATTTGCTTTCATTGAATTATTAAAATAAGGTAAAAAATAAAGGAAAATACAAACTTAAAATTAAACATAATAATATAAAATGATAATGCAATAAAAATGACTAAGGAAACAAAGAACTTATAAGATTAGTTTGGACTTCTTTTGGACTCGGGTGTTTTATGTTAAACTAACTTTATGATTGCCTTGTAAATGTATTTCTTTATTATAATTCTTGTTTTTTTAGTTAAAAAGTCCATATATAGATGGTCCGTCAGATATGTACATGGTTTAACTACAAAATCAAATATTGGAATGAACATAAAGGTGTTATTAACACCTGCAACTACAAAGAGGTATCCCCACATTTATATGTTTTAATTCCTTTAAAACACTATAGATAAAATAGTGATTCAATTGTTTCTAGTCTTGGTATACTTCGAGATCTTGCCAAAATATAAAAGAGATTCTATACAACTAATTTAGTAAGAAAAAGTTGTAACAAGACCATGAAAGCTCTTTAAATCAATGAGGTTCCTAAAGCTAGCATTTTTGGAGCTAATTCATCTATCTTATCTTTAATAAATGTATGATGATAAAGAGCTCCCATACTTTAGCTTAGTTTAGTTCAGGTTGGTGATCACAAATGATGTTTGTTGGACATTTTTTCATCATATATGATCAAATTTGAGTTAATATCACGTGCATATGATGTCTGCTACCATTTAGAATCATCACACATATTCAAAGGTTGAGGTTCCTCATCTATAGCCATGGCTGCTTCCTATTGTTAAACCATTAACAAGGAATGTTATTCGTATTAGGGGAGTATCTCAAGTTCAATTGGTTGCCTCTCATGACAAGAGGAAAAATTTAAAAGGTGCCAATATTACTAATACATTTAATGAGTTTAATAAAATTTTCTTACCCCTTATCTAGTTTAATCAATTTTCCAAATGAAGGTTCATGCTCTATGTTTTTGCTAGTGAATTATAGAATCCCCATCCTTTTCAATAGATGAATTTGTTGGATTTTTAGGAAGAATCAAGAGAGAGAGCTAGAATTATATATATTATTTCTCAGCAAAGCACAAAATTTATAAACCAAAGCTTGAACTACTTTTGCAGGGGATTAGGAACTAACAACATAAAATCCTCAAAAGATCCTAAAATAATTGGACAGCTTAACATTAAAAATCCTAACAAATCTGACTAATTCAGCAGCTTCAAAGTCTTCACATGTTTAACACTCCTCTTTGACTTTGATACTGCAAACTCCAAGCATCTTTTTTTCTTTTTCTTTTTTGTTTATGCTCCCAACTGTTAGGCTTCTCATGAACTTTTTCCATCTATCATTTTCAAGCAGCCAAATCTTCTTTTGTCTTCCACAATGAAGGGGTGATCCACCTTATTAGCCTTTCTTGTAGATGTTTTAAAACTTGGAGAACTCATTTTGTTTTCATCATATATAAAGATCTTCTTCTTAATTATAGCTTCCTCAGCTTCATCAGCGTGGTTCTCTTTCATAAAATCCAATGCAAATCTTTTATTTTGTATTTTAATATTGAATACTTCTCTATCCATTGCATCTTTAATCATGCAACAGTTGTTTTCAAATAGTACCTTAAAGTCTTTGTTGAGCAACTGATAAACACTCAACATATTTTTGTTTATCGTAGGAACATATAAGATATCATAAATTAACTTCAAACCTGAGTGCCCTTTAATTGCTATAGTCCCCTTTCCCTTTTGCTTCAATGTAGTCTCCATTTCCAATTTGGTCTTTGGAGATAAAACTTGTATCAATTTCTCTGAACATCCTTTTATCAAAGGTCCTGTGATTTGGATAACCATTATCAATAAGCCAGCTTTCATTTGAATTGTAGTTAGTTAGGCATGATGCTGCAAATTACTCCTCCTCTTCAAGTTGATCGTATACTACTTGCTTGGCTTCTCCCAAACGTTGTTGCGTTTTACATATCCTTTCAACATGTCCTAGTCGTCCACACTTATTGCATCTTACATCTGGCCTCCACCAGCACTTGTATTCTGGATGATTTGTTTTCTTGAAATACGAACATGGTGGAAATCTCTGAGTATTGTTATTATTAATCCTCTT
>JANIJH010000002.1:43402894-43420748 GCA_024520975.1 Erythroxylum areolatum | reverse complement strand
CCTTCTATGGTTCTTTCTTGCCTTATAAGTCTCCCTCATTCTTGTGCCTATAATGCACTTAACAATTCTGCCAAACTGATTTTTTCCAAATCCTTTGAGTTTTGGAGTGATGAAATTGTAGCCTCAAATCTTTCCGGGATGGTTATTAGAATTTTTTGAACTATTCTAGAATCATCAAAATTAGAGGTAACAAGTCTAACGTTATTAGCAATGGTAATGAGCTTGTTGGAGTAATCCTTGATCATTTCTGACTCCTTCATTTTTTGTATCTCAAATTCTCTGATCAAGTTGAGCACTTGCATTGCTTTGATTCTTTCGTTCCTTGCATATTCCTCTTTTAAGAAATCCCAAATTTCTTTGCTCATCTTGAGCTTCATGATTTTGAAAAAAAATTGTTGGTGTGATTGCTGAAAATAGGCAAGCTTTTGCTTTGGATTTCCTCTGCTTCTTTTCTTTGTGGATTTTGATTTGAGCCGCAGTTGGATTTGTAGGCAAGTCCAGAATGTCGTAGCCCGCAAGTCATTCTCATTAAGGAAAACCTCCATTCGAACAGCCCAATTTAGATAATTGCTACCATCAAAAACTGGTAGAGTAATGGCAGTGAATGATGATTCTGAATCCATTAATGTGTGGTTTTTGATTTGTGGTGTAGGAAGGTATAGAATAAGTTATGAGTTATAGGTTTGTAGATTTGGAAGTCCCTTAAGATCACAACAACTCTGATAGTAATATGTTGAATTTTTAGGAAGAGTCAAGAGAGAGAACTGGAATTATATATTATTTCTCAGTAAAGCACGAAATTCATACACCAAAGCTTGAATGGCTTTTGTAGGGGATTAGGAACTAGCAACACAAAATTCTCAAAAGATCCTAAAATAACTGAACAACTTAACATTAAAAATCCTAACTAATCTGACTAAGTTAGCAGCTTTAAAGTCATCACATGTTTAACAAGCTTTCCTTTGTTAGTATGCAACTGCATATGATTTCACTTCAACTGTCTTCTTAACTTTTTCTTCATTACATGTCAATAGACTCCTAAGAAACAACAAGGTTTATTAGATCTACTATTAATCATTTTAAGCAAATTATTATTAATACACTTTAGCTCTGCCAATGTATTTTTAATTAGTTGTCTTCTTTCTTCCTTCAAATGAAAATTTTCTAAGAGTTTGGCAATCCCAAATAAAAAAGGTAGTCATAATGGTGATGAAAAGCAAAGCCAAATGCTTTGGTATATTAAGATAATATATGAGGTATAATATCTCCATTCGCTTATTATCATCAATGATGATCTGCTCTTCCCCATCTAGATTGGTGATTTTGATCAACTAATAATCGTATGGTTTTTTTACTGTTGGGAATGGTACAGAGAAATGCATATACACTTCATAAATAAAGAAACGAAATATATTGCTTATATAAATACAGACTTACAATCGATTGAAAATATATTACCTACTAATTAACAACTACCTTCTATGTAACAACTAAAAAATAATGGCTAAAACTAAATGTAACTTTTGACTTTACTATTTTGACATAGTTTTCAACACTTCCCTTTGCTTCAAACTCAATGACTCCTATTTACAATTTGACAAATCATTTTTAATATGAGAAAGTGATTTGGTAAGGATATCTACCATTTATTCATTTTTCTATAATTAGTATAATTGGGATTCTTACTCGTAGAACTTGTTGCCATGTTTAGTATGGGAAAAATAATTCAAACCACCTACCAAGCTTCTAAAATACTTTGTATTTCTAACACATATGCCAAGGAGAGGAAATGCATTTTTAGTGTTGAAACAAATTAAATACTTGGGCCATATTATCTCTACTAGAGGAGTTGAAATATAGAAATAAGATTAAAGTAGTATTAAAGTGACTAAACCATATAACAATTAAACATTTAAGTTTTTATTAATTGGATATTATAGAAGGTATGCAAGGGGATATGACTTAATTAGTAAATTGGCAATTTATCTATTGAAGAAAAGTTTTCTCCATTGGTGTCATGAACCAAAGGTGCTTTAAAGGTACTAAAGGATGGCATAGTGATAACTTTAATATTAGCATTGTTTGATCTTAGTAAAAATACTAGTTTCTAATTTCTTTTATTAGCATTGTTTGATCTTAGTAAAAATACTAGTTTCTAATTTCTTTTATTAGCATTGTTTGATCTCAGTGATACAAGACATACATCTAATTTCTTTTATTAGTAAATTTTTGTTTAACATTTAAGTATTTATGGAAAAAAATTGATGGCCTTGATTATGGAAATTAAACAATGAACTCACTATTTGATTGGAAGGAGATTTATAGTTCAAATTGACCATAGAAAATTGAAATATTTTCTCAAGCAGAACATGACAACACCATTTCAGTAAAGTTGGTTGCCAAAATTGTGGGGTATAATTTTTTAAATTTTTTACAAGAAGATTATAATCTAAGTTACAAATGCTCTTTTGAGATTTTTCAACTTGCAATTATATAGATTTATGGTTTTTAATATAAACTACTTAATCGAAGAGGTAGAGATGAGTTAGAATGTTGGTCATAATTTTCACATATACTTGGTCATATAGAAGATGCGACTAATGGTGGGTGCTAACGATAGTCTGAGAAACAAAATTCAAGGAAGTAATTATGGCGTATTGGGAACATTTAGGAGATACAAAAAATCTTGTTTTGTAAGGGAAAGCAAAGAAAAAACATTAAGATTTGTGTCAAAAATTATGTATTTTGTTACAAAAGTAAATATAAAACACTATCAACTCCAAGGTTACTTTAACCCTTATCAATTCCTAGGCAGTGTTGGATGGATATTTCAATGGATTTTATAAGAGGATATATTTAAATGGAATTAAGTACTATTGATGATGGATGATAGATTGAGCTAATATGGATATTTCATTCCACTCTCATCGATATTCTATAAAAACCATTACTAAGTGCTTGTATATCATATTTTTAGGTTACAAAGTGCTGTATTTATAACATGCATGTATTGTCCTTAGAATTTTAGTTTTCTTTCTACTTAAATTACCTTTATTTCTCATTTTATGTTATGTTTTTAGTTAAGTATGAAGATGTTTCTTTAGGATGAACTTTATCAAAAATTAGAAAAGATTTTAAATGAAAAAAGTGCAATTTTTAGCTAGCATAGCACATGACCGTGTACTAGCCTTTGTCATTTATAGCCCATATGTAGATGAAGATCCAACTTAAAACACGACTTAAAGAGAGACTGTATGGTAGAGAAACTCCTGAAGAGTAACACGACATAAGACATGCTTGTGTCCATACCTAGGAAAGTTACACGAGAGATTCATAACTTAGGGAGCTCTTGTCTTTCCCCCAAAAGATATAGAAGGATGTACATTTTGGAACATGGTCATGTCTGAGACAACCATAAGCAAACAAAACATATTTAAAACATGAAAATCCCAATTGTAAATGTCTAACATCATTCTTTTCGCTTGAAACTTAAGGGTAGTTACTACGAGGTCCAAAGCATGTGGAAGATCGATTCAAAATCGTTTTTGAAGATCATCTCAACGAACCAAAGCTATTTGAAATAAGAAGATTTCTTCTACAACTCTTTCAACCTTGATATTAAGGAAATTACTTATTAGGTATACTCATACCCAAATTATTTGAATATGAGTGATATCATATAGGTGATTCTTTATATCTCGTTATTTGAATCGGATTGCTAGGAGACGGGATCGTTTTTTAAACTCATAAATTGGCCCTGTCAGACAAAAAAAAGTTAGCTTGCTTGGAAATTCGCTGACTCTACCGGAATCAAGAACTTCCAAGTACTAGTGACTCAGAAGAAGCTAAGAGGAAACGACCATTTGGCATGGCTTTGGAGAAGAGAGATGTTGACATGACCAGATTAACTTAATGCAGCAGCCCATCTTATAATTATTGGATACTGTACTATATACAACAACAAAAAATTGAATGAGAAGAATAACTCCGAAGTAGGCGTAAGATGACGAAGGAAGGAAAAAAGAACAAGACTTTTTTTTCTTTCCCTGTAGTAATTGGAGTAGGACACCGGTTTTTGCACAAATCTTCCATCCCCCTTTTAAATGAATGTCAACGGGGGAAAGAAAAAGAATGATATTCTCAAGGACAAATTTCCTAAATCGAGTCCATATCCTTGCCACCAGCAACAACTTTCCGATGGCGCCTGGACGACTTTCTCACACGCTTTGTTGACCCCTTGCGAGCTGGGGTACCAATCAATCTTTCAGACGAAAGGTCATGTGTCACTTTGGTGGCTGATGCATTGACCAAAATACGGGGTGGTGGTGGAGGATAAACAGGAGGGGGGCGAGCCTTGTGCCCTGATACATCTCTATGGTATTTCTGCACACAAAAAGTGGGGAGTCAAAATAAATCCACATAAGAGATCGAAAGCCATACAAATATCTTTTTAGTCAAACATCTTTTCACCTAAGCAACACACTTACGAATTTACATCATAAGTATGGGTTGCCGTCCTGTTCTACAAGAAGAAAAAAAAATAGCTCGCTTTGGCCCGTGAATGATTGCACAGAACCAAAATGGATTTCCCACTTGCAAGTTCAATGCTAGACTAAAGTGGATCCAGAATAAAACTTACGAAAAGGGCGAAACTGGTAGATTCTTGCACGAGTTGACGTGACTCATGGCAAATATAGCCAACAATAGATAAACTCATTACCTGAACTACGAAGTTCCGCCTTTCACAGTCTAAGAACATATTCACAGTCCAATTTGTTTTTGCCCGAATCTTGTCCCTCACAGTGGAAAAGCTTATTTGGTCCCTTGAAGTGAAGCGGTCAACTTCATTGAACCAAAGACAAGTAAAGAGGTTGCTAATAGGAACATGCTCCCTTATTACAACACATCCTTCAGGAACATCTGCAGAGGCAGCATTCACACAAATTCCATATTAAATACAACACAACAAAAAAGAAAAAAATACCACAGAGAAAAGAAACCAACAATCTTAATCTACCACTCGTAATGGGAAACTTAGCCGCAGAAAAAGGGGTCAAGCCCTCCCTTCTATAGAATTCGATTTGAAAGTCAATAGAAGAATTATCGTATTTCCCAGCTGCTTTATTTGCCTCCGCTTCCGTGAACACATCAAACCGTTTATAATGTCTGGAAATAGCAAAAGTGGCATTTTTCCTCCACAGGTGTCTGAAAAGTAGTGTAGAAATAAGTAACTAATGCCCCAGCTGTAGTCCTGCATACTAATCACCAAGTAACCAACTAGATGCAAGTGTATCTCGCTGTAACTTATTTAGGAATAATGTGCGTGGAAAATGGCTAATAGCTGAGAATGTTTGCGAAATTTTGGCCCTAGCCCAGGCCTGGCCTATTGCCAACCTTCAGTTGGTGCGCTATTTAACCAAATCCAGGTTTGAAGCAAAAATACAGACCAAGCAATAATTGCTATCTGACCATAAGACTTGAGTGCCTAAGAGAAGGCAGTCACAGATTGTGGCCTTTGAGGCCCTCTGAACAATATAGCATACGTTGTAAAACCAATGGACCTGAAAATGAATCTTATCTAAAATATGCAACACCATTTTTCTCACCAAACAGATTGATATTATTTAAAAAGCAGAAAAACCGAAAAACAAAAACAAAAATTTCATGGTTGACTGAATAAGCAAGGAATCAAGTTAGTAAACATTGGGATATTGCGCCAACAGGGTGCATGCCTACCAAAACCTCCCATTTCCTTTCAAAATTTAGAAACTTGGCCTGAGAAAGAGCAAAGAATTGATGATAAATACAATAAAGCAACATGGAAGAAAAAGTAACTCAAAGAGTCTTTAGTCTTCACGAGGCCAGAAAGGACTGATAACTGGTTTTAGAGTTTAGTTGGACACTAACCGACAATTTCTCTATTTTTAAAAAGGCTGCACTTCCTATCATACTTATTCTTTACAAAGAAAACTTGTTCTTCAAAACGAATGGAGGAGAATTGCTATACTTTGTATCAATTCTTCTCACTTTAGTTTTAGTTTAGTACAGAGAACTACTGTGAAGCTCAAATACTCATCTTCAAAAATTTCTTCTTCAGAAAAGTTGTAAGATAAGTCCAATACAAGCAAAAAGAATCGTATATAAGGAGAGTTAACCAGCACTCATTAAACTAAGACATCACTCCATCCCCACAAGTTAGAGAGGACCTACCACCAATCTCTGTTCTGTGTGCCCTTTCTTGTTCTTGGTTTTTCCAGATAAGAACTAAGAACAGATGAAAATGGTTTAAGTTGATTTTTGTGTCTCCAAAAAACAGATCGTTATTGTATTCCTTTTTCCCTTCAGGGGAAAGGGAATCATTGCCATTAATGCACTGGTATTCCACCTTAAAGCAGAAAGGAATACCACAGCAACTAGGGATCCCCCTTGGTCCTTTCAAAAGAACTGCCACCTCCTTGTTAACTTAAGAAAATTATCATCGAACACACTGGTTTTCATCTACAGAAAATTGCTAAATAGTTTGTTTGTCACACGAATCTTGAAAAAAAAAAAGTTAGCACTATTTCCATAAAATACTGCCAAATTTTCTAGAATGGAAAGAAGACCAAGCAAAATTTGAACCAGAGAAAAAAAAAAGAAAACAGTATCAAATATTAAGACATCAAACAGGTAGCAAGTAAAACAATCCTATATAATTCATCATATATAATGTATGATTCATGACCTTGGAACACTTATGTATTCTAGGCTGTCATACCAGCTTCACACAACTCATGAAAGCCACTGAGCAGCCCAAATAAATGATGGCATTCATATGAATGGAAAAGGTTAAGCCCTTATGTCTATCCTTCTCACTTCTAATCATAGATTAAGTGCATATATATACACCAGGATAAGTGAATAGAAATCAAGGTACCTTTCAAGAATTTGATGTGGATCAACAACTAGTTCAAGCTTCCCATCAATCCATAAAGAAAAGCGAGAATTTGGAAACAATCTATGTGGTAAGAGCTTTGGAACCTGCCATTGGCAAAAACTTGATGAGAGTCATGTAAAAGAGATGACTCAGGCTTACTTAATATGGTGTTGGAGTTATTTTTGAACTTGGATGAATATTAGGGTGCAAAGTAACAGCAACACCCAAGATGTAATTTTATTGATTTACAAGAAAAAACTGCATGCCATGTGCTATTAATTATCCTAACGTCCAAGATTATATGCCAAAATGAAAATGAATATAGACAAATAAGTTTGCAGCCATTGACATATCCAGTGTCTCCTACACCCAACACCATCAAGCTTGGAGAGAATATTAGTTAATGTGAAATGCAAGTAAGTGGTGCTACAGGTCATGAAGAGGATGAGCACATTCTACTTATTGCCCCATCCATTCATACAACAAAGCCTCAGTTAAAATATGCATAAGATATGCCTACAATATTCACCTTTCCAGTACGTCTTCCATCTGTATAAGGAAGATTATGCACAACGACGACTCTCCAAATACCAATCTTTCTTCTTTCATCGAGGCCACTATTCTTCTTCAAATATGCTTCTGTTTGTTCATCCACAAACATAAAAAAACAGACAGTCTTCCTGGAGTATTCACTGACGTTATTACTTGGTTGTTGTATGTCGTCAAAAGCGCCTGGGAAAACATAGCTTAACCACTAAGCAGCTAATAGCTGAATAAAGAGGAAATTATCAGTACCAATTCATGACAGAGAGCACTACCAAAAATTGCTGAGGCAACAACCACACCGTGGCACTGCTCCATTGCAGCCAAGTCAGTTTCATCCATGTCAAATCCTGTATTGCGGCCAGGTTTTTCCCCTCTAACAAACCTAAGGAAAAAAAAAATGGAATGAAGAGATATCTGTTGAAAATCGGTAGTAGCAATTAAAACAAAATTAAAACAATAACAAATTCAACAAGGTAAATTCACAAACTTCTTTTAAATTTTGTTAATTTGCAAAATTGGAGAGAGGGGGGAAGAGAGAGAGAGCCCACCCGCAATGCACACTCATTGACTCTCTAATATCATAGGAGTCACTTCTTTGCTTCAGAGTAGGGTATCCTCCAAAATCCGAACCTCCGAATTCTCCATCTCTTCTTAGTGGATCCTCGTGGATGTATGTCAAACTCTTAAGTACTGGAGAAAATGATGGAACCTTTGGCATTAAAGCAATGGCATCCTCGACTGGCAGATAGCACACAGGACATGCTGTTATACAGGACCAACAAATTTTAGGAATACTGATGGACATATTAAACATTTACTGAACATTTAATTGAGCCTTCTTGGAACAAAGAAAAGCCAGTAATGATATCTAGTAAGTTCTAGAAAATTGAAAGTGCAAACACAGAGAAAGCATATGAAGAAAGAGACTAAGCTTACGTCGTGGTCCTGTTCTTTTTTTATCAGCAGGTGGGGGAGGTAACGTGAAACTATTACAAGGATGTCCTGGAGGAAGAGTGTACCCTGTAAAATATGCTGGAGGAGGAGGGGGCAAAGTCAGACTTCCAACTGATGCCCCAAGAATCAAAGTCTTATTCTCTACAACGCTAAAAGCCATTGTTGTATTGAGACTAATGTTTGGAACACTGTCAACATCTGGTGTATCTTCACCTGGGAACAAAGTTCAAAATGTTAAATTACTCGCATACTTGATGATATGCTTAGAAACGTATTTTTAAAAAGATGCAGCTTCTCAAATGGTAACATTCAAAGCTTTGAATACTCCAAAAGGCTCAAAAGGTTAAAAGTACTAAAGAAATTCTTCAGTGTAATCATTTTAAGCAATTGCTAGTCAAGCATCTAGTGATTATGCTGTGGAACGCTGTTTTCCAAGCTTTTCCGTCAAATGCTAAGCGGGAAAAAGAAAAAGCTAAGAAGTCCCCCTGCATAGCCATTTCCCAGTATGTCACTGGAGGGCACAAAAATTAAAACAAGAAAACTGACAGAAGACATCTATGTATGATTAGCCGATTAACCATCATTGTGATCCAGCGCCAACAAAAGATTTCAACTGCATCTGTAACAATCGAACATGTCAACAATAAGTAACTAAAAGCGGATAGATTTATTGATGGATACAAAATCGAACCTTTTCCAACGTACAAGACCCAGACGAAAACAAAAGCAGAGACAACGCAGAGAAGTAGCATTCCGACCTTTTTACGGCCAGCAAACTTGCAGATCCAATGGAAGACCCTTTCTTTCTCTTTGAACATTTTGGCAGGTTTGGTGCGGGTTGTTGTTTGGATTGGAAAAAAAACACCACCACCGGTTTGCTGCTGTAGTTGTTGCTGTAGCGGCTTGTCCAGCGACCCATAACTCGCAGAGCGGATCCCCATTGACCCTCCAGTCATGGTCTCTCCTTAAACCCCTCACAAAACAGCTCTTCACTCATCTCATCTCATAAAAAACATCACGTCCTTTCGCCCATATCAATGCACAATTATGTCGTCAACTTCTAACTGATGATTAATATTCGTAAAAGAGAACAAGAGCAATCCAGCACCGTTCAGCAAATCGGCCAAAAATGGAATCTTTCTGAACCAACAATCAATTCTCTTGAAATTCACCAAAAGTGAATAACTTAGGGAACAAAAGTGATAACACCCAGTTCAACAAATCAGCCCCAAACTCTAGGGGCGCTTCAAAACTCCACTGAGATCAAAGTTCTCTGTATCAGCAAAATGTATTTACCAATCCCGAAAGTTTTTTTTTTAAAAAAAAGTGTTGCTAATAGCGACACCAAATGAAAATAAACCCTTTTCCGGGTATCGAAAATTCAGCAATTTGGAAGGAGAAAACTGCATCTATGAACTAAAAAGATCAAAGTAATCGTAAAGAAACAAAATTGATGCAAAACAAGAGGACAGAAATTCGTATTATTTATAAGAGAATAAATCAAAGGGGTTTGTGATAGGCGCATGGGGGGTTCTTAGCAAAAAGTTTAGATTTTGGTGAATTTGAGGAAATGTTGCCCTAGTTGTGTAAAACCTGTGGGATTGCTGTCTGTGTGTATGTATTATGCTTGCCTAAACTTTTCAGGCTAGTGCAAAAACAGAGAAATACAGTCAGGTATTTATACCAAATAGCCAAATTATAATATACTGTAATAAATAGTTTGAAACAAACAGGGAAATAAATGGATAGGCCAACCTCCAACAACATTTGCATTCTGTTGACATTATCAGAAGGCGATGGGCTGTCTGATATTATATATGATAAAATGATGTCGACCAAACCATATGTCAAAGATTAAACAAGGGCTTCAAGGGCAAAACGTTGGCTTATTTAAGGGAGTTTTGAGTTCGGATCAAAGATGTAATGTTAAAGAAATGCAGTAGTTTTCGCAATTTCAGAGTGATTGTATGGTTATATTCATAAATCATGAAGCAGCTTTTCTTAGGACATATGACTTACATCTTGATAAGTTTGTTGTATTAGTTCAAATTTCAGATTTAGGGTTATATTCATAAAACGATTCCATGCATAGACTTGTTGTATCACTTGTGTTTTCACTTAGATACATTATCAAAAGTTGGGATGAGTATCTTCCCAAATAAACCCATTTTTAAATATAAAAATATTGTCTTAAATGACAAGAAATGTATCATGAACTAAGGAGAAAAGTATATTATAGTGAAGTTTTTAAGGAAACAAGGAACAAATAAAGTTTCTTTTTGGTTAATCAACAGTTTTCCTTGTTGCTGTGGCATTGCCATTTATATGTACCTATACAGATTGTATGTAGACAAAGCCTTGGAAGCTAGATATGGTGATTATATGCACCAGCTAAATGTGGCACATCCCATAGGTGGTAAGATGCTACACCAATTTAATGAAAAGGGTCCTTCTTGTCCAATCCTACAAAGAAAGCTCAACCAAAGGGATTTCTGAACCAATTCTAGCTTCGCCCAACGTGTTATTGCATCATCAATTATTTATTCCTTCCATCTAATTAAATAATCAGAATCAAAATTTGCACTTCATCTTAATCGCGTGGTTATGCATATTGATGTTTATGAATTTCATTAATTTAATAAAAAATGACAATAGTTATTGTAAATCTTTCATTCAATCGAATCTTATTAAGTGTTTGATTACGATATGCGTAACTTTCTTGAGATAACATATTTAGCTTTCTAGCGTTTGCAATGGGATTGAGAGATTGATTGAAAAGGATATAAGAACAACATTAAAAGATATCCTAAAAATAGAAATAACGAAATGGTGGTTTTATTATGATATGATGTTTTTTAGGAAGAGGAGTCAATGAATTTCATTCAATGGAAACTCGTTGTGATATTATCAATACAAAAAACTATAAAATAAGTGGAGATAATGGACAAGTTATTTTATTTTCACGTTTTGTTTTTAATTTATGTCTTGATAAGAACTTGGTAACTATAATTCCCCTTCATTTTCCTTGATTTGACGAAAGAATTGGATTGACGTAGATAAGATGAACAAATATTTTTCAAATCCTTCCTTTTATTTAAAGCATAAGCTGACTGTGCCAACATTGAAACTGTTATAAGTAGTTGGAGTTTATGACATTATTCAGGAGTAAATGTTGGATATACGATAGTGACTACTGCTATTCGCGTTTTTCCTTACAATGGTCTTTTCTTAATAATGTATTCATATTTATACCTTTGTGTATTAACAACAGCCTTTTTTTTTTTTTGTTACACGCAATGTGTTTTAGGTGGATTCTAATTATACGAAGGTACTTCTAAGTCATTTATACCTAGACTAATTCCTACTTAAACTGAGTAGGTTCCTTGTAAAAGATAAAGTTCTAACTCCAAGTTTTAAACGAAAAGCTATAAATATTTTCAGTTGCATAGACAAACAGACAATGAGAAGGAGTAGTGGCGGAGCCACAGTGGGGGCAAGTGGAGGCACTTGCCCCCACTAGCTCCAAAAGATTTTATTTGTAAAAATTATTATTTTAAATTTTGATGATATAAAAAAATAAAATTTTGTTATAATTAAAATTTTGTCCCCACTTAAAAAATTTTCTGAATCCGCCCCTAAGAAGGAGGTCCTTTGACCTCACCTGCTGGATGTCTGTCGGTGGTAGAGAAAATAATTCGTTTCCGTCTCTTCTTTTGTTACCAACAGAACTACGCAGTTCTTTGGTTGTTACATGTGCGTTGACAACACAGACCATTACCCAAACGGATGTAGTGTATAGTGCGCAACTCAGTTTGCTTATAACAATTGGTACAGTGTAAACAAATTTGTGATTTATTTATGATATTTTGAGAATTTAAGTTAATTTTATAATCTATAAATACATGGGACGTAAAATTCATTTTACAAACGTGCTATTATAATTAAAGGTTGAGAATAATCCCAGGATACAAGGCGGCTGCAGTTCTTAATTCTTTATTTTTAGAATGTAAAATCCGTGGTTAACTTCAGTATTAAATTATAACTTTGGCTGCTCTTTGAATTCCGCGCGGGCATTAACAATTTGACTCGTCTTTTGACAACGCGGAAGAAGCATGGTTGTATCAAATTGGGTTAACAACTTTACAATATAGCGCCTTTTCTCTTCCTGTTGGGAATTAGGGGGTCATTTTTTAATTTTTCACTCTTTTGTCTTTTAATGAGGTGAGGTCTTAGGGATCAATTTATCATGGGTTTTTTTTTCGCTAAACTTAAATCTTGTTCTCGGAACATTTTAAGTGTTTTTTTCTAAACCTAATTTTTTAACAACACAACAAAATCTAACTATCATTTTAGAGATCAATATCATCCATTTAAATTCTTCATTTAAAATAAAAATAAGAATTGCATCTTTTTACTCTCCCATATAAGAATGGTAAAATCTTTTCTTATATATTAGCATATTTAAGGTTTCATGATTTTGAATAGGTTTATAGACTTTATATTAGAAAAAAAATTTACAATTTCAAAAATTTTCTATTTCAGTATAAAACCCTACAACTTTTCCTTTCATTAAATAAAATTTTTTATGTTCGGTGAATATTATTTTTGATTAAATAGTGATTTTTAGGGACCTATCTCCCAAAAAGAATTGAAAATATCTGGAATAGGAAAGGATGTTTACATCATGACCCTACTTAAACTCCAGCAAAGTGGAAAGTCTTGTGTATTGGATACGTTGATTTGATGATTTTAAAACCAATTCGAACTTTTTTTAAAAAGTACCAAACCAATAAGTATTGACCGTAATTAGAGTATTTCATGGTTAATTTAACGATAAGATGATTGTGAAATATTTTCATAATTTAACTCAATTAGTAGGTGAATTAAACTCATTAAGAAAAATTTGGCCTTTTTATATGGTCTTAATGGATTAATGAGTCATTAGTGATGACCAATTAGAGAGGGACATGTGTAATGCAAGAAGTAAGACAAAATTGATTCATTTAGAGAGTGATAACTGTGAGAGCAAAAACAAAAAAGGTAGAGAAGAGAAGCTAAGGAGAACATCAGCCAAGGAGAAGGGGAAGAAAAGCGCAGTCGTTGTTGATGGATTTTGATGATGATTCGGAGAAATCTTGATCAAGTCTAAGTTTTCATCAAATACCTAAGAGATTGAAAGATAAAGTGGTAAGTTTTTCTAGCTTAAGTTGTTGGGATGGATTTATTTGAAATGAATGGTAGTTTTTGACTTGCCATTGAGTAGATAATAAGCTTGGAAGCATATAAGAGTTGAAAACAAGAAAGTAAACCAAGAAATCAAACTTGAAAGAATCGGCCATGGCTAGGGTCTTTTTTAGTATGATATGATCCAAAATTCTATTTTGAAGTTTTACGATATTTGTAACATGATTTTGATGCTAATGAAGTAAAGAAATGAAAAAGATTTGGTTTAGAATCGGTTTTAAGTGTTAGAAATCAAATGGAATTGAATTGGAAAAGTTTAATATAAAATATGTTAAGTTTACCTTAAGGAAATTTTTGGTATAAAAGTATGGTTATGATGTAATGATCATGTGAATGTGATTAAGGATGGTCATTAAGTGTATTTATGGCATTGAAATTATTAAATGAAAAGTTATGTTATTATTTGGAAAAAATTGTGTTGAAAAATTGGAAAGAAAATGAAATGATAATATATTTATGTGTGTGTGTGTGTGTGTGTGTGTATGGTGAAGACTATTCAGTCTTAAAGAGGAAATGTAGTCTTTGAAGTTTGATTATGGTTATGGTGTAAATAAGCTAAAATTTTAAGTTTGTTATTGTGAAAAATCAAATGGAAAAAGTTACCATTTATAGTATTACATATTCGGCCATATGGTGAATTAATTGGCTAAGATCTTGTTTTGAAGACATTGATAAGTTAGAATGGGCAAAAGATAGTATTTATTTAATTTTAGAAGTTAGATTTTGAAATGGAGAATAATATATTAGCTTACGAAAGTTAAAGAAGAAATACAATTAGTGTACATATTACGCGATTAAACACTAATCTCAAATTCTGTTAAACTGAATACATAGTTTAAATGCCTTTTTTGACTTTGCAAATAAATGCTTAAGTAAAATGCAATTTGTGTAGGGAAAGGAGAAGCACAAAATGTGTGACTGTGCTTAGCGATAAATTGCAAAACAGTGAGTTCATTTTAAATTGATTTTATGAAAATGATATCTAATTTATCATGAAGTGAATATTTATGTTGGGTTTCATGTAAATGATATGTTACAAGAGAATATTGCTAGTACAATTTTATGATTTAGCACTATATGAATTTTAGTTTGAAAGTTAAATTTCGTGTGATTTGTATTTATATTGAAATGATGTTATTTGTTGATAAAGAAGAAATGAACTTTTAGCCTATAGTACACCGTTAGGTTTTATACATGTTATTATACCGGTCATAATATTTCGATCGTGTATGGTAATGTATGGCGGGTGTCAGTTACTAATAGCAGGTGGTATTGTGTCTATCAGTGGTTTAGTGAGTCGCCCTCTGCATATATAGAGTATATATAGTGCAAGCTGAAATTGTTACTGCTAAGCAATGTAGAATCATCTCTATAACTATAAGTATATAGCGGTTAACCTAGTGCAAGTAAGCAAACCAACTTTGTAACTAGTGGTTAACCAGTCACAGGGTAAGTAACGCAAAATCAACTCCGTGACTTTATGCTTAAGGATACCGTGTGGCAAAGAAGTTAGTGGTGAGTTATGTCGTGTAAGAAAATTCACTACAATAATAATGTCACCACTATTTACTTTAAAAGTAAAAGAAATTTAATTTCAGGAAACATATATGTTTTATATTGGTATTGTACAATACGATACAAAATGAATTTATTTTAGGGAGAGTTAAGTTGTTAAATATGATTTGAATAGAAAATCTAGTACTCATTGAGCCGGTTTAGCTCACGCTCTATTTCATATTTTAAAAATAAAACCTTCCAGGTGCACACTTAAAGGCTTCAATAGCAAGGACTCCACCTCAAGAGTAGTTAGGTTCATCATGTGCTGTTGTGTAGGCATTTTTTCATTATAATTACTTTTTAAGAACTGTTGTATATCCACAAATATGTTTGACATGAATTTTTGTGTAAAGAAAACTTGTATATAAATGTATTTAAATTAAATGCATGAACATGTTTTAGCCTTTTTAAAATCAATTGATGTAATTGTTTGAGATTTATTTACTCACATCCATAACCTATAACCAATTTTTTTAAAAAATAACCCACCTCCATAAAATATAAACCCTAATTTCTCCTTGGAAAAATAATTTGTGTAGTCTAAAACTCATTGTGTTTCCTTGCAAAAATAATTCTTTGCCTCTCGTATAAAGCTTACATGTGTTTTCTCTTGCTAGGTATGTTTTTGTTGTGCTTTATGCTAGCTATGCATTTTTTTATATGTTTTCATTTGGGCATGTGATTTTATTATCGTTTCGTGCAAGTCTTCAATTTTGTTTTTGTTTTCATTTTTGGACATGCAAATTTGATGATATTCTTGATAGGTTTAGAGCATATTTTGCTATATTCCTGTATTGATTCTATTGGTTGTGGATTGGATGGAGAATTAAGTCAACTATACATCTAATTGTAGATGTTTTTGGTTAGTGTTTGTTTTACCTATTTTTTCAAGTGACCATACACTTATGTTGAAGATGTTTTCTATTTATCTCTAGTTATTTACTTATTGGTTCTTTGGTTTGAACTAGTGAAATTATAGAAGAAAACTCAAGCCTTGACAGGCGGTGCTCTGACCAATTGAACTACAATCCCAGGAAAATGAAATAGAGTATACAACATACATATTCTTATGATTTCATTCAAACTCTTTCTATTTACATTTTTCATTCTATTTCTATTTTATATTTAGATCGCCACCTTATACCAGAGACATGCATGTGATATCCACATGGTTATACACTTTAGTGATAACCATGCGGATTATGAGTCAATTTTTCGTTATTTCAAATCAAAATTGATTGATAATTAATCTTTTAATAAAAAAGATTCTTTTTTTTTCTTTACATTATTCATTATTCATTATTCTTTTTCTTAGACTTTATACTTAAAAATCCTAAGCTGAATCTAGATTATTAGCAAGATGAGAATTTGTGTACAAAAAAATAGAGCAAATTAAAAAAATAAAAGGGAGAGATATATCAGAAATTTTGACTTTTTTTTTTTCTGTTTTTTCGTATCAAGCGTTTGCATTTTTTGATTGTTGGATAACATTTAAGTTGCATAATAAAGCTCAATGTTTTTTCTATGAATGTGTTGTTTGATTGGATATAAGAGTTGAATTTGTGAACTTGGATAGAACAATAATACTAGACAAAACTGACTTAGAAATGGTGAATTTCAGCTTTAAAACATTAATATTGATATATAGGTCATTCCTCAAATTCCTAATTTTTTTAAAGCTTATAACATAGAATTGGATATTGAATGGGAACTAAGGCAGTTGTCTTTTATTAGAGGAAAAATAAAGTTCATAAAATTCAAGTGTGTAATTAGAGTAATTAGAGTTCTTTAGTTTGAATCAGTATAAAATGTACCCAATATAGAATTGCATCCAAGGATTGTCACGTAAGAATGAGAGATATATTTCTTTTCCACAGGTGTAATTTGGCTCTGCTTCTCTTCTATTCCTTATGATGCACTCCTGTTCATCAATTTTCCATTACCAAATAAGGGTTATTGGTTTCCTGTTCAATCTCAAATGTTTTTTTTAGATTGTATTTTTTACTTTTTTCATTTTAAACAGCGTTTCCCTTTATTTTTGCTATGAATTGTATAAAATATCTCACAAGTCTTAACTTAAAAACCCATATTACTTATTTACAATATTTTTATTTGTAGCGCTATGAGCCAAAAATAAACAAGCTTCGTGTCCGTGTTGGAAAAAAGATTTTCTATTTTTGTGGGTTTATGAGTGCCATGTAGACTTCAAAGATTAAAAAAAAACCTAAAAGATGCTTTATCTTTTGTGTAAGACATGAAGTGAGTTGTCTCTTAGTCTTTTGGTTTTGAGGGTTTTCTAGCTTTTTTTTAAATTTTGTTAACCTTTTCCACTACTAGTTAAATTTCAATGTAAAAGTTGTCAGAAGTGTCAATTTTTTAAATGGTTTAGCCCTTTAATATGTTAAAGAACTTTGAGCATCATTCTTACGCTGCGTTTGGTTAGCGTCTGCAGCATGCAAAGACGGGACTAGACGGAACAGGACAGGACAGGACAGAACAAGAATTAAAGACAGGGAGATGTTTGGTTGCAGTGGACAGAACAGAGATTATTGTCCTCGTCCTGAGTACAGAAATGTGTTTGGTTGTCGTCTTCAGAACAAAAAACAGTGTCAATGACAGAAATGCCCCTGTAGTGTA
>JANIJH010000002.1:43349471-43388923 GCA_024520975.1 Erythroxylum areolatum | reverse complement strand
TTTCATCTTCTCACACTTTCTCTCTTTATTTCTTGATTTTTAACTTAATTTCAATCAACTCATCCACTTTTGAATATCTTATTTTTACTCAAAAATCGGGATCCAACACCAACCCCCAGAGCAACCGCAGATGTTACTGTTCAATGCCCAGGCCTAAGAGGAATAATACCAACAGTTGAAGGACAGAAAGTTTAGCATGAGTAGATTCATTGATTGGGAGGTGTTGGAGCAAGATGGCTTAGCCCAACAAGTTCGAGATCTAGTTAACATTGCCCCATGGTCCCAGTTCTACGACATCTTGGAAACTTCTTATCAATAGCTTACACTAAAAGACCTCTCCACATACTTCATTAAGAGAGGTTACTATGATGGGATCGTCCTAACACGATCCAGTCCCAGGTGATGAGGGAAATGTTCATAAGTTACACAGAATTCTCCATAACAATGGGTCTTTATAATTGGGAGTACGTGGGGACACTATAGTACCTTGCACTATGGATAGACTTTCCTTATGAATTGTCCCCTTAACATTTTTGACTTATGATCAACACAGAAGATGACTAAGAGCCAAGTAAGTCTAAAGCTTCTACATTGTGACGTCCTGCACTCAGATACATCCATGGTATTCTAAGTCACATGCTAAGTGGCCAGGGTGACAACTGGGGATTCATCAAGAACATAGATGTGTACTACCTATAGAGTATGAACGAGAGGATGCAAATTCACTTAGGATATGCACTTGTCCAATTCATCAGGCATCATAACGAAGACAAAAAGGTAGGCACAGTGATTTATTTGATCTACTAGCACCAATATGGCAAATGAGTACTATGGTGGCACTTAACTTGGCAATGATGCAACATATACGTATGGTACGCAGACATCAAGGTCCCACAAATGATATAGACAAACTTATTATGGAAGCCATCGAGCCAGCAGTGGAAGGTGGGGATAGAGCGGAGCCACTTATAGTAGAGCAGCCATCGCCACCCGAGATGGGAGATGAAGCACCAGAGATGGATATTTTGAGAGGTCCCAAAGCTAGGCTATAAAACCTAACTCAGTTAAAAATAACACTATTGGAGAGAAGGGTGGGCCAGCTTGTGGAAACTTAAAAGACTATTCAATGATAGCAGGCGAAGCTTATTGAGCATATAGGACAGCCCAAGACTACAGTTGAGCAACTAGGGCGACTCGAGCTTACAATCGGATGGATGGGAGAGTTAATGTTATTAATGGCGAGCTATTTAGGGATCAATTTCTAGCCTCCATCATTTCGCGAGGGCACTTCTTTTGTAGCCCCTACACTAATAAAGAATCATCCACCCAAAGATCCTTCTCTATTAGACTAACAGGATCACATAATAAGGGAGATGCTTGATTTTTGCATGGTTTTTCTTCTTCATTATTAATTGTGTATTTATTATTTTCTTTTCTTTAACTTTTTAATTAATGTTATTTTTTTCTTAATTTTTTGTGATATTGTTATTTTATTTTATTTTATTTTTATATCCCCTTTTCTTTCTATTTTGTAAAGATGTAATCTAATAATAGATGGATTATAATCAGAAAATTATCTTCCTCAGAAAAGTACTACTTATCCTTCTCAGTTATTCTATATGCTTTTACTATGTATATTGAGGATAATGTACAACTTTAAGTGTGGGGAAGTGATTAACAATTTTCATGATTTTCTTAAGCTTATTGTAATCTTGGTTATTAAATTTTGTAAACTAATATCATGACTTGATTGAAAATTTTCCATCAATTCCATATTTTATTATTGAATATTGATTTGAATTAGTATGCAAAAGGATATGAGTTAGAATAAATTTGCTTTTATAAGTCATATTGTAATTAATCATTGAGATAGTTGAGTTGAATGACAATTGCATATTATTTACAAATGTATACCCATCCTTTTCATGAGCTTAAGAGCAAAATTTCAACAAATTTTAAGCTCTTTTATTTCTTTCATGTGTGTTATCATGCATAGTGAGATGATTCTAGAACTTGCTTTTATTATACATATTGAGATCACATTTGTCAAATTAGAAGCATTAAAGTGATAAAGGAACTTAGATTCAACAATTTGTTTTAGCCTATCTCTTTGATAATTACCTTACCTTAAATTTATCTTTAGGGATAACCAAGTTGAGCCTAAGCCTTTTTTATTAATTATACCCAAATACTAACCTTTATCCTATTTTTCTTTGAAGCCTTTCTATTGTCTTATACATGAAGGTTATTTACATCAAGTGCTTATTTGAAACTTAAAAATCTTGAAAGGTCCATTATTTCTTTAAATTGTGGTACTACATGCTCGAACTATTGTTTTGAAAAAAATAAGCATAAGAAAAATTGTGAATAAGTGTGTGGTACTAATGGAGTTGCCAAAAAAGGACTTGTGTATTTGTAAACAAGTTTCTTGTAATGTCTCTTTAGTAAATTTTCTTCTATAAACCCTTTTTATTAACCCAATCATATCATACCTAAGCCCCATTAAAAGCTGCATAAAGGCCTTTTGATTTTTGTTTCTAATTTATACATAAGTGGTGGAGATGTGATTATATTGCAAGCTTATGGTAAGATTTCTACTATACATTGATTTGAGAGTATGATACTTTGCATCCTAAACACTTAAGTGCATTGAGTGAAATCTTGGTAAAGGGGTAAAGGTATATGATTTTTATTTCAATGAGGTTATTGAGGTGATTACTAATAATATTGAATTTAGGAAGTTAGTTTTAGGATAATTTGACTCCACTTGTATGTTAATTTGATTCAATATGACGTGATGATTTATAGTATAAATGGACATATCTAAATTAATGAAGGATAGATGTGAGATCTCAAATCGGTTGGAGAGGAGAACGAAGTATGTCTTATAAGGGTATGGATACCTCTCCTCCATTAGACGCGTCTTCTTTGGTGTGGGAAGAGCAAAACTGTGAGGGGCTTGGAACACAAAGCGGACAATATCTGTAAACAGGTGGTCTAGGTTGTTGCACATAGTATCAGAGCCGGCACCCAAATCATTGTGTCAGTTAGGCTAGGCCTTAAAGAGGGCTGAGCCCTAAGGGGGTGGATTGTGAGATCCTATATCGGTTGGAGATTGGAATGAAGTACGCCTTATAAGGGTATAGATACCTCCCCCATAAGACGCATTTTCCTGGGAGTTAGAAAGAGCAAAATTGTGAGGAGTTTGGCCCTAAAAGCAACCCAAAGCAGACAATATATGTGGGCGGTTGGTCTAGGCTGTTAGAAATGGTATCAGAGCCGGTACTACAACCGTTGTGCCAGATAAACTAGGCCCTATGAGGTGGATAGTATGAGATCCTATATCGGTTGGAGAGGAGAACGAAGTATACCTTATAGAGGTATGGATACCTCTCCCCTATAGACGCGTCTTTTCAAGTATGGGAAGGTCAAAACCATGAGGGTCTTGGCCCGAAGGGTAACCCAAAGCGGACAACATCTGTGAGTAAGTAATCAGAGCTGTTACAATAGTATTGAAGCCGGTACCCAAATTGTTGTATTAGCTAGGCTGGGTCCTAAAGAGGGTTAGGCCCTAAGAGGGGTGGAGAGTGTGAGATCCCACATCGATTAGAAAGGAGAACGAAGTATGCCTTATAAGAGTATGGACACCTCTCTCCCATAGACGCGCTTTCCTAAGGGTGGGAAGAGCAAAATTGTGAGGGGTTTAGCCCAAGGGGCAACCCAAAGCAGACAATATCTATAGACAGATAGTCTGGGCTGTTACAAATAGTATCAGAGCCAGGACCTGAACCATTGTGCCAGCTAGGCTGGACTCTAAGGAGGTAGAGAGTGTGAGATCCCACATTGGTTGGAGAGGAGAACGAAATATGCCTTAAAAGGGTATGGATACCTCTCCCCCACTAGACGCGTCTTTACTGTTGTGGGAAGAGCAAAACTGTGAGAGTTTTGGAACCTAAAGTGGACGATATCTATGGCAGGTATTCTGGGCTGTTACAAATAGTATCAGAGTTGGTATCTAAGTCGTTGTGCTAGCTAGACTAGGCCTTAAAGAGTGTTGGGCCCTAAGGGGGTAGATTGTGAGATCCCGCATCGATTAGAGAGGAGAACGAAGTACTCCATATATGGGTATGGATAGTTCTCCCCTTATGATACGTTTTTCCAAGAGATGGGAGGAGCAAAATCGTGAGGGGTTTGGCCAAGCAGACAATATCTATAGGCGGGTGGTCTGGGCTGTTATAAATGGTATCAGAGCCGATCCTGAACCGTTGTGCCAGCTAGGCTAACCCCTAAAGAGGACTAGGCCCTAAGGTGGTGGAGAATGTGAGATCCCATATCGGTTAGAGAGGAGAATGAAGTATGCCTTATAAGGGTATGGTTACCTTTCCCGTATAGACACGTCTTCCAAAGTGTGGAAAAAGTAAAACTGTGAGGGTCTTAGCCCGAAGGGTAACCCAAAGTAAACAATATCTGTGGGCGAGTGGTCTGGGTTGTTATAATGGTATTAAAGTCGGTACCCGAACTATTGTGCTAGCTAAGTTAGGCCCTAAAGGGGGTGGAGAGTGTGAGATCCCACATCGATTGGAGAAGAGAACAAAGTATGCCTTATAAGGGTGTGGATACCTCTCCCCTATAGACGCGTCTTTCCAAAAGTGGGAAGAGCAAAACTGTGAGAGGTTTGGCTTGAGGGGCAACTTAAAGTGTACAATATCTGTGGGCGAGTGATCTGGGCTGTTATAAATAATATCAAAAACAGGACTCGAACTGTTGTGCCAGCTAGGCTGGGCCTTAAAAAGTGTTGGGCCCTAAGGAGTAGAGAGTGTGAGATCCCACATTGGTTAGAAAGGAGAACAAAGTATGCTTTAAAAGGGTATGGATACTTCTCCTCCACTAGACGCATCTTCCCTGGTGTGGGAAGAGCAAAACTGTGAGGGGCTTAAAACCCAAAGCGGACAATATCTGTGGGCAGATAGTCTGGGTTGTTACAAATATTATTACGGCCGGTACCCAAACAGTTATGCTAACTAGGCTGGGCCCTAAGGAAGGTGGATTGTGAGATCCCACATCGGTTGGAGAGGGGAACAAAATATGCCTTATAAGGGTATGGATACCTCTCCCCCTAAGACATGTTTTTCTGGGAGGTCGAAAGAGCAAAACCGTGAGGGGTTTGGCCCTAGGGGAAATCCAAAGCGGTTAATATCTATGGACGAGTGGTCTGAGCTGTTACAAATAATATCAAAGCCAGTACCCGAGCCGTTGTGCCCACTCGGCTGGGCCCTAAAGAGGACTGGTCCCTAAGAGGGGTGAAAAGTGTGAGATCCCACATTAGTTGGATGGTAGAACAAAGTATGCCTTATAAGAGTATGGATATCTCTCCCCCATAGACGCGTCTTCCCAAGTATCGGAAGAGCAAAACCGTGAGGGTCTTAGCCCGAGGGGCAACCCAAAGTTGACAATATATGTGGGCAAGTAGTTTGGGCTGTTACAATGGTATCAGAGTCGGTACCAGAACTGTTATGCTAGCTAGGCTAGACCCTAAAGGGGGTGAAGAGTGTGAGATCTCACATCGGTTAGAGAGGAGAACGAAGTATGCCTTATAAGGATATGGATACCTCTCCTCCATAAACGCATTTTCCCAAAGGTGGGAAGTGTAAAATTGAGACTTAAAGTGAACAATATCTGTGGACAGGTGGTTTGGGTTGTTACAAATGGTATCAGAGCTGGGCCCCGAATTGTTATGCCAGCTAGGTTGGCCCTAAAAGTGGTAGAGAGTGTGAGATCCTACATCGGTTGGAGATGAGAACGAAGTATGCCTTAAAAGGGTATGGATACCTCTCCCCCATTAGACACGTCTTCCCTAATGTGGGAAGAGCAAAACCGTGAGGGGTTTGGAATCCAAAGCGGACAATATCTGTGAGCAAGTGGTCTGAGTTGTTACAAATAATATTATAGCTGGTACCCAAACTATTGTGTCAGCTAGGCTGGGCCCTAAGGGGATGGATTTTGAGATCTCACGTCGGTTGGAGAGGGGAACGAAGTACGCCTTATAAGTGCATGAATATCTCTCTCCCTAAGATGCGTCTTCCTAAGGGTAGGAAGAGCAAAATCATGAGGGTTTAGCCCGAGGGGCAACCCAAAGCAAACAATATTTGTGGGCAATAGATGTTGTAAGATTTATAATTTTGATTATGGTTTACTTGAGGACAAACAAAAGCCTAAGTGTATAAATGTTTCATATATGCATATTTAACCACATTTATTTACCCATATTTGATGTAATTTTCTTAATATTTTATATTTTATTGTATATTTGCTACTTAACTTGTTCCAAGTGCATTTGTAGGTTATAATTACCTTCATAGACTAAAAGGAAAAGAATTAGGATGAAAATGTAGCATAAAACAAAGATTTGAAGCAAATAAGGGATACATGGTTGTGCTGATTGCCATGTATGTCTCTCAACTTGTGCAAAATTGCGAATTCAGGAGATTTTGGAATATACATGGTCCGGTACACACCTTTGTATCAGACCTTTTATCTCTCAAAACCTTATAGATTACCATAAAAAGACATAAGCAGAGGCAAAAGAGAAAAGCAAACTTATAGAAGCGATTCCAGTCATAGAGAACGTTCAAACGAGGCGATATTGATCCAGAGATGTCAATAACTCAAAGAAATCATCAAAAAATCCAATAGATTAGGACATCAAACATTTACCTTGCAAGAACATTCGATAGAAAAGAACAGAGAATTAGAATTATGAACTATTTGTTTTCTATTTTTTTTCTTCCTGATTATGTTTGATTTCATGTTCTATCATGTGTAATTAAACATCTTAAGTATCTAAGAGTGATGAACCCTAGTTTGTGCTACAATATGTTTTAATTATTTTATATGATGCAATTGTTTTGATTAATCTATTATGATTTAATTATATGTTTAATATATGTTCTAATAAAGTCAGAATATCAGTACATAATTTGATTTCATAGCATAAAGATTAAGAAATCATGTGTATGAATATATCTGCCATAATTGAAAAGAGTTGATTGCAAACCTCAAGATAGATCAACATAAATCCTCTAGATTAAGATCAAACATAGTAGCGAAAATAACAAATCAGTGAAGCGAACTTTTAATTCAATTGATAAACCTAAGATTAGTTGTTATTAGTCTCAAGTGATTTCCTTTATCTTCCTTATTTCCTTCCCCTTTTTATGTACTCTTACCCCTTGAACCAGACTTCGTTGATTGCATTTGTGTTTGGAATAGTTGAGAATTTTGCACCTCATCAATAATGAGTTCATCAAAGTCATATAACTCTTCGATAGAGCACACAACATAATTAATTAAACTTGGTGCTCACAAATCTAGGTATCTTCTAAATAATGGTATTATATTCCATCTTATGACCATTTATTTTGAGTTTTTTTAGCAATGACCATGGTCTTAGAGAAATAATATGTTATAGATTCCTAATTCTTTATTTGCAATGTCTCAAATTCTAATTTAAGTGGCTGTGCCTTGCAATACCTTGATATTTCTTTTTCATATAATTTCAAATATGCTTTAAGGTTTCCTTTAGCAAGATAATTGCAAGCACAACCCTATCAATTTCCTAGAAAAGATGATTATTTGCTTGTGAGATCCTTCAATCTTAAGTTGTCTATTTTTATCTTTTGTGCAACTATTACACCTACAATTAGTTCAGGAACTCCAACGTCTACAATAATCCAATATTCGTTGTACCTTAGAAAATTCTTCAATAATATACACAAGTGATTATAGTGATATCTGGGAGTGAGGATTGAACAAAGTTTTTAAAAGACCATCTAGATGTGCTTAGGTTTGTGCTTTGAATTTGGTTTTATTACCAATTATTATATTTGAAAGGGATTAGGACAATAGAGGGAAGAAATAGAATATGAGAACAAAATGTATTTAACTGAAATGAGCTTTTTATTACTATAATTTCTTATGTAAAAATGCAAGACAAATTCAAATTTCAAGGCATCATTTAAATAAACTAACAAAGAGATAGTGACCTGAACTTGTAAAACAAATTAGCTAAACTAATGTAACTACACTGACAATTGCTTAAGATACTATTCCTAACTTAATCCTAAACATAAGGAAACACTTTAATAAACATAATCTAGTAATAAAATTTTGCAAACTAAATTGCAATAATTTTCACTAGAAATTTACGTGTGATGTGCTGAGCAAGATTGCATGTGTACTTATTGCATTATTGACTGGATGGTTTCAATTGTGATAATTTTCTTCACTTATTTTGCCCTAACAATTACATCACCCAGCTTCTACTTCCACTTCCACGTACTCTTTCACCACAAGATGCCTCAACCTTAGGAACTTTTTAAGCTTTACTCTCAATTGAGGTTATGTTAGGTTAAATGTAAGAATTTTAATGAAATGGAATGATTTATAATAGAATGGAATGTCAATAAATGTAATATTAGAAAATTGTTATTTGAGAAAAATGGAAGAGTTCATGATATAATATAATGCAATGTTATCCGGAAGATGAATGGAATAAAATATATTATATATATAATAATAATGAATGACTATTTTACCCTTGATAGAACAAAACACACGTTAATAGATCAAAACATATATTGATAGGTATAGTTGGTACTATAAAAACTTATTGAGGGTATATTAGGTAATACAAATTTATCATTTTACATTTCATCTTAAACTTTTCAAATTAAAAGTAACTCATTTTTACTATTTAGAATGGAAACTCTCACATTTTATCATATTTCATTTCATTCTATTATAAATCCTCATTTTAAATGATGAAATAATATTACATTACATTACATTCTATTCCATTGATAACCGCCCTACCACATATAGCCTTAAACTTCCAATTCCATCCAATTTAAGAAATTGTTTGTCTTCCAGGTGTATTACTAATCTTGTCCCAGCGATTCATGCCGAAACTAAGTAGCAGGTGTTAATAAAAGCAAAGTACGTTAAATCCAATTGCTTATGGTTCCTTCCTTAAATTTTGGAAGACATTCGATTCTACTTAGTAAGGATGAATCGCGGCAAAAGCTTTATGGGCCAAACATGTCAAGCCCGTCCATTTTCAAGGGAGAGCTCATTCAATCTGCTAAGTTTTGATCATACATTAAAGAAAGAGCGTAAGGAAAGGGACATTGTAATCAATACAAATATAGGATGGACAGAATTATTCTTATGTTACTTATCTAACAGTGGTTTTTCAGTTAAAACTTGAAATCCAAAAGGAACAGCTCCTCATCCGAGAGGAAGTTGTAGTGTATGATTCTTTTGGTGGTTGACTAGTAGCAGTTTTAGTTAAAACTCAAAAGCAGCAGCTCCTCTTAAAACTTGGAAGGTTAAGCAAAGTGCGTACACGAAATTTATACGTCCCAAAAATACTCCCCAATCGATCATCGCAATTCAATTTGCTATACATATTTACATCCTAAACTTTTACAAAGAAGAATCCAAAGAATAATGGGTTTCTACTAATGATCCAAAGTGAAATGTACGACCCAAACTTAAGAAAACGCTTGCTTTTGTAGATACTGGTAACTCATATGCTCCTGAACTCGATTTGTAATTGTAGCAACTTCTTCAGCTCCTTCCCCGAGACTGCTTGACTCCTAAAACCTGGCGAACGCAGACGGCGTCAAAATTGTAACAACCAAGATATGCTACTCACTGGGAAGTCAAGTGACTTAAAATGTGGAGATTTCACCTACCCTCCACCATGGTGTTGGACCAAGACAGAGAAATTGAAGATGACTCGGACTTTCTGATATCTGCAAATGTTGGATGTGATGATGATGAATAGCCAAAACTTCGAGACAAATTTAACCATAAATCCCTAGACCTCATTTGTTGCAGCAAGTACGCCCCCATATCCTCAGTCTCGGACTCAGTAGGCTCATTACTCCCCTCCAAAACCTTTACCACCTGCCTCATTGTTGGCCGAACTCCAGGGTCAGGATATGTGCATAACAAGCCTAGGTGAAGTATTCTCTCCACTTCCTCCTCGTCGAATCCACCTCTGGCCTTAAGACGCTCGTCTAAAGCATCGAGTAAACGCTCTTCCATCATCAATTTCCACACTGTACCAACCAGAGGTGGCTTCCCTTCCTCTATTGGCCTCCTTCCACACATTACCTCTAATATCAATACACCAAAACCAAAGACATCGGTTTGAGCTGATGCTCGTCCACTGCGCACCACCTCAGGTGCTAAGTAGCCCACTGTTCCGACCACCCGAGTGGTGCTAGCTACTTGTCCGTGCCCGTGCATTCGAGCCAGGCCAAAATCGCCTAGCCTTCCATTCATGTCCTTGTCAAGTAGTACATTGCTGGCCTTAATGTCCCTGTGCAGCACTCTGGACTCCCATCCTTCGTGCAGATAAAGAACCCCAGAAGCCACATCTTTCAAAATCCTTATCCTCTCTTCACAACTTAGCATTTTACTCTCATCACATTCGAACACCCTCTTGTCCAAACTTCCATTTTCCATGTAATCATAGATCAACATGAAACTTCCCTTTTCTCTCTTGCACCAACCTCTCAAAGCCACCAAGTTCCTGTGCTTCAACCTTCCAAGGCTTGAAATTTCAGCACAGAACTCTCTCATGCCGTCATTTCCATGTGATATCCGCTTCACCGCTACTTCTGCCCCACCAGGCAACACACCCTTGTACACCTTCCCATTTCCTCCTATTCCAATAACGCTCTCTTCACTGAATCCTTTAGTTGCTGTGTCAATTTCTTGGTATGTAATTCGATGTGGCCAGTACTCCAACTCCCATTCCTCAATTTCCTCTTTTAACCTCGCCAGCCTTTGCTTCCTCCTAATCAAGAACATAGAAACCGAAGCCAGGCCAACAATAACCAGGAAACTTCCCACCGTAACTCCTGCAATAAACCCCTTTGACCGAAAAATTGAATCTTTGGGTAGTACAAACGACGGCAGACCAGTAGTAATCAAACTGTCACTTAGCGAAAACTTGGTGTTGCTAAAGCTCCAAGCCAAAATCTTATGACTCTGAACAAGTTGCCCTGTTGATGCAGTGAATCCAATATACATCTCATCCTCAAAAACATCAGAAAGATTGAGCGGTACACTCAATAAAGGACGTTGAGGCCTTTTCAGACCAACCGGAGCCATAGTAACATTAATAAAAGCATCTGCATAGTCAATCCAAACTTGGTAATTACTACCATCATTTAGCTTCTGAGTCTTGAATGAACTTTTGCTGCTATTGGCTTCATCGTTACGCCAATAGCCTGCTTCTCTTGCAACCAACGATGTGAGGGAATTCACATCTATTCCGACATGATTGTTATTGATGTCATTGAATTCTTGATTTGAAAACACATCAAACTCAACACCAAACACATGGTTACTTGATAAACCAGTATTTGTCCGATTCAAGAAGCCTAAATTTTGAGCAGAGTTGGCATTATCTATGCCAGTGTATGGAACAAAAAGAAAAACCAAGCCATGCCCAGGAAGGACACCTTTGTAAGGAGCCATAGCGAATATGAAAGATGTTGAGAACGGATATACATAGGAGTTTTTATCTTTGGTTGGTATCTTTGATGGGTATAAGGCACGACCAATCGTGAAAGCTGTTTCATTAGTAAGAGTAAGGATCTGAGATTCGATGATTGCAGAGCCATAGAGTAACAGATTTGAGGAATTCGCAGAACTGTTGAAGCCATTGAAGACAAAATCTTTGGCCGAAGCAGCTTGAGAAAATAGAATTATTGCAAATAGAATCGAGCAAAGAGAGGCAAGATCTTTCTTCATATCTAGGGAAGAAGAGGAAGCGGAGACAAGGAGCAGCGATGTTTCATGGAGCAGTTCAGAGAATTAAGATAAGAATGAAGGAGCTATGGAAATGCTGGGGGATTTGGATGAAGTTGAAAGAAAGATTACGCCAACAGAACAGGAAGGAAGGCTTTGAATTTTCCTAGTCAAACCTGGAGAACTCAGTTTGTCCACGGATGTCATGGATATTTACATGAGTGAAATTGTCGGCGAGTGACGTCAGAGTGAGCGTTACGGCTCTCGCCGCCTAGGCTTTTAGTAAAGCAGAACAACTGAAGTCTGAATCCTTTTTTTGATATTTGCGGTTTCTTATTCTCCACTGTAAACCTCAACTATTTAATTTATTTATGTAAATCTTACAGGAGATAATGTAAATCTTACGGAATACAAAATAAGATATCATAATATTAAATAAAGGATCCTATCCTAAAAAATTATAATGTCAAAGTCGACGAGAGAGCGGTGAAAATGTGAACAGGGATGGCGTTAAATTTTTTGAAATTAAAAGTCTAAATCGACTTTGGGAGGCTTCATTTTTTAAATAAGATGATATTATTTTATTTATAATAATTAGGTTTTAACACATTTATTGAAAATACTTAAATCGTCCCTAAATGTGAATTGATCGGTTAGGTAGCGGTAGCTTTAGATTGCCCGGAGAGGAAGACAAATCGATGTAAATGCAAAACCAAGCAGCAGGGGATTAAGATTTTGTAAGTAGTCAAAGCGAAATGGTCAGGACTATCTATTTATTACAGAGAAGATTTGGTATTAGTTGGAAAATTTGTTCACATCACATTGGCTGGGAATTGGAGATGGCTCACATGTGAAATTATGCGTGTACTGATGTAGCGGTATTAGGCAATCAATGCCATCAAGCTTCCAAAACCGTGGTTAATATTTTAACCATAATTATTGGAGGCAGAGAATCTTTAACCTCGAGGTGATCAATTTTTATCAGATGACCTTTACTTGATTCAAGAGCAGCCTTATGGCAACGCTAGCTTTATTTCACCATGGCTTCACCTTAAAATATTATATATATATATATATATATACATCAAAGCACGCCATAAAACTATTTTTTTTTTCAAAATACTGTAGCCCTCTCATCAGCAGGGTGAAATGTCTTATCATCGTGAAACTTCTTTTTGCATTGCCATGTTTTGGGTATCAATAATTAACATTTCAAAAAGGCTTCGAATCAATCGATTGGAGATTCATCATTGCTTGTCTAAGAGCTTTTGGCTTCCTGAACTTCTTTGTCTCTTGGATAGAGCAATGTACCTCCACGGCTCCACCACGTCTTTTACCATCTTCGCGAATAGTGAACCCACTTCTACCTTTAAAAGAGCCGAGGATTAAGGTAAGGAGATAAGAAAAAAATTTAACTTTTATGATTTAGTTGATGTTCAAGAGATGAGTAACTATCTCTCATTAATTAATTGTTAGAAACTGCCATTCAAACACTTAGCCATTCCAATACCAAATAATAGAATCACTTTCAAAGATTGACAAGCTCTATATGATACAATACACAAGAGGATTGATCAGTAAAATAATGAACTCCTATCTTTCATTGGAAGACTATAACTAATCACATCAGTGCTAAATAATCTTAACACTCATTAGTGTTATCACTTGCACCTTCTTCAAAACCTCATCAAGGATGTTGAGAAGATGATGAAGATCTTCTTCTGGTTTGAAAAATCAAAACTGCATAGAATGCTAAAGTAAAGTGGTATAAGATTTGCTCTCCAAAGAAAGAGGAGGTTTTGGGGATAAATTCAATCAAGAACTTCAACAAGATGTTACCAGCAAAATATAGATTGAAACTCTTTACTTACACTGAATCTATTTTGGTGAAATGGATAAACTTGTACTTCTTAAAGGACCAAAGCTTGTGGAGTATTAAATCTAAATAGATTAACTCTTGGTCTATGAACCAAATGTTAAAACTTATAGGAATTATGAATCAGGAGATGAAAGCAATGATTAGGTGTTGTAAAAATTGATAAGATTAGAGCAAGTTCACAACTAAATAAGATTGAAGGAATAGTAATGAAGAAATAAACATATATTTTTATGTAGAAAACTCCCAAACAAATTAGGATAAAAACCACAGACAAGAAGAAGAAACTTTACTATGAAAAATTTAAGAGTTACAACTTATCTTTATTTTACAAGGAGAAACACTAATTCTCTCAAGAAATAGGAGAAACACACTCTAAATTGTGGAGATTAAATTGAAGAAGAGAAGATTTGGGATGAATGAAAACTGATTCCATACACGTAGCTAGTTGTGATCAACTATCCACTGCTGGCCATCTTGCTTCTCTTCTTCTTCTTTTTCTTCTTCCTGCATTTTCTGACTATGTGTAGTCGACAACAACCTCTCTTAACTTTGGTGAAGTTGACAACAACAATCTCTCACTTAAAGATCTGATTAACAGTCAGTCAGATCTTCACACTATTCTTTCTTTCTTGCCATTTCCATATTGCTCAAGTCTCCATCAGGCTACAAGAGGATCAACACCATATAAATTTGTTAATATTGATAACTTTTGTCATAAAATCAGCAAGGTTGTCTTTATAATAAATCTTCCGCATATCCATAGTTCCTTCTTCCACTTTCTCACGAACAAAATGATGTTAAACTCGTATATGTTTTGTTTTTGAATGAAAAGCTGGATTCTTTGCAAGATGCAAGGCACTCTGACTGTCATAGGATAAAGAAATCTTTCCTTGCTTGTGCCCGAGCTCCTCCAATAGCTTTTGCAACTAAACTAATTCTTTACTGGCTTATATAGCTGTTACATACTTTGCTTCTATTGTTTACGTAGCCACAACTGACTACAATTTTAAGACCTAACTTACAACTCCGCTAACTAATGTCAACACATAACTTGTGGTGGATTTGTTGTCATCAAAATCACCTGCATAATCAGAGTCAACATATCCGCTAACAATAAAGTCTGATCTCTCATAACACAATGCAACATCTGAGGTCCCTTTAATGTATCTAAGGACCCTTTTTATATCATTCAATGCTCTCTGTCAGGATTTGCCATGCATCGACTAATTACCCCCATTACATGTGCAACGTCTAATCTTGTACAAATCATAGAAAACATTAAGCTTCTCACTACTGAAACATACGGTACTCGAGACATCTCCATTATCTTATCTTCAATACATATGGTACTCGAGACATCGCTACCATCTCATCTTTAATGCTAGGACTCATGTTGGAGGATAATTTGAAGTTAACAGGAAATGGGGTAGAAATTGGCTTACAATCTTGCATGTTGAAGCATCATAAGATCTTCAGATAATTCTTCTGACAAAGCCGAATCTTCCTGTTACTTTTTTCTTGATAAATTTGCATCTTTAGAATCTTGTTTGCTAGTCTCAAGTCCTTCATTTCAAATTCTCTAACTAATTGACCCTTTAATTATATAATACAATTTTTGTTGGGGCTTGTTAACAGCATGTTGTCTACATACAGCAGCAAGATAGTGAAGTCCTTTTTACCAAACCTCTTGAAATATGCATAAGGATATGCATTTAGTATGTTGTATCTAGGGCTCATAATTAAGGAATCAAATCTCTTATACCAATACCTCGGCACCTTCTTTATACTGTACATAGATTTGTTCAATCTGCAAATCAATTTATCCTTTCCTGCTTCTTCAAAACATCCTGATTGAAGCATATAAATCTCTTCTTAAAGATTTTCATGAAGAAAATTCATCTTAACATCTAACTGCTATAGATGGAAGCCAAACCTATCACATATTGCTAGGACTACTTAGACTGTTGTAAGTCAAACCATATGGAAAATCATTGAAGTCAAACCCTTCCTTTTAAGCATATCCTTTCACCATCAATCTTGCACAATACTGCTTCACCTAATCATCAACATTTTGCTTGATCTTATAGACCTACTTGTTGCCAATGGCCTTCCTTTATTGTGGTAATGACACAAGTTCCGAAGTCTTATTCTTATGAAGAGCTTCAATTTCTTCTTGCATTGCTATTATCCATTGAGATGCATTTGAACTATTCATTGCTTCGTAAAGAGTTAATAGCTCCTCATCCTCAATTAAGAGACAGTATACAACATTGCTCTTCATAATATAGTTTAAATGCCAATTTAGTCATCATATTGGGCAATTTGATCAACAAGTCTCTAGAGCTTTAGACTTTATTGGTTTTTGTACCTTTTGCTTTGATGTTTCTTTAAAAGAATACATCTGGATTCATTTTCTTCCTTTACAACAATAGTCTCTGAATCTTCCTTTGATGTGATATCATCTTCTCTTTTCTTTTATAGCTTATTTACAAAGATTACATTCCTGCTAATGATAACCTTAAGAGAAGTAGGATCCCACAGGCGATACCCCTTAACTCTATTAGCATACCCCAAAAATAAACATTTCCTAGATTTTGGATCCAATTTCGTAGTTTCTTGGGAATTGTATATCATATACAAAATAATATCAAATATATGGAAGTTTGAATAATCAATTGGCTTACTAGTTTACTTCTTTATCGGTGTCTTTAACTTAATTGTAGTTAATGGGGCTCAATTTACCATATAACAAGTGGTACTAACTACTTTTTCCTAGAAAGTCTTGTCTAAGTTTTCAATTGCCAACATAGTCTGGTTCTCACTAATAGAGTTCTATTCATCCGCTCTGCCACTCAATTTTGTTGAGGAGTGTATGCTATTATGAACTACCTTTTGATGCCTTCTTACTTGCAAAATTGATCAAATTCATTATCAATGTATTCTCCTTTATTATTGTCCTCAGATACTTGATCTTCTTTCCAAATTCAAGTTCTACTCGAGCTTTGTAAACTTTGAAGAGTGTAAACACATCTACTTCCTCTTGATGGGACATACTCAACATCTCCTAGAATAATCATCAATGAAGGACACAAAGTTTTTTGCTCCTCTCAGGGCGGAACTGGTGTTTTCTATACATCTTAATGAACCGATTCTAGAACTAATTTGCTTCTAAAATTTGATTTGTTTAACTTCAACCGATGCTACTTGCTTATACCACAATGCTTGCAAAAAGGTTGAGATAACTTTGTGAGCCTTAGAAGTAGCTTTTTCTCAGCAAGAATCTTCATTCCTTGTTCAGGCATATGTCCAAGTTACTGACGCCATATCATTGCATTTGAACATCCTGAAACAACTTATGCTTCTACCTCCTGTAAAGTTTCTCCCTTTAATATATACAAAATTGCAACTATCTTTTCTCCGTTCATAAGTACAAGCACACCTTGAATTATTTTCGTGATTTTGTTTTCAGCTTCAACCTTGCAACCAAGATCATCTAGTTGTCCAAAAGATAACAAGTTCTACATCAAGCCCTCCACATACCACGTTCCTTGGATAGTACAAATTGTACCATCATACAACTTCGACTTCATGGTTCCTATACTAATGATCTTTAAAGCATGATTATTACAATTGTACATAGATCCTTCTAAGATAGGTTGTAGCATCTTAAATTCTTCTTACTTTTTGAATTTTCCCTACTATGATTATAGTTCTCACTTTAGCCACATTTCGTTGATCTCCCTCTCATCACCATCAATGCCTCTACTTGTTGTGAAGTTTCTTAATTATCTTCCTTATTCTAGCACTAGTTTTCTTCTTCAAAAATAGTGGCTAAAAAATCATCGAAGATTAAGTGGTCCGTATGAACATTATTTGTTAAATTGATGATGAATTGATCATACGAGTCTGGTGGACTTTAAAGTAGAAGTTTAACATATTTTTGAGACTCTATTTTATAATCCAATGATGTGAGTTGAGAAAATAGAGTATTAAAGGTGTTAATGTGCTATCACTGAAGTAGATTATGGAAATTGAAGTGTTCACAATTTTTTTATTTACAAGGAAAAAGAACCAAAAGAAACTATCACAGGACCCATATCACCCTACGAACGTAGGGTTCTACGGTAAAGAGCTCCATTCATGTCTTGGTGTAATACTTCCTTAACGCTCGTTGGAGGCTCCTAAAGGATATGCAAACCCAGTCCTGCTAAAGAGGCTAGGGTAGCTATCTGCACATTGGTTCCATTCTCAATATGTATGCTTAAGTTGCACCTCCCCTGCTCGGAGTATCAACCCTCGGATACTTATCACCAAAAGATTAATGTCAGACATATTGCTAATGGAAGAGGAGAGAACGTTAATAACTTCTAGCGAGTCCACTTCGACTATCACATGGCGATATCCCCACTTCCACACTAGCATGAGTCCTAAATATACTCCCCAGAGTTCGGCAGCTAGAGGATTGCCTACTCCTATATTCTGTAGGAAATCTACACACTAGTGACCTTAGCAGGTCCTAATTACGCCGCGGGCTGAAACAATGTTGGATCCTATTTTCACCACTCCATCCATATTAATCTTGACCCACTCCTCCATGGGTTTGGTCCAACCTACTAGTGTACCCAACGGTAAACCCTGTACTTGAAAGACCAGATTTTCCATCTCGCTGACCCGTATGATCCAATCAACATAAGCCACGACAATTTTAGTTCCATCTATTGGCTAGACAAAACCTGGCTAAAAAATGTTGCTATTTCTCCATTACCATAAAAACCAGCAAGCAACGTTAGCCCACGCTACCTGATTCAGTTGCACGTGATGTCTAAGGTTGGAACTAAGCCAGGTCCCCTCGTCATGTTGGAAAAACTCCTTATCTATCATTGCATGGGGAAATTTACGCCAGAAGGATTTTACGTGTACGCTGCTGGTTGGTTAATAATTTCTGCTTTACTAATAGCCAAAGAAAAGACCTGATCCGTTGTGACCCAGCCCATTTCCATATTTCCTCCTATGGCCTGTTGGAGACATCCGTGGTGATATTTTCAATGAGATCATAAGCAGGTGCCACTATGAACCTCCAGTGATTAGTGTGTCCCCAAACCAATTGATCTTCCTCCCGGTCGTTGATGTGAGGACGGAATGATGCGATAATTATACAAACTGTGGAAGGGAGATAGTGTTGGAATAAATTCCAATGCCAGTTGCCACATTCGTTAGTAAAGTCAAAGATTGTAGCATTGAGATCGCTGTCAGGAATGGTGGTGTGAGCCGCTAAATAGAGAGGACCCCAATCATCAACACAACTGTCGAGCCAGAAAAGGATGCATCGTCCATTGCCCAATTTCTATTTAGCTCTTTGATGCACAAACTTCCATGTCGCTGATATCCCCCTCCAAATCATTGATGCTCCGTTCCTAGCTAAGGTCTGTGGAAGATGATGAGTATCCAAACGGTATTTTGCCCTCAAAGTCTGGACTCATAGAGCCATAGGTCTTGTAATTAATTCCCATCTGAGCTTAGTAAGAAGTGCATCATTAGATGATCTAATGCGCTTAATTCCCAGTCTCCCTGCTTTTTTGGGCTGACAAACTGCTACCCAATTGACAAGATGTATTTTCCTTTGTCCTTCCTGCGACCCCCAAATAAAATCCCGCATTAATTTTTCCAAATCATCACATAGTTGCCGAGGAAGACGTACCATTTACATCGTGAAAATTGGAAGGAACGAGATTACTGATTGGGTTAGTGTAACTCGCCCTGCTAAAGATAACATCCTAGATTGCCAACCAGTCAGCTTCTTTTGGGCTTTATCAAGAATGTACTAATAAGTATTTCTTGTGGCATGCTTGTGAATCAAAGGAACTCCTAGATATTTTCCAAGATTGTTTGTACTGTTAACCTGCATCGCATGGCTAAGATGACGTGCTATAGTGCAAGAAACATTCTTGGAGAAAAATATCCGAGTTTTAGTAAAGTTAATGAGCTGTCTTGACATTTGACAAAAAGTTTCTAGCGTCCTTGTGATTACTCTCGTCTGTGTTTCCATAGCTTCACCAAATAGGACTAGGTCATCAGCAAAAAATAAATGAGATAAGGGAGGTCATGTGGGACTTAATTTAATTAGTTTCCAATGACCTTGACCACTTCCTGTGAAATAAGGTGCCCCAGTCTTTCCATGCATAACATAAAAAGATAGGGCGAGAGCGGATCTCCTTGTTTAATACCTCAGGATGGTTTAAACAGTTCAAAAAGAGTTCCTTGCCAGGCTATCTGCATTGACACTGTCATCACGCACTGCATAATGACACAAATAAGGTTATACGAGATTTCAATATCAGATAAGGTATTTTGAATGAATTCCTAGAGAAGCTGGTCGTAAGCTTTTTCTAGATCTACCTTCAGAGCAAGATACCCCTGTTTTTCCTGCTTTTTTCGCATCGAGTGTATGACTTCCTGCGCAATAATAATGTTATCAGTAATTTGCCTACCAGGAATAAAACTATGTTGGTTTTCCTCAACAAGATAGTCCATGTGAGCTTTCAATCGATTCACAATAACTTTAGCGATAACTTTATAGAGCATCGTACAAAGACTTATGGGCCTAAACTAGGTAAGATTGGTAGGAGCGGGGATTTTAGGAATTAAGACCAGTATAGTTTGGTTCAATTCTTGTTCCTAGTGTTCCAGTCGAAAATTGGCCTAAACAAAAGCCACCACTTCGGGCCCTACCTTATCTCATTGATTTTGAAAGAAAAGTGCATTGAACCCATCAATGCCCGTGGCTTTGTTTGGGTTCATGGAAAAAACTGCCTTCCGAACTTCAGTTTCATGAATGGGTAGTGCAAGCTCGTGAACTCTTTCTGCTGAAAGCAGGGGAAAACCGCAGGAATTCGGCAACGGATGAGTAATCACAACTTCGGGAGTATATAATTGGACAAAAAAATTCCTAGCTAAGAGTCTCAGTTGCTCTGGATCAGACACTAATGTTCCTATGTCATCAAAAAGACAATCTATCTTCAATTTCGTCCTTTTGGCAAAGGTGTTGGTATGATAAAACCTGGTGTTACGATCTCCCTTCGATATCCGTTCACTTTTGTCTCATTGATGCTAATAGATTTCCTCCTCACACAACACTTGTAAGAGTCCGATGCTCAAGCGTTCCTCTAAGTCTAGTAACGATTTCGACATATTGGTATGCGTCGCTCTCTAGATACCCTCCAGCGGGGCAAGCAATCATTTTTTACGATGGAAGATACTGCCAAAGATGTCTTTATTCCATCACATAAGGTGAGTTGAGAAATTGGTTAAGGATTTATTGAACGTCTCCTCAACCGGTAACCAACGCTTTGCTACCACATTGTCGAAGCCTGTATGAGTTAACCAAGTGTTTTGAAACCGAAATCCTGGGGATCTCGGTACCTTGTGGGGAGAGCCGTTTACGTGGACCAACAAAGGATGGTGATCAAATCCCAAGAAGGGCAAATGATGATTGACTGTATGGGGGAAATCCCTAAGCCAAGATGTTGATCCAAACACACAGTCCAATCGTGCTTGTGTCATTCCTCTTCGCCAAGTGAATTCGATCCCATAAAGCCCAAATCATGGAGACTGCACTCATTTACCCATTCCTTAAAATGATTATTCACTACTCTAACAACCGTAGCGCTCCTCCTTTTATTCGAAGCCTCCAGTTTAGCATTAAAGCTGCCTCCCACCAACCAAGGTTCAGATTTAAAATGACCTACCCATCTTAATACTCGCTAGAGTATTTTTTGAGAGGGTATTTGGGGGTTGACATAGACTAGCGTAAAATCGAATGAAGCACCACAATACTTGAATTTGGTAAGAAGAAATTGGCGATGTACGATAACCACTGAGACCTTAACGTCATTTTTCCAAAGCAGCCAAATTTTGCCGGAAAATCCTACAGCTTCGACCCTGAAAGAGAAATCAAAGCCTAATTTTTGAATCACAATTTTAGCCTTGTTGTCGCTAATACAAGGTTCCAACAAAATCATAATGCCAGGCTTATATATACATATATAATTACGTAGTATAGCCTGTACGTTCTTCCCCCCACTCCTTGACGATTCCATATAAGGATTGACATCAAGCGCTCAAGTTTTGTTTGGGCTTCCTTACATCGGATTGTAAGGTTATGTTATCCGAGAGATTGCCCGTTTTTTCACTCTCCAGGATGTCCATCTCTTGCGCATCATTCAGCGTCGGTGTCAGGTCCATCGCTAGGTTATCGGGAGGTTCAGTGGGTGGTAGGATAACCACTTGCTCCCGATCACCATATTCCATCTCTGTGTTGTCAGCCCCTTCCTGCATTGGGCAATTTATTGTGACAGCTTGGTCATTATCAGTTAAGGCATTCTTATCACAAATCATCTCCGAATGTGAATTGATAATATCACTACAAGAAAAGTAGGAATTAGCAACGAAAAATTATCGACAGAAACTCAACCGTTGCAAGTTAACGACGAAAATCCTATTTTCGTCGCTAAAATCGACGGTAAAAATTTCATTTAGTGACGATTCTAATATCCGTCGCTAAGGCAAATTTTGCGACGGACTTTAAGGACGGTAAACTTTCCGTCGGTAATTAAAATGGAATTACTGACAGTTTTGTTTCTTCCATCGGTAAAGTTGGCAAATTAGCAACGGAAGCATTACCATCGGTAAATAATGCAGGAATTAAAGGAGGGATAATAAATTTTTACATTTTCGACGTAAATTAGCGATGGAAAATTCCGTCGGTAAACTTCAAACGTTGTCGTCTAGCAGCTATTGAACGTTATTTACTTAAATAGTCGTTGAACGTTATTATACCCAGACGAATCCCCCTGATTCATCTTCTTCGTTCTTCCTTCGGCTCTTCTTTCTTCTTCCTCCTCCGGCGACTTCCTCTCCCATCCGGCGTCTGTTGTCGGCATTGCATTTTCGTTACTGCGTGGGTTGTTCTCTTCTCCCACCATTTTTACATTTTCATGGAGGTAAAGGTTGTTTATGTTTTTTCTTTTCTTTGATTTATTTGGTATGTATGTTGATTTTTGTGAATGGATACAACATTTAAGGTAGAAATGTTAGTGTTAGAAGGTTTAGTTTTGAAATTTGGTTGTGATGTTGGGATGTAAAGTTCATGCATATTAAGTGTTTGACAAAATGCATACTATTGAAAAAATATGTTTTTGTGAAGATGGAGAAAAACACATATTTACTTTCTATTTAATATCTATTTCAATGATGCGCCTTGATAGGATTTCATACACGCTAGTCATTCTTTTGGATTACATGTTGGTAAAAAGCTAAGCTAAGAGATACACCTGGGATGATTTTGGTTCCCAATAACAAAGTGAAGCTAGAAAGGTTAGGAGATAACATACTATTGCTCAAGTGCGATCATGATAATATAGTTATATTACCTCAAGTTATGTTGTAAGTAATCTTTAGATGAGAAACCACGTAATTCACATAAACACATATATCGATTTGGTTATAGTTCACGGTTTGAATCACATGTTAAATTTATCGTCTTACTTATTCTTTTTCCTATGTGTAATAGAATGGTTTATCATTTACTTCACTAAGCTTATTTGTAAAGATGGACAAAAACACATATTTACTTTTTATTTGATTGATGAGTGGGGTCTGAACTACACTTGAGTCCAATGACTTCAATCGCAGATTGCCACTAATCAGCTATGAAATCCTAAGAGATTCGGAGTGACCAAGAGATTAAGAAGTATTTATATATTTATATATGTTTGGCTATATATTGATTTTGATACCCTTAACTGTAAGGAGAAAAGAATAGAGAAATAATTGCATACATCTGTTGTTACATCTAGTACTATTACAATTGGTAATATTAGATTCTCTTTATTCATTTAATGTCAGGTTTTTAAAAAAAATTTAAAATTATTTACCGACGAAAAATATATTTACGTCAGTATCCATTATATTTACAGACAGAACACTAAAACTGTCGGTAAAATGTAAGATTTTTACCGATGGAACAAAGAGTAACCATCAGTAAATTACCTATGGAAATTGGATTTCTGTCGGTAAATTTACCAACAGCCATTTTTTCAACGCCTTTTTTTATCGAAATATCTCGTCCCAAATTTTTATTATCGACAAAATCCAAATATTTTCTGTCGACAATTTCCATCACTAAATGACATTTTTCTTGTAGTGAATAATCGCGATATGGTTATCCTAGGTTGTGGGAAGTAGTGGTACCTCAGTGATGTCTTCAACACCTACCTTCGGAAGACCTCCTATAGTTGTATGAGAGCTACTGGTTGGCTGTGCAATGCTATTTGACTTACCTTTGGAGACAGCTCTCACGTATCTCGTCTCGAATTTTTATTATCGACAAAATCCAAACGTTTTTCGTCGATAATTTCCATCACTAAATGAAAATTTTCTTGTAGTGAATAATCGTGATATGGTTATCCTAGGTTGTGGGAATTAGTGGTACCTTGGTGATGGCTTCAACACCTACCTTCGGAAGACCTCTTGTCGTTGTATGAGAGCTACTAGCTAGCTGTGCAATGCTCTTTGACTTGCCTTTGGAGACAGCTCTCGTGTGTCGTTTTGTTCCAGATGATGATGACCCCATACCTTGCCACTATTTCTATCCATTACTAACCAATTCAGTCAGATTAAAGCGATGCCCAACGCCTATCAAAACTCATTGGTTAGCTGTCTCCCTCTCTCCAACATGCTCGTTGTCCATGATATCTGCATTTGTCAGAGCTGAATACCTCGAGCCTCTTAACTTAGAAGTCGTCTTGTACCTACTATTTTCTCGGTGAGTTTGACATTGCATTAGGGCTCGAGGATTTTTCCGTTACACCATCATCCAAGGGCTATAGTCATTGGAGCACGTCTCCGGTTGAGAAACTGTCGTAGCAGCATCTGATCCTCGTTGCACTGTCGAGTCATTACCCTATCTGGAGGTTGAAGAAGTGGTTGCGTTTTGTGCACGGGGGAGCGTCGGGCATGTGGTGGAGCCACGACCAACCATGCCATAGGTGAAGCATATTTGCGGAAGCCCTTCATGTGCCACCATCACTGTCTCTCCATCTATCTCCACTGTGGTGCGTAGAGGAATGCTGATATCATTATCTACTGCAATCGACATGCATCTGCATGGTGGTTTCATCTATCTTGATGGTTTGTCCCACTTGGTTACCCAAAGCATTGAGTATCATAGGGTGGTAACGAGTAATGGAGAGTTCTGGAAACCTTATCCATACCACTGCTAGTGTTACCTTTCCTTGTGACGGATGAAACTCTGGTCACTAGCGCTAGACGGAGAGTGCATGTCCGAAGATGATCCATGGTCCATTTCTGAGAGTGTTGAGGAAGTTGTTGTCTTCAATGAATTTAACTAGAAAATAATCATAATCCAAGTCTACTACCTTTATTGGGCCTTTCGGATTCCACATGTTTGTCAATCTGGAGCAAAGAATCCAGTACCCAATTCGACTACCAATCAATTTAACGACAACTGATTTCTCCCATTGCTTATCCATCTTTTCCTTGAAGGTTTGAGATAACAGAATGCCTTCACTAGCTTCCCTGTCAAGTGTGTGATATCACCTTCCTCTATTTCAACGATATCTTCTTCAGGCCATGCATAGTTCACCTGTTCAACGTCCCCCGTCGATGTCCCTAAAATAGTGCTGTAAGTAGGTTTGGGGCCTGATGGAGGATCCTCGTCTCGTTCTCTTATCCAAACCTTCTTTGAAAGATGTCCCTCATGCATAAGGGTTGTCATGTTAAGCATCGAGTTGTTATGTAAAAGAAGAAAAGAGTTGTCTTAAGGAAAATCTTGTTATGGAGTGACTTGGCTTTGTACAGCTTAGTGAGGTGATCTTAGATCTCCTTTGTCGTCTTCTTATCCTTTATGTTTGACAACTCCTCATTTGCTAATGCCAGATGAAGATCTACAATAATATTCCCGTCTATCTTGTTCCACTTATTATTATCTATAAATGTTGTCGGCCTTTTACTGATAGTCGCTAAGCAGTTATTTTTTCTCAAGATAGCCTTCATCTTAAATTTCCATAATAAGAAATAACTGCCATTGAACTTTTTAATATCAAGTTTTGTTGCCATTTCTTCTGTTATGAACAAACTTAGCTCCCACAATTTCATGTTAATAGTATCTGTATATATGAATAGTGTCATATACGTGAATAGTGTGGGTATATGAATAATACCATATGCGTGAATAATACCCCCCAGTTGCTACAATGATTGACACATTTATGAATGGTGAAAAATGCATGCTATAGTTGTCACATTTCTTGATTACTGTTGTACTATTCATGAACTTTCATCGACTTCATCCGAAATCTGAACGAATTATGCCAAAAAAGTGATCATAATTTTCTTACTAGGCTCTGATACCATTTATTGTGAAAATTGATCGAATTAGAGTATCTTTGTAGCTAAATAGGATTGAAGGAATAGTAATGAAGAAATAAATACACAAATTTTTATATAGAAAACTTAAAAAAAAATTAGGATAAAAATTACAGATAAGAAGAAGAAACTTCACTATGGAAAATTTAGGAGTTACAATATCTTTCTATTTTATAAGAAGAAATACTAATTCTCTCAAAAAATAGGAGAAACACTCTCTAAACTGTAGAGATTAAACTGAAGAAGAGAAGATTAATGACAAATGAAAACTAATATGGGACGCGAAGCTAGCTGTATGAAAATTTCAATCTAAAATTCAATATTTTTTAAAATTTTCTGGAGGATGTTTGTAAACTTCTATTAATGCAGATTCTATCGTCACTAAGTCAAGCAAATATGCAAATAGAAAAGAACGTACACAGCCAAGACTGTTTTAATAAACAAACTCACTCCATGCGCGTATAGACGCCAAAAATGCCCTATAAAGAAGGTTATTTTTCTATTTTTTTTGTGATTTTCGGAAAGAAGAGGTTGAATCACAGAATATGTTTTTTATTAATTTATGAATATACGGACCCTTTAACCAAAAATAAAATTATGAGATTCATAAAACCAAGCAAATATGAGAGAGAAGAATTTAAAGATTTTCCCCGGAATATAATGAAAACATATATAAATTTATTTAAAAGGTAAGAATAAAATTTAATAAAGAAAATGTGATTAGATCATCCAAGCGTGCATCATTTTACCATACCTTGGATGATGTTAAAGTCGGTTCGATTGAAGTCGATTATAATGACGCTGTGATGAACCGGCTGCTGAATAATTCAAAAACCACGACGAGTGGGAGCGGTCAGATTTTGCACAAAATTAAATGGGGCGTGAGGGCGACCAGGAATTAAGACGATGTCCAATTTTCAAGCAAATATGTTAATGAGACAACCGTTTAAATCAAAAGAATTGACACTTGAAGTGCGTTCGCACGTTGTCGAACAACTTGTAATTAATTGATGGTGATTAGAGTTAAGACTACCAAATGTTACAAAAGAATTCTTTTGTACAGGCAAATGCTTTAATTGTTTACAGCTATGCCTATATGACCTATAACCTATTAGGTTATCCATTTATCTAATATAAAAGATCCTAATAAAAATAAAATAGTTAAATATAAATATTAAATACTTCAATTTTTAATTATGCCGACTCCGTAAATTATTTTTAATAAATACTTTTTCATGATATTTATTGTTTTTTAATTGTGGAGGCCGTCATTGCGGCACTCAATGATAAGGTCCTACAGCTTGAAAATGACGGATAAGTCAGAGTTGAAAATTTCGAAACGTCAACGAAATGATCTTGGTCCCCTCTCATTTTTCGGCCTTTTCCGTTTTGCTCCTGGCTCCTTTTCATATGCCACAATCTATGGCAGTTGAATTTTGTTTTCGTAGATCAAGAATTTTCAGAAAGCTGGATATAATTCGACAGCAAATTAAAGCATGTAAAACCTGTTCATATCGTGAGCAACTTTTTCTATGTTGTTTGCTTGCCGGACCCATCGACAAATGTTATGCATTCTTTGTCAGGCATTCTGGAGAAAAGAAAGACTTTTCCAATTGTGCAAAATTGGGCTAATATAAACTAGAAAAAGTGGGGACTCCAAACCACTTTGATAATTGAAGATGATGTATTCATCTTTTGATTCTCTTCTAAAGAAATGGCTAGAAAGGTGATGGATATAGACATGACACATACAAGGTAACACTATTTTTCTAAAGAAATGGGAACTTGATTTAAACTTGATATAACAGAAATTAAACCATCCCTGTATGGGTTGACTTCCATAAGATACCTCTGGAATCTTGGTCCTCTGAAGGGTTGAGTTACTTGGCTAGTTATCCAGGGACTCCACTGGCAATGGAAGAGAATGCAATCAATATTAAAAGAGTGAGATATGTTATGAGTATGTACAAAGGTTGAAAACAAAATAACTATGCCTGAGAGCATTAAAATTATAAAGTATAATGCTAGTGGAGTTCTAGTTGAGGACATTATCAAATTTTCATATCCTTGGAAACCTCTCATGAAAGAAACCACCAAAATCTAGATCCATAAGAGGAGTATTACTAAAAGTAGGAGGTGAGAATAAGGACGCCTCTAGGAATCCAGGAAACACTAAGCAAGTTGAAGAGCTGAATTCAACTACAGGAAGTAATGAAAAGCTAGTGGAACTCCCAAGAAGTAACACTGAAGTTCCTAATACAGGAGGAGAGAATAAGGAAGAAAGGAATAAGGAACCCTCGAGTAATCTAAGAAACACAAAGCAAGCTAAAGAAGGAACTAACCTAACTCTGAACTCAGCTACAGGAGGAACAAGCAGATAATGGAACTTCCAGGGAGGAAAAATAAAGGGAAAGAGGCATCAAGGGGGGAGGTAACCATTGACAACACTAATCTAGTTTGTAATAAGGAATTTTTTTCCAGCTACAAATGTAAATACTGAAGTGATTAGTACATAAAGAAATTAGAATGAAGAATGGCATGAACCAGGATCTAGCAATCTAAAATCTAGGAGGAGGACCAAATCCGAAAACTCCTATTGGTGTGCACAATATGGAATTTATGTGGATTTAGTTGTCCAAATAAGCAACTAGCTCTTGAGGATTACCTTGGAGCTAGACAACCTTGTTTTGTTGGTCTAATAGAGACCAAAATAAAGGAAGAATGTTTGCTAAAAGGATTGAAGTTTCTCCAAGCTAACTGGATTACTTTAAGTAACCACTCTAAGCACCCTAATCAGAGGGTGATAGTCTCTATTGATCCAGCTCACCTCCATCTTTCTAAGTAGTTTTTTACAGACCAACTAATACATTGTGTGTTGACTCTCAAAGCTTATAATCTTCCAAGAACAATTGTAGTGGTTTATGCAGCTAATTGGGAATATCAAAGGGCCATATTATTGAATGATTTGTAAGATATTGATATAAATATCTTAACTTCATAGATGATAGTAGGTGATTTTAATTGCTTGCTATCACACTCATAATCCTATGAAGGAATGGGAGCTACTTATGCAGATGTTAGATAACTGAATGTCTTAACTTAACCTCCTTACTGGGACTTATAGATCTCAAATATCAGGGACCTCTTTTTACATGGAGTAATCATCAAAATGGTGATAGATTCTTGCAAAGGAAACTAGATAGATGCTTGGTTAATGGCAGGTGGATAGCTAACTTCATTGAGAGTTATGTTGTTTTTTAGAACCCCTCTTCTTAGACCACACACCTATAAAGGTGTAAATATACAGTAAGACAACTAGAAAGAGGCTTCCTTTCAGATTCTTCGACTCTCTTTTAAAACATCCTCGAATAAATTCCATCATTTCAGCTGCAATAGAGAAGAATTTCCAGGGGTTCAAAGCTTTCCAATATCTCCAAATTTCGACAGTTGTGAAAGCATAATGCATTGCGTTATTGAAAAGCAACAAAATCCACTGAAATTTACAATTTGCAAATTGTGGAAGATCTCTCCAAACTCAGAAGCAACTAGTTATCAATTCTATAGACTCTACATTAGTTACATAAATTCAAATCTTAATCATTATTATGATCAAAACAAGCCCTTATAATTAGGAGTTTAAAACTCAATTATACAGCCTCTGTCAATATAAATTCAAATATTTTAAACACCTTGTATTTTACAGCCTCTGTCATTAATTTGGTCCTTTATATTTAAATTAAGGTTTTCTTTTATTGTTAATCACTTGATTTGCAGCAGCTTCTAAATACCGTAGGCTGCCTTATAATCTCAATCCAATCCATACCATCAGCCTATATATGTTGGGGTTGGGCGGGGCCGAGGCCGAGGCCGAGGCATCTGGATTTGGTGTGTCAATATCTAATCTATTGATTGATTCTCCCAACAGTTGTCCAATTGTAGCTCATCTCGCAACAATTGACACATCTAGCTCGATATTGCTCTGGCCTGTAGGTCTTCCTTCATGTCTGGATGATTAATTCCAAATTTGACTTCCATAACTTCGATTTGTTAATTGAATGATTCATTAACAATTAAGCTATTTTTAAGGTAATATAGAATAAACTGACTTAAAATTTGGTTTTTTAATTTATTTCTAATACATTTATGAGTAGTATGATTTTGTTAACTCTCTAATTTGGAGGTTTAGTACATGAATTAATAGGCATTATTAGATAAATCCAACACTTGCGTTTTTGATAATTGATTCATTTTCTTATAAAGTCAAATCGTAGACGGGAGTGAATAACGCTAATCGTCAGCATAACTTGTTAGCAACTAAAAGTTTTCTTACACCTTTGCTATCCACTTCCAGTGATACGTCATGGACATGGCACATGCACAAAGACCTACGGACAATGGAAAGGTTTCCTTATCCATCCAGGTGTATCTGTGTCTTTGAGTCCTTTTCTTATGCAGATTGTGATGCACCGCCTCATAAAACTCTTTTGTCATGTTGGAGAGATTAAATCCACATCATGTGCTTGGCTATCGTAGGAGAATGGTACAATGCTGGTATTATTTTTTCTTTTGGTAGTTCAGCAATCAATACCCAAAGAAAGAAGAGTTAAAATTTAACATAAAAGAATTAAAAGTTCTAAGAACAATGATCTGAGAGTGTGTATCTTTTACCAGACGAATTCCTCTGACTTTTTGTTTAGCATATATATTTGAGGCTGTAACAGCTTGATTTGTGAAGATTCTGTTATTCCTCCAAATTCAAATAATGTAGATTATGTGATGAGCTGAAGGATTCCAAAGGCACATAAAACACAATCAGAGGAACCAAAAACAAGAAACGAAATTGCAAAGGACACGCAAGATTTACGTGAGAAATATGAGTGTTGAGAGGAAAAGCCTTGGAACAAGGAGTTAAATTCAAAGATCTAAGAAGAATACAAGGTGTTTAAAACTCAAAAGACTCTTACAAAGTTCTCAAGAGGCTGTAAAATACAACAACAAGAGGAAACAAGGCTCACCTAAAATATAAAGCCCTAGACGTGTCCTACTCGTAATAACATAGAACAAGAAAAAGGGGACACGACTATGCCAAAGGTCACAGTCTGCCCGTGTAACGCTCCTAGATGCGAGATAAAAAATTACAGGGGCAACATGAATCTGTCTTGAGGCACGACTACTCCATGTCGATGTTCTGGAGCCACAACCTATTGTACAGCAATGAATGGAAAGAACTCACGAGTCGAATGAGCCAAGAACAACGTCAACGAGAGTGGGAAGAGGGAATTGAGTCACACCCCAAGAAACCTCCATCTTAACTCAAGTTCACAAAAGAGAACATAAATGGCTCTTCACTTAAAAGCCCCAAAGGGCCCAATCACAAATAATACTCGCAATTCAAACAATGAATGACAGCACCGTGTCGTAATGCTAAGTTAAAATAAACTAGACCTATTACTATAACAGTAGTGAGTTTAAATCGATCCCATAGAGAAAGTGTGCAAAATTTATGGAACGAAATTAATCGGTGTTTAGGTTTTGAAGGATGATGGGTTTAGTTGGTTAAAATCAGAAAATAAAATGAAACTAAACTAACTAACAAAAGCAATTTAAAGAAAACATACAAAAATAATGAAAGTGGTGAATTCATTAAGAACCTGATTCTTTGGTTCTATCATGGCTTACACAATAATTAAACATATTTCATTGAATTGTTGTTCTCAAATTTGTCCTTGAACTATTAATCGTAAGGTTAATGATATGACCTATTAACCCGAGTTTTTCATTAGGTCATATTTAATTAAGATACGATCATTAATTAAATCTAACTACTGAATAATCTAGGATACAATCTCTAGATTCAATTGGGTAATAGCATTACGAATTATCAAAACTGATTAATCAAGGCAACAATCACATATGATGCGTTATTTAACCTAGCTTATATTATTCATAATGATTATGAACCATTGGTCACTACAAATGAATTTCAACATAACAATTATATATTATATTTAAATTCTAACAATGAGGTCATATATAAATAATCGAACGATAATGAGAATATGATCATTCATACATAAAACCTAAGTCAATTAACGTAAGCTAACACAATCAATTCCTAAAGAGAGAAAGAAACAACAAATATGACGAGAAATATACTTAATTAGGTTGTTGGCGTCGATTGCACCTCTAAATTGACGTTGAGATATCTATCCCTCCATAGGTCTCTCCATATATGAGAGCTTTATCGCCCTCTCTTTTTTAGTTTCCTGAGAGCTCCTCTAGAATCCTAGTTGAAACACCAATCTATCTGTCATGTTTCACGACTGTCACCATTTAGACGCTTTCTCCAAACAAAAACACCTAAAACATTTCATAATCCCTCGGCCATCATACATTGCTTTTATTAAAAATATAGGGTTAAGGTGGTGAGGTGTCCCTCTTACCAGTGTGAGAGTTGCTGAATTGCTTCTTTTATTTCTGTTGGTGTTTTGTTCTTCTGCTTTGATCGTTTTGGTACTCCTTGCTTTCACTCAATGTTGCTGTTTTTGCTGCTTTTTTATCCACCTTTGCGTTATACCTTAAACGCTTAACAGCTGGCTTGCATGTGTAAAATACTGCATAACCATGAGACATGCTCACGGCTGTGCAATAATTCCAGCAGGCATGCTTCACCCTCCATTCTTTCAAGCGTTATTTACTCGAAGTGTAGCTATTCACTAAGATCTTTTAGTAGTCAACACCTATCTAAGCTTTTTCCTCTTGCTAGCCATCCCACGTTGCATGGATGTGAAATTTTCTTGATGGTTGTGAGCTATATTGCTCGTGATCTTGTTATTTTCTTGTCTTTATTTTCTTCAATCTTTCTCATTCTTGCTCAATGAAAACAAGTGGATATGAATCTTAAAAAAATGATCCAAATGTAGTGCTTTCGACTCACTTTAACTTCTTTACTTTCGAATTGTGTCTAAAACTACATATGAGTCAAATTGAGTATCTTAAGCAATTTCATGTCATTAATCGCTAAATTTTATAAAATAATTGTATAGTCAATTAAGCACATGTCAACGGGAAAACATAATTATATAATCAATTAAGCACATGTCAATGAGCAAACTTAGTCAATAAGAGTGGTTTAGTTAACAAGTCAGCAAGATTATCCTTCGTATAGATTTTCTCTACAACAACCTCATCTGCATCAATTGTACCCTAAATGAAATGACATTTAATATCTGTGTGCTTAGTTCACAAGTGGTATTTACTATTTCTTGATAAATGCATGACAATTTAACTATAATAAAAAATCATAAAAACATCTTGCTTTAAGTCGAGGTCAATAACTAGGCCACGGAGCCAAATTGCTTCCCCAACACCTTTAGTAGCTAATATTTATTATACTTTGGTAGTGGACAAAACACTAATGTGCTATAGGGAAGAGTACCAACTAATGGATGAATAACACAAGGTAAAAATATAAGCCGACGAGGACCTCCCCCGATCAAGATCACTTCCAAAGTCAAAATCCACATTACTAATCAAACCACCAGGATCATCTCTGCTCTTATCAAAGACTAAGCCATCGTTAATAGACCCCTTCAAATATCTTAAGATCCATTTGAAACCTTCCTATAGTTTTGTTCCTGGATTGTGCATAAAAATGGCTCATAACACTTATTGCATAGGCCAAATAAGGTTAGGTACATACCATAGCATACATGATACTCTCGACCACACTACTATAAGGGATAAAGCAGATAAAAAACTTACCTTCATCTATCTTAGGGTATTAATGAAATGAAAACTAGAAGTGAGCAAGTAACAGAGTAGTGAAGGGCTTACAATGGCTCATATTGAACTTGTCAAGCATCTCCAAAATATAACTTCTTTGTGACAAGCATAACTTTCTTGCCTGATAATCCTTACTGTCTCCATACCAAGAATCTTTCTTGCAAGACCTAAATCCTTCATATCAAATTCATTACTCAACTAGGCCTTCAACCTATGGATATGATTAATGTTTGGTGTAACAATTAAATATCATCAATATATAAAAAATAAATAATCGACACATTAGGAAATCGATGAAAGTAAGCACAGTTGAGACAAATACTTCTAGAATAGCCTTGCCCAATAAAAAAAGCATCAACACACTAATACCATTGTCTAGCAATTGTTTCAATCTTCTTTAACTGGAAAACATGATGTTGTTTACTAGGGATTGTAAAGCCCTTAGGTTGTTGGATATAGATCTCATCATTAAGATTACCATAGAGAAACATAGTTTTATCATACAATAGCTTTAGCTTAAAATCATACAAGTCAACCAAAGACAAAAGAATGGAATAGATGTGTGGCTAATTATAAGAAATAGTTTATTAAGATCTACACCTTCTCTTTAGTTAAAGTCAAGAACCATGTATCTAACCTTATATCTTTTTTCCTTTATCTTTGGGGATGCCTTCTTTGACCTTGTAGACCTACTTGCTACTAATGACGCACTTACACTTAAGAAGCTCAACTAAATCCCATGTCTCATTCTTATTGAGACTATCAACCTCTTCTTACATAACAGCCAACCACTTACCAAAATATGCATTAGAGATAACTTTGAATAGCTCTTAATTTCATTATAATCTTTAGTCTCCTATTTAGCTATCAAGGGATATACAACCAAATCGTAGTTATAATAAAAAAACTTAGCTAGAATTTTTGACTGTCTGTAAGCATGATCTCTTACTATAGATAGTTGAAATTGAGGTCACTGTAATGGACTCTTTTGAATAGTCTCTTTTACTTAAAATTTGTTAGACTAAGATGTGGAAGTTGAATGAGTATCACCATCAAGTGAGTTGGCACTAACTTCAAACTCCACCTTTTCCCTAGTACCCACCTGATCACCTATACTAGAAGAAGGAACACAAACATCTTTTCCAAAAAAATAACAAAGAATTTTCATTAAAAGTTACATCTCTATCTGCATCTCAGCGAGATTTCTACTAAGACATCGTTGTTGTAATTACATCTCTATTGAGTATAACTTTGTGAACTTTAGGGTTAGGACATCAAAAGCGATAAACTTTAACATCAGTCCTATAGCTTAAGAAAATGCATTTTTTAACATGATTAGACAATTTTCCCTTATTGACACGTACATAATTAGGACAATCAAAAATTCTTAAATTAGAATAATCAATATAATTACCTGTCCATACTTCCACTCTAATTTTGCCATCAATTGATATGTGAGGTGAGCGATTAACCAAATAAGTTCCAATAGAAATAGCTTCAACCTATGGATCACATTAGTGCTAAAGCCTAGTAGTGGAGAGAATATGATGAGTTTTTTTTTAAAGTAATGTATAATTCATCATTTTTACAACTCTGTTCTATTAGGGCTTATAACCAAATTCTTATTTCCAACAATGCCCTCTTGCCTGTAAAAAGTTTTAAAATTTTATTCACTAAATGCAAGATCATTACTAGTGTGTAACCTTTTCACCTTTTTGTTAGTCTAGTTCTTGATTAAGATCTTCCACTCCTTATAATTGGTAAAAGCTTCATTATTATATTTTAGGAAATGAACCTAGACTTTGCATAAAAAACATACATTATTGTTACAAAATATCTTTTTTCCCAATAAATGAATCTTGGAGGGACCCCAAAGGTCAGAATGGATGTAATCAAGCATGCCCCTGGTCTTGTGAAGACTTGCAAAAAACTAACTTTTTCTTCTTTCCAAAAATAAAATGTTCAAAAATTAATATTAATAATGTTTCTACCATCTAATAAAGAATTGACATGTCTTTTTTACCCATGTGACCTAAACGTATATGACAAAGTTTGGTCGCATCAAAGTGAAAAGAAGAGGATGCAACCGACTCTAAGCCTATGATGGTAAAATCTTACAAAACATACAAACTACTGTAATGAGTACCTTTTAGCAAAACAAGAGCTCCTTTGATCACTTTTAAAACTCCACCTTAAGTGGAGTACTTACATCCAAGATATTCTAGTGTACTAAAAGAGATGAGATTTCTTTTCAAACTATGGATGTATCTGTTTTCGGTCAAGTTATAAATGACACCATCATATGTCTTAATCTTGATTGTACCTTTATCAATAACCCTACACTAAGTATTATTATCATAAAGACAGAATCACCATCACATGGTTTATAAGTTTAAAACTAGTCCTTATAAGGACTCATATGGAAAGTACAGCCTAAATCTATAATCCACTTGTTCTTCATCCTATGCTCAATGCCAGTAACTAAAAGAACATCACCCTTAGAATATGTGTCAACAATGCTGGTCTTAACAAGCTTTTCTTTTTTCTTTCCTTTGGCATTCTCCTCTCTTATTTTTATTTTTCAACTTATGGCACTTGAAAATATTAACCCATTATTTATTGCAATAGTGATAGGTTTACTCAAAATTTTGCCTCTAGATTTTGTTAGCCATTTTTCTTGTTCTTATCGTTATTTTCCCTCTCTTGGGTCATCCCCCTAAAAAACAAACCCTCACCTCAAGACAGAAAAAATTTTAGTGGAAAATTTCTCTTTAGGCAACATGTTTGATTTGACATCCTAAAAGCACAAAGTACCACGATTTCCATACAACATGATTTCTTTAAAGTGGTTATATGAAGGGGGAAGTGAACAAACAAGCAAACTAACTTTACCCTTATCATCAATGGTCACATCAAAATTTTTAAGATCATTCAAGATAGAATTGAACTCATTTATGTGAGTTTCAAAGAGGTACCTTCTAACATATGGATGGTGAAAAGATGCTCCTTAAAGAGAAGCTCGTTGGCAAGGCTCTTTGTTGTGTAAGTTATTCCAATTTTAACCATAGTTTGGTTGTTCTAGTTTCATTAATCATTTGACATAAAACTTCTTAGGAAAGGCATAACTAGATTGCCAAAATGACTTTTTCATCATGGTCCTCCCATTTATCAACACTTATAACGTCTAGTGATAGTTATAGACTATATAATATTTTAATGGGTAGTTTAGTACGTGTTTAGTAGTTAAATTGAATTATTAATGCACGTTTAGGTTAAGTTCAATTATTTAGTTAGATATTTATGTTTTAAGTGTTTCGAGGGTTAGAGAACAATTTTGAGCTTCAATGTCATGTTTTTGAGGGCCTTTGATGTGTTTGCTAGTGTTTTAGGGCAAATATAGAAGAATGGAGGAGATTTGGAAAAAAACCAGAAGCAACGATTGTTACAAAAGGCTCACTTAGGGGCCACGATTGTGGCCTGCATTATAAAACACGCAAACAACCTTCTTGACTTGAGTTTTCGAGGGACTTTTTGGACCTTTTGGACTCAGAAAAAGCCTTAGGGTTGCTTAAATTAGAAAAACCTATAAAACGGTTAATGAAGAAATCTTAAGGAAGCCTCCAATATGCCATTTTGGGTATCACTCCAAAAGGAGAGAAGAAAAAGAGATAAAAAGAGTAAGAGAGAAGAAAAAAGTGGATCTTCGTAGATGCTACTTTCCCTCGGAGTCACGATCCTCATTCCCCGTGTATTTCTTTCATCTTTATTTTCATTTTCTTAAATGTTAAGATGAATACAAATATGTTTATGGATTTATGTGATTAAGATGTTCTAACTTTCTTTTGAAATTTCACCTTAAGTTAATGTTAATACAGTTATTTTTTGTTATTTTGATTGGGTGTTGTGATTGATTGTTGTATCTTCATGCTTTGGTAACCAATCGAGAGGGTAAGTAGAATGTAAAATGATTAGGTTAGGTTAATGAGAGTTAGGCAATCCAATAGACCACGTAATCAATCTAATCGATTATTATATGGAGAGAGATCTCGTCTAAGACATAACTGTTTATTAGAGAACTTAAAAACTAATTAGGTTTAGGACTATTGGTAATTGAGAGATTACGTTTTCAATACTTAAACCAATTAGGGATTATTAGATAGGGTGCGTGATTATAACTCGAGAGAAAGTAATCCCCCTCGATATTCTAAAACTGACATACCATTAACACAAAAATGGCTAGATTAGCATTAATGATAGGAAGAATCCCTCTCTCATAATTTGGTAACTCTTTTAAGTTAATTTCCATTGTGATGTTTGTGTTGCTTGATTTCAATTTCTTTTTGTGTTAAACTTACGAATTAATTTCTTGATAATCACTTTCTCGTCTTGATAATCACTTTCTAGTATTTACTTTTTTTGCAATTTTATTTTCATTTTATTAATTTCCTTAGCCTTAGATAACCTAGGATTAGATTAGTTCACCTTCCTCGTAGGATCAGCCCTTCACATACTACAAATCACGACCCGTGCACTTGCGATATTTTGAAGGCTATAAATTGTAATGCTTGCAAAACAATCAACAAGTTTTTGACGCCGTTGCCAGGGCAGTGTAGGATTAGTCTAATTCTTTTAGTCTAAGGATTAAGAAATTATTAAAAAGAGACAAAAATTTGCGTGCAAGGTATAAGACATATTAATTCGGATATCTCAAGGTAAGAATATGTTTAAGGCATATCGTTTGAAGTTTAATAGGACCATGAGATCCAAGTATAATCTATTTGACCTTAAGCACAAAAATCACAGTCCTAGTGAGTTCAGTTTGATACTGTATGAGGAGTTAGATGACAAAAAAAGGTCTTCAATTTAGTATTATGACGAGTAAGGCCTACACGACGTTGAAGGCTAGAATTGGAGATGTCATAGACAGGTGAAATGGACGAATGATAAGAATTAAGTGAATTAAGAAAGATGAATGAATTAGGAGGATCAATGTCAAGGGCATGAAATTTGGTAAGAATAGGCATGAGAGTTAAGTGTGTTGGCACACAGTCACTTAGCACTACCTTGATGTGAATCATCAAGCATAAGACAAATTACCTCTGTGATACTCTTGGAGTTACATGTTTATACTCACATGAGTACATGTTCATGAGTACCACTATGACAAAGTTTGCACAATCTCGAGCAAGGGAGGTCAGGACAGTGTGATGTCTAAACAAGTCTTGGAAGGATTGACTGAATCCGTTTACTAGGGTCATTGGAAAGAAAGCGTTCGAGTGATGGAATAAATGGAAAAACAGAGGAGTACAAGAGGAAGCAAACTCCTATCCCTAGATCAAAAAGATATGAATTTCGAGGACGAAATTCTTTAAGGGGGGAGGAATTGTTGGGCCCCGAACCTTTTATAGAAGCAAGAACTGTTAAGTGAATTATTGGAAATCATTCATGTATAAAGAAAGGAGAATTCATGAATTTGAAATGAAATGAAAAATATGGTTTAGATATAAGATGGATTTTA
>JANIJH010000002.1:43323516-43340804 GCA_024520975.1 Erythroxylum areolatum | reverse complement strand
GAAGTGAGAAACATTGATGAAGCATGCTATGCAGTCCAGCAGACTGGAACTTATGTTTCCCACTTCATTTCAACAGCATCAGGAAGCAATTATGGTCAGCAAACTACTGAAGATTCTTTTCAGGTAGGTGGAAGACTTTTAGAAGGGCAGTACAGATCCATTAAGGTTGGAGACCGAAGCTAATCAGTAGAGTTCCTTGTGCATCTCATTATGCACATTAGAGCCTTATCAACTGTGTCTTCATTTGGTGATGTTCTACACCTATTCAGAAGACAAGTTTTACGACTAACTGGTCCTGATGATCTTGATCTTCCAGAACCTAACCTATCTGTTCAACCTCCTACCCTTACAATAATTAAACTAGATGTTATATCTTCATATGCATATACTACAACTGTTAGTTTTGAAGTCGTACAACAGAAGCCTGATAAAGTTATTGAAGAGAAAGTTGATTATTTGTGTGCTTCTGTGGGTGGCTTGCATAAAGAAGTAGAGGATATTTGACAAGATATCAAGTCACTTCGCATTAAGATGAGAGAAATGTTTTCTGAAGTTTTGAAGCATCTGCGCCCATGATCTTTTTGATCAATAACAAATAGGGGGAGAAAGGAGAAAAGAAGAAGAAATGACAAAGATAAGGGGAGAACAGAACAAGAAAAGAAAAGAAGAACAGAACAGAAGAAGAAAGATAAGAAAATGATTTTTCTATGATTATTTGTTATCATCAAAAAGGGGGAGATTGTTAAGTCAAAATGACTTTATGATTAATTTTGATGAAAACCAAATAATGATGTAGAAACCAAAATAAGACGCAAAGGCAGAAATGAGACGGAAGCAGATAAAAATGAGACGGAAGAAAATGAGACGAAAGAAATGAGGTGGAAGCAGATAAAAATGAGATGAAAGAAAATGAGACGGAAGAAAAATAAGACGCAAAGGCAAAAATGAGATGGAAGGAAATGGGACGGAAGGAAATGTGATGGAAGCAAAATGAGACGCAAAGCAGAAGGCAGAAATGAGACGGAAGGAAATGAGACAGAGGAAATGAAATGCAAAGACAAAAATGAGACGGAAGGAAATGAGACGGAAGAAATGAGACAGAAGCAAAATAAGACGAAGCAAAGCTAAAAATGAGACAAAAGAATCGAAGAAGAAGAACCAAATCAAGTTTGAGTTAGTTACAGAACTCAACTGAATAACCGTTTCTTTAAAGATCAAGAAACAAGAAGAAAGAAGCAGTTATCAAGAAGCAGTTATCAGGAAGCAGTTGAAGACGAAGACTATAAATATGAGTCAAAGTTGAAGACTGAAAAAGTTAGTGATTTTCAAAAAGCTAAATACTGTATTTATGCGAAACACGAGAGCTATATTTTCTGTAACAAAGCTTGCAATATCTTTCTGTAAGAAAGAAGAAAAGCTGAGAGCTTGAAGAGGCTAATTGAGAAAAAGAATACTTGTTGTAAGAGACCTGAAGAGGCTCGATAAAAAGAATACTTGTACTTTTGTAAAGTATAGTGAAATCTCATAAGAAATTCTGAGGACTGGACGTAGCCCACGGTTTAGGGTGAACCAGTATAAATTGCTGTGTCGATTCTTATTCTCAACTCTTAACTCTTGTTTATATTGTTTATACAAATACTTCATAATATTATTTGTCAATCGTTTTGAGAAAGCAAATTTTTAAAAAGGGGATTGTACTAAAATTTCGAATACACAATTCAACCCCCCCTTCTTGTGCATTTTGTATATCATATACTAACGTGTGATTCACTTCAGTTATAGGGTTATTCATCAATCCCCCACTATAATTTGTTATTTGTGATTTTGATGATTATATGACAAGATATTAATATGGAAAATGCATGCAAATTTATGAACAAAATCATTATGTTATGAAATTGCATTTATTGATGTAATACCTTATAAATATATACATTCTATTCAAATCTCATTTAATAGGGTACTTCGTCAATCTTCTTCCTCCCCGACAATTTGATGTATGTCTATTGATGACCTTTGACTCTAGAGCTGCAGTAGTCTTGTATATATTAGATTTCCCTTGTATTAACTATCTTAACACTATAGCACATTAAGTATTATATATTTTCAGAGCTGTTTGATTATTATCAATATGAGTTTGATCATTTTAAAATCTCATCTTTATTATGAATATAAGGATTTGACGACATTTTAGGCTTGCTAAGGGTTTAGTACACCTTAAGTTTACTATTCTTTTAGCAACGGTCATAATCTAAGGTTAGGTCGTGACACTTAACTACCTCCATATAGTTTATGCTACATCCAATAATTACCGATTGAATGACCTATGAATAGAATAGGTCATAAGTATTATCAAAACATAGCAATTATGATATAAGATAACTTTAGAGACCTCACGTTAAAGGATCACTTATACAGTCATCGCAGTGATAATTTCTATAGACATATAAGTAATGTTCCAAATAGATTTTTGATATCAGATCAGTTTAGTGAACTTCTTCTCTAAGAAGCACCCATACATTTGTTTAAGTATTTCTATACTTTAGCCTATGATATCAACTACTTCCTTCATAAGGAAAAACATAATGTGCACTAGTCTTTTTACGTTCTATTAATGTCCAGTCTTAATAGAATAATAACTAGGAACAATTTAGGGATAATATAAAAATGTAAAATAAATCTCATAATCATAATCTCATTATAATTTCATTTACAATGTATAATTATTTCATGGATTTTATTATATACATTTAAACATATATAAGATAAAAAATGTCTTTAAATTATTTTGTCACTAAACTACAACCAATCAATTGGCTATAGGGCATAAACTAACAATATCCCCCTTACACTAAGCCAATTGTTTAAGTATCTTATACCATATCACCATTTGACGATTATCCTACTGCTGGGACAGTGCTTAATGAGAGAATTCTACAAGATTCTCTATAGTGAGCAGTTACTTAAATCTTACAACTTTCATCCTAATTATCATCATATTTAAGAAATTTTGCCTAAATACATCTATGGATCTCTGATGAGACCTTAGTTCCTTTTATGTGGCTAATGGCTCTAATGTTCCATAGTACATTACTGTCTTAGGCAATGCAAGGAACTATATCAAGTCACTAGAGAACTTATTGATCCAATTTATCATTTCCACTAAATAAAAAATGTATTATGGCTTAATTAGCAACCATTGATACATTGGAACCTTTCCAATATTGAATGATATTGCTCTTGAGTAAAATAAACCTTAATTAGGATTTACTTCTAAAGTCAATAGCCTTATCCCCTTAAACTTAAATATTAAGTCATACATAGAATAATGAATATATTTAATAATTCACAAGTATATGACGTCTTAAATACTAAACATCTTAATACATTATCTATATACTTAGACTTAGAATAGGTGAACAACTTCCAATCTATCTCTATAGATTTAATTCCTAGAATTACGTTGATACCTTTACATGTCGAACAAGAGTTATTCATGGATAATTATAATTGTCATTCTCTATAAGCAATATGTCTCTGCATACTCCTACTAAAGAGGACAACTATACTCCCACTAACCTTCTTGTAGATATGATAAATTCATAATCATTTACAAAACAAACTCTTTGAATTTATCATGAAAGTGGATCTTTTAATATCTCGTAGCCTTTTAGATATACATTAAATGTATCAAAAAAAGGAACTAGTTCTAATTGGATGTTCTATCGTGAAACATGAATTTTTCAAATTTTATCTTACTGCCACTACTTATCTTAAGAACCATTCTCCTATAGGTATTCATTGAAACAAACTATTTATTCAATAGATCTGTAAGATTATATCTACTATTTGTTCAATAGATCTGTAAGATTATATCTAACCTTTTGGATATCTCATAACCTTTTATTACCCGATTTAGTTCTAAACTTAATAGATAATACATACTTAAACTAAGCATCATATCCCTAAATCATTAACTTTGACCCTTTTAAAGAATAAACATTTCATATTTAATATAAAATCTTGCTAATTGATTCAAATAGAACTCTTAAAGATAATTCATTATACTAGGCATAACTATAGGAAAAATAATGATGCATTATATAATATCCCATATTGTATTTTACTCCTTACATAGATTTATACTCTTATAAAACTTTATTTTGAAGGTATTCACTAGAGAATTTCATCCCTTGTAGATACTCAAAAATTTAAAAATCACAAAATCAATCTTATAAAATTTTGCTTAGATTTAAACAATCTGAACTTTTTCCAAATTTTAAATAATTATTATATTTAATACTTATGACTATATCACATAAATTCATTAGTAATCTAATGAAATATAAGTATTATCCTTTTATAAATTGTTATTCTATCCAATACATCACATGTATAAGATTTAACAATTCATTACCTTCATCATCCTTTCACCAAAGGTTAATTAGGTTATTCTTCAACTTGACAAGTTTCACAAGTTTTATACAATTTATAATCAAAAGGATACATATATCCTTGTATGTAACTTTATGATTCTTGTTATGATGATTTAACCAATATGGCATAAAAGGATAGTCTCAGTTATCCAACTTTATATTATTGCCTCTTATGTTAAGCATAAGTCTCCTTTGATCAAACACATATAGACTATTTGATCAATTAATTGTACTCAATAATATATTTCTCATCATGCATTGAACGTTATAATAATTTTGAATCTAAATTCAATATCATACGCTAAAAAACATGAATTAGAAATGAATTTGATCTCTATTATATCTAGTATAAGCAAAAAAAAAATCATGCAATAATTTTTCTTCTTATGAAAACTATTATCATACTATAGCAAATGCCTTTAGTTGATGTCCATGTTTATGCTTTTAGTAGGTTAAATTAAGTGGAACAATTCCAACAACGTACTATACCTTTCAGCTCTACTCTGTGCAACCTCTTGCATCTTGCTTTTATGATATTAACATACATCGTAGATGTTGTCATCAAAGTTTATGAGACAATAGTCAACTCAAAATGTTATACATTTTTCATCTATATGATTTGACATATCTCTAAAACTTTGTTACCGAATCCTCAACAAGGATTATAACAAAATTACATAACAAGCATATAATTTTCTTTTCCAACTTTGAGAACTCATCTCAAACATAACCTATGTCTAAGAAATTTAGTTCACTAAGTGTCAACTAAACTAAACAAGGTAAATTTTACTCAGAATAAAATATAATTATAAGAAAAGCAAGTAATTAATTATATGCTATGATTACCAAATGAGATTAGGACTTTAATCGTGTATTTGGTTATTTCCACTATTTTATTCGAAATGATATAACTCACTACTATTCAGAAAGATTACTCTAATCTTTCAAGTTGGCTAAGATCTCATTCAAATATAATTGATCTTGAGTTTGCTAAAAAAACCAATTAAACTTAAATTAGGTAGATAACAACTTTCTCAATCATATCTTATGTGACTCATAGATTTGTTAGGTGACAACTTTTGATAAAACATATCTTATATATTATTCCTAACTCTACCTCTAGATTCATGTGATCATGAATTTACTCATCCAAATCACACCAAATTTAGTTTAAGTATAATCATTGTCCTTAAGACTAAACATATTTAGGTTGAAGTGGCCTTGAGTTTGCTTAATAGGCTAACAAGAAATAGAACTCTGATTTATTCTTATAACAATGGAAGGCAAAATTTATGTTTTTCAATGTGTACTTAAAATTTTATGAGGGATTTTTTTTTGTCTCATCAAGCATAAAATGCACGTAAATTATCATACATATAATCCAATATATATATATGCACTCATAATCAAATTATATGCATAAAATATCAAGCTTAATTTGATTCTAGTTATTGATCTTTATAATCTAAAATAATATTTCCAACTCTTCGAATAAATTAAATTAGATTAAACTCATTCATTCTTAAATGAATTAAATTTTTATTTTAAATAAAATAAAATTTGATTTGAAATAGTTTTCAAATCTAATTGGGATTTATTTCCAATAACACTTTTTCAATTTTATTAAGAATATAAATCAATTTAATCTCTATTAAATTAATTTAATTGAAATTAAGACTTAAAAATATTTAAAAAATCAAATAAAAAACAAGTGGGAAATTATCTGCGCGTGCACGCGGACACTTTTTGTGCGGCGGAGACACTGTTTCCCAATGTGGGGCACGTATCGCTGCGGATGCTGCCACCAGTTGTGTGAAGCCATCGTCGGTGTCACACCAGTCAGACTCACCTCCAATCAATTAAAGCTGTCTCCGGTCTCATTCATGCACGCCTCCCCGCGCCACCGTTAGGTGCTTCTCGAACCGCTACACATCTGCTCAAGTTGCCACCTGGAGCTGCCGTCAGTGACACTACTGTAAGAGACGCTGACACAAGTCGTCGTTGAACAACCCCTAGTCAATAGTCATGCCATCCCATAACACAACTCCAGTAACAACACACGGCGGCTACTCCAAATCACAGCCGCGTCTCGGTCCAAAACAACCAGAAATTTCAAAACCCGAAATCAGTAAGAAATCCCACAACACAAAAACAATGCCAGAAAATTTCAAGAAATAAACATCATGCCACTTTATTCCTCACCTGCCAGCGTGTGAAGCAAGTTTTATCTTACAAATTCTGTGTTTCGGCCTTTCGGGGCTTTCTTGATTTTCATGGTTTTTTTTTGGGATTTTAGATTTCTAAAATCAACATTCGTGATTTCTCAATTCTAAATTTGTACAATTTGAACTCTTCTAATTAATGATAATCAGAACAAAAATGATTTTTAAGGTTTCTAATGTATTAATCTGAAACATTTTCAGATTAAATTGAATCTAATTCCATCTTAGATTAGGATTTTATTTCAATTTCGTAATTCAAAATCAATAACAATTAAATAATTTAATCAAATTCTAAAATTAAACTCGACTCTAATATTGCTATTAGAAAATTAGGACAGAATCTGATTCCGAACATAGCGGAATAACTACGAAACTTTTTCATATTTTAATTTCTCGAAAGACAAGATCAATTTAATTTTGTAAAATGATTAATGCATAAATTATAAAACATGAATCTTAATTCGTACCTTATTCCGAATCTTGATCATATTCTTGTCATATATTCCTCGAACCATTCACGAAATTGAATCTTAACAACCGTAGCATCATAAATATCCGACATCTAACAATATTCACATAACAGGTTGAGAGATTTTTATAACTCTTATAGCAAGAAGTCATAGCTTCATTAGAGCTTAAGTCTATTCATAATAAGTTCTAGACATTTTAATAATTTAAATGAAATTAAATTCTAATTTTAATTAATTTTTAATTAGAATTACAAATAATTTTAATTAATTTTTAATTAGAATTACAAATAATTTTAATTAAATGCTAGCTATGCCTAAACAAGATTCAATAGCTCATATCGACCTCTATTTGTTAAATGTCTCATATTTAATTATAAAATTTCTCAAACTTTACAATCATGTTTAACTTGATTAAAATATCTTTGCTTTTTTCAATCCGTTCTTTATTTGAGACTCATCAGGTACCTAAATATGTTAGCAATAATTATAAATTCTAATTCTAATTCATAATTAGAATTAGATAGATTAAAACTTCTTTTAATTTATCATTAACTCTCTAATTAAATAATTTATTATCATAGATTAAATGAGTCTAGCAATACATTATAACCACCCAAATATTTAGAAATGTTAAAGTGATTTTGATCAACCTTTCTATGCATAATTTTTTCGTATGATTTTATAATGACTCATATATACCCATGAAGGGTATAATAGTCAATGCTCATAAAATAACTACGAAAGGTAGTTATATGAAGAACAAAATGTTATATGTATAGACATCTAAGTGTATGTTATCATTAGTGGTTCTCCTTCCATCAAGACTACAGAAGGTAACAAGAAGATCTTTGCAATCAAAGTTGGTGACAAAAGTTCTTTAACCGATGGAACTACAACAAGAATCCAAGTACGTAATTTTTTGTTTTATATGCATATGAAACTATCCTAACATAATCTACGTGATGATGTTCTATAGAATGTGCTATATCTAACATTGGAATCAGAGCAAGGTTGTGTTTGTTTGCTTTTATGCATATTAACATCAAGATATAAGAATCTATGTTAAACTTTGGCTATTGATTATCTTTGAATAATTATATGAATCTATTATCAAGTTTTGTACTGTTATTAGAACTTAGCTCGTCTTCTACACTTGTCTTCTTTTCATATACCAAAAAAATTTGTTTTTTTCTTTCCTCTCGTTACTTCTCTCTTTAAAGGTTCTCTTTGATGACTAATCCGAGTGGGAGCAATTAGATCAATCATGAATTTGTTTATGATGAACCTCGGTTAAGACGAAGTAATCAAGGAATAATTCCCTGATGTCGTTTTGAGATTGAAGGAGAAATTAATATGATTGTTCCACAAGAGCAAGAAAAGTCAAGGAATGTAAATGAGGCTCTCACTGGCCCTGCTAAAGAAGAATTGATGAAAGCAATGACATAATAAATGACTTCTTTAAGCTCAAATCAAGTATGAGACTTGGTTGACCTCCTTGAAGGACGTAAAGCAATTGGGAACAAGTGGGTTATCAAAATAAAGCGAAAAGCTGATAGCAGTATCAAAAGATATAAGGCACGCCTTGTAGCAAAAGGATATACACAACAAGAGGGACTTGATTACTAGGAAACTTTTTCACCTGTTGTAAAATTTGCTTCAATCTATCTTATTCTAGCTATAGTAGCCAGTATGGATCTAGAATTACATCAAATGGATGTAAAAATCGATTTTCTCAATGGAGAATTAGAGAAAGAAATCTATATGGAACAACTTGAAGGTTTCATCAAGGCAGGTCAAGAAAATAAAGTATCTCGATTATTATAATCAAATTATGGCCTGAAGCAGTCTTCAAGACAATGGTACATTCGTTTTTATAACGTAATCATTTCGCATGATTTTCAAATGATCGATGAAGACCATTATGTGTATGTTAAGAGATCTAAAGATAAATTCACAATTTTATCTTTATACGTGGATGATATATTGATTGCTTGTAATGACTGTGTGTTTCTTACGCAATTTAAAGATTAGTTATCATCTGAATTTGAAATGAAAGATATGGGTGATGCGGCATACATTCTTGGAGTCAAGATTTCAATAGACCGTTTAAAGATTTCGTATGCAAGATTGCAAACCAATTGATAATCCTATTGCTAAAAATGAAGGCCTTAGTAAGAAAAATTGCTCGTTAACGCCATAAGAAAGGGAACAAATGAAGAATGTTCCCTACTTTAGTATAGTTGGAAGTCTTATATAAGCAATGATATGTATAAGATTAGATATTTGTTACACTGTTGGGATGGTGAGCAGATATCAATCAAATCCAGGCCAAGCACATTGGAAAAGTAGTAAAGAGAATATTGAGGTATCTAAAGGGAGCTGTGGACTATGCATTATGTTATCAAGGCAATGATTTATGTATATAAGGGTATACAGATGCAGACTAGGGAGGAGATTTAGATGAAGTAAAATTTACCTAAGGATATGTATTCTTACTAAATTATGGAGCAATATCATGGAAAAGTAAGAAACAATCTTGCGTTGCATTATCCACAATGAAAGTTGAATTTATAGCATTCTCAACTACAATATAAGAGGCTGTGTGGCTTCATTGATTTTTAGTGCATTTGGGAGTCATTAAAAGCGAAATTAATCCAGTGACTATTAACTGTGATAGTCAAGCTGCAATCATTTATACAAAAGACCCCAAATTTCAAAGTAAGACAAAATACATGAATACTAAGTATAATTATGTGAGATATAATTGCACGAGGAGAAGTGAACATGAGATATATATCTACGCGAGATATGATAGTAGACCCAATGACAAAGCCAATTTTTAGATATGTATACATTGGGCATGTAAAGTCACTAGGGCTATGTAGATGTTGAAATGTGCTGATAAACATTTCTCTGTATATGTTCACTTATTATAATGTCATATTTTGGATATAATGTATGATAAATATTATACATTGTGTATCATTTAACTCATGAATATGTATGTGTTTTACTTAAATATATTTTGGGATGAATCATAAGTATATGATACATATTATAGATTGGCCCTCTCATACGGAAATCACCTCTAGTATTTATGCTCGCTAGAGATAAGGCATGTTTAAAGTTTATTATCTAGGTGATAATTAAGAGCGAAAAACTTAAATCATAAATGCAGCAAAAAAATTGGTTAAACGTGATTTGTTAATCACTATATCTGTCTTACACTGCCAGATGTGAGTTCTGAATAGGTTTTGAGTAGATAAGTGAACTCAAGTTAGACATTGAGCATGTTTGAACTATCACCTGTACAATATTTCTTGAATAAAAGATGTTCAAGTTAAACAAAGTGGGTAAATACCGTAGCACATGGCTCGTACTATATGTGTACAATTGACCAAAGAAAGGGATTAATGTAAGTCACCAGATCTTATCTGACATTGTGTGAAACCCTTGAGGTTGAGAAAAACCTCATCATATATCTTTATGACTTTTGTTTCATTCTTGATAATTGAATTTAAGGTTTACTATTTTAGGTTATTGTCAAAAGATCATGCAAGAAGTGATCGTATGGAGTAATTCTAGGAAAGTAAATTAAATTTAATTCAAAAGAGAATTGAGAACAGAGGAAGGTCATTGATTTTAGATCATTGACTCACATGTAAAGTATTCATAAATGGTCATCATCTCCTTAGTAGAGAACTTGAATACAGTTATGACTCAAGAAATTAAATGAGATCAAAGAAAAATGCTAATGCGAGATATGACCTAAGGTATAAAATACAATATCTACTCAAGGACTAATAATTTCTAGGATCAATTTATTAATCGAGATGTTATATACTCCTAATAGATATATAGCAATGTGCTCTCGTTGTACACTGGCCATACCAGTTATTAAATAAGTATGAGCATTGTAGAGTTTATTTTTAATAAGATTAAACCCATCATGTGTGAATAGGAGATAATGTCTCATATACACCCATGAAAGGTATAATAGTCAATACTCTTAAAATAACTACAAAAAGTAGTTATATGAAGAACGAAACGTTATATGTATAAACATCTGAGTGTATATTATCATTAGTGGTTCTTCTTCCATTAAGAGTATAGAAAGTAACAAAAAGATCTCTGCAATTAAAGTTGATAGCAAAAGTTCTTTAACAAACTACAACAAGGATGTAAGTATGTGATTCTTTGTTTTATTTGCATATGAAACGATACATAATCTTTGTGATGATGCTCTATAGAATGTGCTATATCTAACATTTTATCATTTTATTATATAATGTTCTTAATAGATATATAAAATGAACTAATAATTCTAAGATGGCAAATATTCCCTCCAATCGGCGAGAACATGGCTACTCAACTTTGAGTTGGTTCTCCCATATTTGTGACAATTTTGCGTTTATGATGTAGCATAACGAAAAAGAAAAAAGGGGTTCTCAAGAAAGCGAAGCGAAAGAAACGATACCTTCCATATGTTTACCCACGAGGTTTGGTATACAAATGAATTGTGTATGCATTCCGGCCGACGGTGTCCCAGCACATTCGGTATTATCTATTGATAATAGTAAACAAGTTGCCTATGCTTAAGATAAAACGGGTCTTTGTCAGAAGACGTGGACTACCTGATAGGATAATCACACGTTTATTGTATATGGATTGATTACTGCTGTTTTTGTTCAATGAATGCCAGAAGCAATAAATTAACAAGTTGGTAGATGTCAGGATTGTTTTAAAGACAGTTTGGGGATGTCTCGACAGCAAAAAGTGAAAAAGATGCCACCCGCGACACATCAACAATTAACATAATATTGTAGAAGCGGGAACCTATCGTTGAGTATTTTATAATCGTATTAAGGGTGGTGAAACTTGAGAGTGGTTGGTTGGATTTAGGATCAAAGATATGATGATTTTGGGTATTGGGTAGGCCGGATATGATATAACATGGCATCTTATCTTTAGCATCAAAAGTACCATTATTTTTATTTTTCTTTTAAAACTTTTAACGCAAAAATCTATGCTCTTGTTGATCCTTCGTCACTTGAATCTACCTGTAGGGGAATAAATAATTATATACTCTTTTCTTTTACTGGCTTTGAAAGAATAGATTGATTGATCTAAAGTTAGGTAAAATAAGGAGAAATGAAAGGAGTTTGGTCGTAGGAGAACTCTCTTGAAAAACGTTATAAAGAGACAGCTTGACTAGAATTTTACTCAAATTTCAGCAGCTTATCATCTAGTTCTGTGGGGCAAACAATTATATATCTCAAAACAATTACAATCTCTTACTCCCTAGAGAGTCCTATTGTGAGCAAATTTCACATGATAAACATTGTAAACAAGCATCCGGATCGCTAATATCAAATCCCACATCATGCTTCTTTGAATAGCTAAGAACGAATGCGCTTCACACGTCTATCCTCTCCCAGTTGTAGAATAAACAAGTAGAACGTTTGGCCATCTGTCATCATTTCAATCCTTAAAAGATTGACTCATTCAAAATTATTGCGTCAATTAAATGACGATGTTGCCCCCAGTTTTGTCCTCATTTTCACTACATGACACACACACACTCATAGGAATCTTGTCGAAGTTCTGCAAAGTCATTGGCAGGACGCCGCGCTTTGTAGCGAAGAGGAGTATACTATTCTGTTTCTGGTGATAAAATTAGCAGAAAAGAAGTCACATTTAGTAGGTAAGGGACAAAGTAGGGCCCGTCTTTTGGATAAACTCAACGTCGGAAATGGCACCACATTTCCACATCATTAGCATTCGATCACATCGCTTAGTGGTGGTCCCACGCCATTCAGGAGATCAGGATAGGGTACACCACTTTTACGATTTTACCCTTTGTTTTTTCCTGCTTTTTATTTTTAAATGGGACATAATTTTATTATTATATGCTATGGATCTGGATCTGATGGAGCAAATTAGAAATTTGTGTAGGAAAATAAAATATTCGAGTATATCCGTAATCGTCACTGCTTCAAAATTATTGAACCTGACTGACGTGGATCCTTGCTGTCTGGCCTATTCGCATCCAAAAACAACACCGTTTTAATGTGCACCTCCAACGATTGCATGCCACGTAGACGTTGAAAATGGACCACTTGTAACGCGGCGGGTCTTTGTTTGTCTTAGGCCTCCTGGGTCCCGCGTCGGTCCAAATAGAGGTATATAAACCTCACCGTAAAGTTATTCCTAGGACAAGAGAAAAGTAACAACGGAAGCCATGCCTAGTGCAAGAATTAGAAACCCTTTTGATCAGAGAAAATTGATGTATAGTGGCGGCGGTTCCGACCACAATGACCAGCTAGCGGCCAGTTTATCTGCCATGGTTTTTGGATTTCTCGAAGATGGCGAAGGGTCGTCTCCGGCCGACCTTAGTAATGAAGATTTTGACAGAAATGAGGAATTAGATGAAGAACTAGAGGAAGGGAAAGAGAACAATGAAGGTGTTGAAGAGCATAAGAGCTTTTGGGAGAACCAACATCAACTTCTACAAGTGAGTGCCGGAAAACCAAAACAATTCTGAAACTTGTCATGTTAGACAACCTTACTTATTTTGTTCTTTTGTGATCTGGTGTCTACAGGCTACGTTATGCAGGACAACTTCCTTGGAATCAAGAATTAGAAGTATCACCAAAGAAACTATCAAGGAATTACAAATGGCCGGAACAATTTGTGAGTGCGGGAGACCGGTTACAGATGGCTGCCGGAATTGTTTGATGAGAGAAGTTTCCGGCCGCCTTTCCAGTGCCGGTTATAATTGTGCCATTTGCAAGACGAAATGGAGAAGCTCACCTGATATCCCATCAGGTAATAAACAAAAGTACAAGTCCCACATCTTCTTGCAAAATTCTCAATTGTTTGGCCTAGTGAAAATAAACACATACATAAGATGTTTAATTTTAGCGTGGGTGATATTACAGTTGGAAAGTTTTTTTAAAATAGATTATAGCAACTGACATGGTGAACCATTTGTGTGTTCTATAACGTGCAGGGGAGCATACTTTTTTGGATTTAATAGATAATTCAAGCTCCAAAAAAGGAGAAGTGAGGATAATAATAGAGTTGCATTTCCAGGCAGAGTTCGAGATGGCTAAAGCAAGCCAAGAGTACAACAAATTAGTTCATAGATTGCCGGAAGTGTTCGTCGGAAAAGTGGAAAGATTAAACAACGTAATTAAAATATTGTGCTTGGCAGCTAAGAAGTGCATGAAAGAAAAGAAAATGCATTTGGGACCATGGAGAAAGCAAAGGTACATGCAAGCAAAATGGCTGAGTTCGTGCGAGAGGACAGCGCCGATGCCGCCGTTGTCGGTGGGACACTCTGGCCGGTCACCGAAGCCCAGGGCGTCTATGTTAACGGTGGACTTGCGAGACATGTTGTCTAACATGCACTGCACAGCTGTTGCGGTCGTGTGATCTAATCAATAAAAATCTTGTTTAATGAAGGTCCTTAATATTCAAAAATAAATTTAGATATTTATGAAAGATCAACCACATATACTACAATTAAGCCCCTAATTGGATCAACTTTTGGAGGTCTCAAAAGTACTTTTTTTTCATAAAAATTATTTTAAAAAAAAATAAATATTTAGCTGTAAATTTTAAAAGCGTTTTTAAAATAGAAATAATTTTTTTAAAATCTAAAATATAACTTTTTTTAAAACTTAAATTTAAAGCTTTTAAAAAAAATCCATATTAGCTTTTTCGGATAATCAATTTTGCGTAATTTACGTTTATATCGCAAACCACGCCGAATGGTCGATGCTCGGAAATGAGATTATTGGAGGTGGTCATACTCTAATGAGCTCGTTTTGAAAACCTTACCGACTTATAGTGCCAGATATTTCACCGAGTATTCATGTATCACCTATAAAGCACTTTTTTCTTTTCTTTTTTGGTAAAGGACCTGGAAAGCATTTGGGTGCAATTAATCTATAATATCTCGGTAATCAAGTACTTCGTCGCTATTTGAACCATTTATGTTATGCACTTAACTAGTGGTCTTTTGGTCATCAAAGTTAATATTGATTAAAATATGTTTATATACCAATATGTAATCTGAACTACGTAAATATGATTCAAGTAACGTTAGCATTATTAGCCATAACAAGTTAAAATCTGATTATATAACATTTTTTAGGTTATTTGCATACCGTTTTATAAAATGACACTATAGACGAAGGTTTTCATTGTTTTAATTTCTAAATCTGATTCCGTTAACTTTTTTTTATTGTTAATGAAAGATTTGATTCAATGTATTGTTAATGATTCCATTAAATTTTATTGTTAAATTTGATTCTATTAACTTTAAAGTTTTTTTTAATATGATGAAAGGTAATTAATAAAAGAATTTTCATAAAAATATCTATATCTAATTTTTTGACAAGAGACTCGTCTCTTTTTTATTTTAAAACCATATGTACTAATTTTGAGTAGATCAAATCATAACTTTTCCAAAAAGCCCTCATCTCATTTATACTGGTGTATGGATTCTGTTATTTGACAAATAAATAACGCTCTCTTAGATTCCAATTTCCATCTTAAGTATGTTTGCAGCAATGAAAAATATGAACCGAGTTAAACCCACTTCATTTATACACTATACCATAGTTCAAAGCAAAGATGGGGATTTTCACCTCATAAAGGAAAAAAGTTCTCAGTTAAATTTAGTATCACCAAAATCAGGCCAAGCCAACCAATTCAACCGAGAATTGTTGATGCATGTGGGCGAGCATCTTTGATCCCGTATAAATTGATTTATTTAAATCAACTGGTAGAGTTGCGTTGAATTAGAAAATCAGGCCTAATTCAAAACTGAAATTATTCAATTGTATATCATTTTAAATTTGGGGTGAAATTCAATACAGTATACTTGAATGATGATTCAGTGAAAAGGATAAAAACAGAAGGGGGAAATAGCTAGAGACACAAAATAAAATACAACAGTTCATCCCTATGATGTAAGACATATCTGGATCATATTCCCAATATCAGGTATGAAGGAGCACTGCCAAGCCATGTAGGTTTGAGTCTTCAATAGATCCATTACTAAAGGGCTTTGCCTTTAATTTCTTTATATCTGTATCTTTATTAATTTCTTTCTATCTATATGAGCATCTGAACTCTCAAATCTTTCCTTGTGTTTGTGTAAACTTTATAACTATAAACAAATTTGATCCCCCGTAAGTATTAAGTTTGGGTCCACTCCTAAGTGAAACCCAAAGCTTAAAATATAAAAAGGTTTTAAACCCTAAAGAAGAGAAATAGAAGAGAGTTCAGCCGGAAGAAAATAGAGAGAGGAAGAGAGAGAAAGAAGAAAAAATTTTCAACTTTGCGCAATAATCTTCTAACCTTCGATCGGATGGTGATTTCTTGTTGGATCGACCTGAAATTTTAATCAGAGGTTCCTCTCTCTTTGTTCTTCATTCTAAACGGTGAAGATTGGATTTGGAGGTCTCCAAGGTGCCCTGGTCTTCAATCGAAGTTGTTGAAATTTTAAGGGTGATATTTTTCTCAACTATTTGATTTTTTTTCATCTTGTTGATGATTATTGTTGTATTTTGAGTTGGGTGGTGACTCTAGTTGTATCTAGAGGTGAAAACTCTGTAACTTGATTGATTATAGTGGAGTTTTTTTTACTGGACTAGGTCCAGTGGTTTTTCCTTTCTCACATTAAGGAAGGTTTTCCACGTAAAAAGTTGCCTGTGTTATTTATTTCTTGCTGCCTAATTTTATGTATTGGTGAGTTTGTTGGCTGATGTTTTTCCTTTGAATTGGTTGTGATTGTTCACATAGGGAAAGGTTCATTGTTTCTGGTTTGTTGCCGCTGCGTGACCGACACCTCCTTTCTCAACAAGTGGTATCAGAGCTTTTGGTTCGGGATATTTGTGTTTGTGATTTTGGTGAACAATAAAAGTTGTCAATACTAGTAGGATGGTTACTTTGAATGGTGCCAATTATGCTCTTTGGAAGGGCAAGATGGAGGATTTGCTTTATGTGAAGAATTTTCACTTACCAGTATTTTTCACTGAAAAGCCTAATGATAAATTGGGTGAAGAATGAACTTTGATGCATAGACAGGTATGTGGTTTTATCAGACAGTGGGTTGACGACAATGTGTTGAATCATATTTCTGGTGA
>JANIJH010000002.1:43300211-43314952 GCA_024520975.1 Erythroxylum areolatum | reverse complement strand
ACAAAGTTTTCAAAGTTTTGATTAATTAGAATCTATCGGAAGTTCTGTAAAAGAACTTTATTTCTAACAAACGTTTTTGAAAGAATTTTTCAAAAAGGGGAATACACAATTAAACCCCCCTTCTCGTGCATTCTTATATCGTATTTTAAGCCTTGTATTAACGTGTGATTCACTTCAATAAGTATTATAATATTATTTATAGGATGATTTAAAAATAAAAAATTTATTTATGAGGTGTTTAGATCAACTAATTTTAAGATCAACATTTGTTTTGATATGTTGTACGTATACTTTCCTCATTTTTATAAAAATTACTATTCTTATTTATGATTAAATTTGCAGCTCTTTCTTTCTTAAGTGAAAAAAGTTACAATAATAATGTTAGCTATCAAAATTTTAAATTGCTATCACACATAAGTTATATAATAGTGTTATTAAGGTTTCATAATATTATCTTGATAAAAGAATTATTGGTGTGCTATTATAAAATTTTTTTCCCAAAACTTTTTTTAATGTAATTAGTGAAAAGTAATATAAGACAACTTACAAAAATAAAACATCAAACATGACAAATTAGTAATAAAAACTGAAATAATTGTTGATTGGCTCCAATGGCAACAATCATTAACTTGCTATAACTCTTACAGAAGACCGAAAAACTTACATCTAACATCATACATCATTATTTTGGTATTTTAAACAAGTTTATTGTTAATTTTAAATTAAATTTATTTAAAATACCTAACCTTGGGATAAGAGATGTTGTTAAATAAAGATGATTGTTTAGATTTTCGTAAGCTTTTATCATAGCCATTTTCTCTCCATGCTCTTCCATGAGAGCTTTTAATCTTTGAATATGACCTCTTTTGCTCAAATCCGTATCCTACTTTCAAACTACATGAAGTCCTTTATAAGTATCCTTCTCATTTACACGAGCTCTATAAATTTTGTATTAGAAAATATTTCTTATAAAAACATTTTAAATAATTTTATAATAAATAATTGATTGTTAGATATTGCCTTTTTCACATTTTAAAAGCTTCTGTATGAATCTTTAATCCATACAAAGATTGTTTTAAGATAATTTTTAAAAGTTCAGTGTCATCAACTGGTTGCTTCTCTTCAAAATTAGATAAATATACATCTTGCTTTTGCATTTATAATAGACAATAAAATATAATTTGATTTATTTTAATATTTAAACGATAAAAATTTAATTAAATTAGTTCTTTCTTCTTGTATAGTTTGCTAGGTAGCGTGTTGTTTTCATCCATATTATATATGGCTTCTACTACATTTGTTGTATGTTTTGCCCAACAAGTTTCTTTACAAAATAGTAGATAAAAAATACAATTTGATTAATTTTAATATTTAAACGATAAAAATTTAATTAAAATAGTTAAACGTGAAGTTTAATATGTAGTTTGATAAATAAGAAACTAAAATAAGATTTATACCTAAATACTGCATTTCTACGTCTCCTAATATAATATAATTAGATTTATTTTTAATATTTAAGAGATAAAAATTTAATTAAAATAGTTAAATGTGAAGTTAAATAAGTAGTTTGATAATAAGAAACTAAAATATGATTTATACCTAAGTACTGCATTTTTACGTCTCCTAATATATCATTTTTTTGTTGTCCAGTCAAATGATTTGTTGTTTTAAACAAAATAATGTTAAAAGAGAAATTGAATTAAATAAAAATAACAATAACAATATTGAAAATTGTAACTTTACGAATGAATTCTAATTTGAATTCATAAAATTTTTAAAGAAGAATTATTGGAAAGAAAAATAAAATAACATATAATTATGGAATAATTGATGACCAATGTAGAAAAGGAAATAAGTATTACAATATTATTTATAAGGTGTTTTAAAAATAGAAAATTTATTTATGAGGTGTTTAGATCAATTATTTTTAAGCTCAACACTTGTTTTGACATGTTGTACTTATACTTTCTTTCTGTTTATAAAATTACTATTCTTATGATATTTATGATTAAATTTGACGACTCTTGTTTTGTTAAGTGAAAAATTACAATAATAATGTTAGCTATCAAAGTTTTAAATTGCTATCACACATAAGTTATATAAGAGTGTTATTAAGGTTTCATAATATTATCTCGATAAATGAAATATTTGTGTGCTAGTATTAAAATTTGTTTCCAAAACTTTTGTTTAACGTAATTAGTGAAAATTAATATAAGATAACTTACAAAAATAAAACATCAAACATGACTAATTGATAATAAAAACTGAAATAATTGTTGATTGGCTTCAAAGACAACAATCGTTAACTTGCTATAACTCTTACATAAGACACTTATATCTAACATCGTACATCATTATTTTAGTATTTTAAATAAGTTTATTGCTAATTTTAAATTAAATTTATTTAAAATACCTTACCTTGGGATAAGAGATGCTGTTAAATAAAGATGATTGTTTAGATTTTCGTAAGCTTTTATCATAGCTACTTTCCCTACATGCTTTTCCATGAGAGTTTTTAATATTCCAATATGGCCTCTTTTTCTCAAATCCGTATCCAACTTTTAAATTGCATGAAGTCCTTTATAAGTATCCTTCTCATTTACACGACCTCTGTAAATTTTGTATCAGAAAATATTTCTTATAAAAACATTTTAAATAATTTTATAGTAAATAATAAATTTTTAGATATTGCCTTTTTCACATTTTAAAAGCTCATGTATGCATCTTTGATCGTTACAAAGATTGTTTTAAGATAATTTTTAAAAGTTTAGTGTCATCAACTGGTTCCTTCTCTTCAAAATTAGATACGTATACATCTTGCTTTTCTATTTATAAGCCTTTTTCTTATTATGGATGTCACGCTCGGTACCGCATCAGGCCCATGACAACTACCATATATCTGAGTTAAGGACCCTCACGGTATCCTTAATCTGACTATGTAGGGTTAATTGAACATTTCTCTTTTCTTCGTTTTTTGAAAAATTTGGACAACACAACGATTGTATTTTCAAAACCCCAAAAACTCAAATAAATACCTGCAAATAATTTTAAACACACTCTATATTCACATTAAAAATTTTATCATAACTTCAGGACTTTAAAGTTCACTCAAAGCAGTCTCAGCAACATTATCAACATTTATACATTAAGTTTTTTACAACAATAACATAGTCTAGAGTTAAATTTATATAGTCATAAAGCATATATCATCATAACCAATCTAATAAAACAGTAAAACAGTTCATGAGCTACTATGCAACTAAAGTACCAAACAGAAACTACCCACGTGCGGTAATACCCTAAAAATGTCAAAAAGACTATACGATCCACTTAGAGCTTCAAACTCACCAAATTAATTTGCATGTTTGGAAAGCGGAGGGGGTGAGAACATTATGTACTCAGCGAGTAGGACAAAAAAAAATTGTAGATAGAACTCGATACACATTAAGGTGGTATAATTAATCTATGTGGTGAACATACATCATAATAGAAATACATAGGCCTAGCCTATGGCTCAACCTATACTAGTTAGGAACCATATAGGCCTAGCCTGTTAATCACTCATCAGGTGAACATAGGTTCAAGTATTAGGATAAGCCAAAACAATCACGTGTGTCAACACATTCGGCCAAACTAATGTGCACATCCTCCGATTTTCAGTGTTGGCTTGAATTTCATCTGTGGTAAGTCCGGACTACAGTCAACAAGAGCATTATGACCCTAGGTGATGACCTCATCGGTGTCCATAACCCAGGTGTTGAATCACCAGCAAGTTTCATAGAAAGATGTCGATACGGGGACTCGACTTTTATGTACTAGCATCAAGGGTACATGGGTCGCTTAATCTATTATGCCCAGCACTAGATTGACAGATTTTTTCCTCACCAATCACAAAAATCATATACAAAAATTAAGTACAAAAAAATCAAGTAAGACACCATACCTTTATTTATCCGTCCAACCGATAAAATGGAACTTTGCCATGGCTCTAAGCCAAAAGATAACAAATGCACGCAGCATACATGACTCATTTATGCACAAGTAAATTCGAAAATACTATTTCATGCAGTAAAAATCATCTTTTGCATTTTAAGTGCAAAATTGTTCAAAAATGTAGTTTCAAAAAATAAAACATCATTCTTTTGCACTTCAAGTACAAGGTTGTTGAAGACAATGTCATTTATCAAAATATGTAATAAAAACATCCATTTCAAAACAATGTCATTTATTAAATACACCAATATACTAGCATCCATTTGAGATTCTGTTCTACTAGGCATTACCTAGGTTCAAAATTCACATACAGGTCATCATGCATGTCTTAGGATTTTCTAATCCCATTTGAAAAATATGGTTTCCCCAACTCACCTCAAAAGAAGGTGTACACTCCCTTACCTTCAAAAATTCTCAGTATGAGCTCCTTGATTCACAACACCCGAGCCTTATATATATAAAAAACATACAATGTATTTACTACTTAAACATGAATTTCATATTTATACACCATCACATAAGTGTATAAAACAAAATATCATTCTCTTTAAGCTATAGGATTCGACCATTAAGCTTCTCACATGATTACTTTCTTACTATTCACATTAGCTTTTCTTTTGCATTTCTAAGGCGTTTAATGCCTTTAATCCAACACTTACTCATTTCAAAACATAATTAAGCACTTTTTTTTTATCCAAGCACATTAGGCCATTATTCATCAATCTAAGCAACAATTCAAATTTACTATAAGTAAACATGAAAGCTGCTTACAATTTATATCCTTTTGAATCCTTAAATACTAAGCTAAGTTCACTTAGACATTTCATCAAACACCTAATATGCATGACTTTAAAGTTATATTTTCAAGGTTTTATCATGGTAATTCATCCTCCTATCTTGTTATATAACGAATACTTCCAATTAACAACACATTTCACCACTCCATTCAATCCAATTCCCTTCATTTAAGTGATATTCATCATAATTATACAACTCATCACATTAATCCATTCCTTCTTCCATCATTCCGACTAAGCCTATCCAACATACTTCTTCTCCATTTTTCATCATCAATTCACATTATATATGTACAGTTAACACCATAGAATTCATTTAGACCATCGATTTCAAAAGATATTAAAAATGCACAAACTTTCACCAAAAGGGGACATTTCAGTTTTGGCTTAAAGAACCATCTCCATGACACATTTCATTCATCTAAACTATGTTTCATGCATATTCAAGCATGAAGAACAACATATCGTAACACCAAACTCAAAATCTTAATGTAGAGAGAGATGAGACAAAATTTACCTAAACCTTCCTTTGATGATATCTTCAAATCCTTTGAGAATTTCTCAAATATAATGATAGATTTGAGTTCCTTGACCCCAAATTAGCTTAGAACACCTTGATTTGGGTTGGAGAATCAAAACAAAGGGTAGGGTTATTGAATAGCCGAAACTTGGTCTTCTCCTCCTCTCTTCTCCTTTCTTCTCCTTTCTTTTAATTAAAACAACATATTTTAAGTCTTTAGTAATGGGGTGCACAACCTTACACGGAGAAGGGTCTAGAATATTGACTCTTATTTGACCAAAATATGGTGAAATTACCTTTTTGTCCTTATGTTATGTGAAGTTACCATTTTACCCTCCAAACTTTTCCTAAATTTGCAATTAAGCCCAAAATTTGGGAATCACCAAAACTTTTATTTTTACTTTGGTCCTCGGACTTTTGAGAATAATAATTAAGCCCCTTAAATTTATAAAATTATATACTGGTCCTCCAAGAATTGAAAAATTACGTTTAAGTCTTTTGACTTTTAATAATCGGCAAATAAGCCCTTATGCCATTAATCTTTCCAATTAACCTTTCTAAGTGTCTAATAAGTCTATAAATCATGTCTAATCACCTCTAAGGCATTATAACACATTTAACTCAACCACCACGGTCATATCCATCCAATGGACTCGGTTTTACACACTTAGAAGCTTATATGTCAGAAATATCTAAGATTTCTCATATCGATGAACTCTAAATTCATGTAAGATCATATAACATTATAAATCACTGACATATATACCCAAAAGGATTTAAGTACATCTTTTAACTTATATATAACCATATATATATATATATATATATATATATATATCAATATATAGTAGTATCGCCAAGTACAGAACAATACAAAAGGGTTCAGAGAGTCCAGAGTTATAAGTCATCCCTCCCTCAAAAGAGTTTTGTCCTCAAAACTCATAAGTTTAGGAGTCAAATAAATGGGTGGTATTAACATCTCATAGTATCCTCAAGCTCCCATGTCATCTCCTCAACCGTATCGCTCTTCTAAAGAACTTTAACCGTGGATACGTCCTTGTTATGTAATCTCTTTATCTGTCGATCCAAAATCTAAACTAGTTTCACCTTAAAACTTAGGTCTTCTCCCAGTTCTACTGGAGTTGTCTACAAAATGTGAGATGGATCCGGTAAGTACTTTTTAAACATCGAGACATAGAACACATTATGGATCTTATCTAAGTCCGTTGGCAATTCCAACCGATATGCCATAGTCCCGACACGCTCTGTAATGTAGAAAGGTTCGATATATCGAGGGGTTCAGCTTCCCTAGACTCTGAAATCTAATAAGACCTTTCCGCTGTGATATCTGAAGAAAAACCATGTCACTAAGTGCAAACCCTAATGGTCTTCGCCTCTTATCCATGTAACTCTTTTGACGATCTTGGCCAATTTTCATCTTCTCTTGAATGTTTTTTATTTTCTGAGTGGTGACTTTTATCAATTCAGCTCCTTCAATTTTGGTTGTACCAACCTCATCCCAATGCAGAGGTTTCCTGCACTTCCTTTCATAAAGTGCTTCATATGGTTGCATATCGATACTTGTCTAATAACTATTGTTATAAGCAAAATCTATCAAAGGCAAGTGCCGATCCTAACTCCTTTGAAATTCTATCACATATGCTCTCAGCATGTCCTCCAGTGTCTGAATGGTCCTCTCTAACTGACCATCGGTCTAGGGGTGGAAGGCAATACTAAACTTTAGTTTACTCCCTAAAGATTCCTAAAATTTCGGCCAAAATTGTGAGGTAAATCTCAGATCCTTATATGATATTATAGAAACTGAAAGCCCGTGTAGCATCACAATCTCATCGATGTACAACTTTGCCAATCTCTCCAATAAGTAGGTTTTGTGGATAGGCAGAAATGAGCAGACTTCGTTAATCTATCCACTATAACCCAAATAGCATCATGACCCTTCGATGTACGAGGTAGTCCAACTACAAAATCCATTTTCACATGCTGCCATTTCCATTCCAAAATTAGCAAAGACTGTAACATACCTGCTGGTTTCTAATGCTTTGCCTTAATTTGTTGATAGGGAAGGCATCTGGCCATAAATTCTGGTATCTCTCTCTTCATCCTTAGCCACCAATAACTCTTTTTAAGAGTTCGATACATCTTGGTGCTACTAGGATGCATACCATAAGTCGAACTGTGAGCTTCCTCCAAGATAGCTCACCTGAGACCTTGGTCATTTGGCACACAAACTCTGTCTCTGAAGACTAACAACCCATCTTCTCTCAGTCTGAACCTTTCACTCTCTTTGGATGGTAGTTTCTCCTAAATGACTCTTAACTCGTGATCGTTGGCCTGTGATCCCTTGATCTGATCAAATAATGTCGACCAAACTTCAAACCGTGCTAGTAATGCTCCATCATCCTCTGCCACTAAGAGTCTAACCCCAAGGCTCTACACACTCATCAAATGTGTCATGTAAGGATCTTGCCTAATAGTTACTGCCGAACAGGGCTTACAATTCAATGCATCGACTACCACATTTTCTTTTCCCAGGTGATAGCTGATTATTAAGTTATAATCCTTAATCAATTCTAACCATCTCCTTTGTCTGAGATTTATCTCCTTCTGTGTCATTAAGTACTTCAGACTCTTATGGTCGGTGTATATACAGCAAGTCTCCCTATAAAGATAGTGTCTCCAAATCTTGAGTGTAAACACTACCACTGCTAGCTCCAAATCATGTGTAGGATAATTTAGCTCGTGCTTCTTCAACTATCTAGAAACATATGCGATCACTCGCTCGACCTATATAAGTACACAGCCAAGTCCCTGGCGACTGGCATCACTATATACCTTATACCTAACCCCCTAGGTAGGTAGGGCAAGCACTAGTGTAGAAGTTGATCGCCTCTTTAGCTCCTGGAAAACTCACCTTGCATTTGTCATCCTATTAAAATTTTATTCCCTTCTAAGTATGCCTCGACAAAGGGCTGTAAGTACTGAGAAATCTTCAACAAATCTCCAATAATAACAAGCTAAAGCTTTGAACTTCTGTCACATTCTTGGGTTGTTCCCATTCAAGTATAGCTTCTACTTTCTTCGAATCTACAAAAATGCCTTCCCCTGATACCACATGCCTATGGAATCCTATCTCCCTTAGCCAAAATTCATACTTTGAGAACTTCACATACAACTGTACTTTGTGAAGTATTTGCAGCACAATTCGGAGATGTTTAGCATGCTCCTCTTCATCCTTAGAATAAATCAAAAGATCATCAATGAAAACTATGATAAACTGATCTAAATAAGGATGGAACACCCTATTCATGAAATCCATAAATATTGTATGTGCATTTGTCAATATGATAAAATATAATTAGATTTGTTTTAACATTTAAACGATAAAAATTTAATTAAAATAGTTAAACTTGAAGTTAAATAAGTAGTTTGATAAATAAGAAAGTAGTTTGATAAATAAGAAACTAAAATATGATTTTTACCTAAATATGCATTTTTATGTCGCCTAATATTACATTTTTTATTATCCAGCCAAATGATTCATTATTTTAAACAAAATAATGTTAAGAGAGAAATTGAATTAAATAAAAATAAAATAACAATATTATAAATTGAACTTTACGAATGAATTCTAATTTGAATTAATAAAATTTTTAAAGAAGAATTGTTGGAAAGAAAAATAAAATAACAAACAATTATGGAATAATTGCTGACCAATGTAAAAAAGGAAATATGTATTATAATATTATTTATAAGTTGTTTTAAAAATAAAAAATTTATTTATGTGGTGTTTAGATCAACTATTTTTAATATCAACACCTATTTTAATATGTTGTACTTATACTTTCCTTCTTTTTATAAAAATTACTGTTCTTATGAAAAATTATGAATAAATTTGACGACTCTTTCTTTGTTAAGTGAAAAAATTACAATAATAATGTTAGCTATCAATGTTTAAAATTCCTATCATATATAAGTTATGTAAGAGTGCTATTAAGGTTTCATAACATTATCTCGATAAATGAAATATTAGTGGGCTAGTATTAAAATTTGTTTCCAAAACTTTTATTAATGTAATTAGTGAAAAGTAATATAAGACAACTTACAAAAATAAAACATCAAACATGACAAATTTGTAATAAAAATTGAAATAATTGTTCATTGGCTCTAAAGACAACAATCATTAACTTGCTATAACTCTTACAGAAGACTGAAAAACTTATATCTAGCATCGTACATCATTATTTTAGTATTTTAAATAAGTTTATTTTTAATTTTAAACTAAATTTATTTAAAATGCCTTACCTTGGGATAAGAGATGTTGTTAAATAAAGATGATTGTTTAGATTTTCGTAAGCTTTTATCATAGCCGTTTTCTCTCCACGCTTTTTCATGAGAGCTTTTAATCTTCCAATCTCAAGTCTTTTGGTCAAATCCATATCCTACTTTTAAACTGCATGAAGTCCTTTATAAGTATCATTCTCATATACATGACCTCTGTAAATTTTGTATCAGAAAATATTTCTTATAAAATCATTTTAAATAATTTTATAATAAATAATAAGTTTTTAGATATTGCCTTTTTCACATTTTAAAAGCTTATGTATGCATCTTTAATCCTTACAAAGATTGTTTTGAGATAAATTTTAGAAGTTTAGTGTCATCAACTGGTTCCTTCTCTTCAAAATTATTTCCATTTATAAGCCTTTTTCTTATTACGGATATGCATGTTATCCTCCCATTTTCGCAAAACACAATTTACTAATTCTTGAATTAAAAGTTCTTTCTTCTCGTATGATTTGCTAGGTAGTTTTTTGTTTTCATCCATATTATATATGGCTCCTACTACATTTGTTGTGGCTTTTGTGCAACAAGTTTCTTGACAAAATAATAGACAATAAAATATAATTAGATTTATTCTAATATTTAAACGATAAAATTTAATTAAAATAGTTAAATGTGAAGTTAAATAAGTAGTTTGATAAACAAGTAAGTAAAATATGATTTATACCTAAATACTGCATTTTTACTTCACCTAATATTGCATTTTTGGTTATCCGGTCAAATGATTCTTTGTTTTAAACAAAATAATGTTAAGAGAGAAACTGAATTAAATAACAATAAAATAACAATATTGTAAATTGTAACTTTACGAATGAATTCTAATTTGAATTAATAAATTTTTTAAAGAAGAATTGTTGGAAAGAAAAATAAAATAACATACAATTATGGAATAATTGCTGACCAATGTAAAAAAGGGAATAAGTATTAAAATATTATTTATAAGGTTTTTTAAAAATAAAAAATTTATCTATGAGGTGTTTAGATCAACTATTTTTAAGCTCAACACTTGTTTTAATATGTTGTACTTATACTTCCCTTCTTTTCATAAAAATTGCTATTCTTATGGTATTTATGATTAAATTTGACGACTCTTTCTTTGTTAAGTGAAAAAATTACAATAATAATGTTAGCTATCAAAGTTTAAAATTCCTATCACATATAAGTTATATAAGAGTGTTATTAAGGTTTCATAATATTGTCTCGATAAATGAAATGATAGTGGGCTAGTATTAAAATTTGTTTCCAAAACTTTTGTTTAATGTAATTTGTGAAAAGTAATATTATATAACTTACAAAAATAAAACATCAAACATGACAAATTTGTAATAAAAACTGAAGTAATTGTTGATTGGCTCCAAAGGCAGCAATCATTAACTTGCTATAACTCTTACAGAAGACTGAAAAACTTATATCTACCATCGTACATCATTATTCTAGTATTTTAAATAAGTTTATTGTTAATTTTAAACTAAATTTATTTAAAATACCTTACCTTGGGATAAGAGATGTTGTTAAAGATGACTGTTTATATTTTTGTAAGCTTTTATTATAACCATTTTCTCTCCATTTTTTTCCATGAGAGCTTTTAATCTTCCAATCTGGCCTCTTTTGCTCAAATCCATATCCTACTTTTAAACTCCATGAAGTCCTTTATAAGGATCCTTCTCATTTACATGACCTCTGTAAATTTCGTATCAGAAAATATTTCTTATCAAAACTTTTTAAATAATTTTATAATAAATAATAAATTTTTAGATATTGCCTTTTTCACATTTTAAAAGCTTATGTATGCGTCTTTAATCCTTACAAAGATTGTTTTAAGATAATTTTTAAAAGTTTAGTGTCATCAACTGGTTTCTTCTCTTCAAATTTAGATACGTATACATCTTGCTTTTCCATTTAGAAGCCTTTATCTTATTATGGATATGCATGCTATCCTCCCATTTTGGCAAAATACAATTCACTAATTCTTGAATTAAAAGTTCTTTCTTCTTATATGGTTTGCTAGGTAGTTTTTTGTTTTCATCCATATTATATATGGCTCCTACTACATTTGTTGTAGCTTTTGCCCAACAAGTTTCTTGAAAAAATAATAGACAATAAAATATAATTAGATTTATTTTAATATTTAAACCATAAATATTTAATTAAAATAGTTAAACGTGAAGTTAAATAAGTAGTTTGATAACAAATAACTAAAATATGGTTTATACCTAAATATTGAATTTTTACTTTGCCTAATATTACATTTTTTATTGTCCAGTCAAATGATTCTTTTTTAAATAAAATAATGATAAGAGAGAAATTGAATTAAGTAAAAATAAAATAACTATATTGTAAATTGTAACTTTACGAATGAATTTTAATTTGAATTATCAAAATTTTAAAGAAGAATTGTTGGAAAGAAAAATAAAATAACATACAATTGTGGAATAATTGCTGACCAATGTAAAAATGGAAGTAAGCATTTAAATATTGTTTATAAGGTGTTTTAAAGATTAAAAAATTATTTATGAGGTGTTTAGATTAACTATTTTTAAGCTCAACATTTGTTTTAATATGTTGTACTTATACTTTCCTTCTTTTTATAAAAATTACTATTCTTGTGATATTTATGATTAAATTTGAAGACTCTTTCTTTGTTAAGTGAAAAATTACAATAATAATGTTAGCTATCAAAGTTTAAAATTCCTATCACATAAAAGTTATATAAGAGTGTTATTAGGGTTTTATAATATTATCTCGATAAATGAAATATTAGTGTGCTAGTATTAAAATTTGTTTCCAAAACTTTTGTTTAATGTACTTAGTGAAAAGTAATATAAGACAAATTACAAAAATAAAACATCAATCATGACAAATTTGTAAGAAAAATTGAAATAATTGTTGATTGGCTCCAAAGGCAACAATCATTAATTTGCTATAACTTTTATAGAAGACATAAAAACTTATATCTAACATCATACATCATTATTTTATATTTTAAATAAATTTATTGTTAATTTTAAATTAAATTTATTTAAAATACCTTGGGATAAGAGATGTTGTTAAATAAAGATGATTGTTTAGATTTTCTTAAGCTTTTATCATAGCCAATGAGCCATTTTCTCGCCATGCTTTGCTCTGAGAGCTTTTAATCTTCCACTATAGCCTCTTTTGCTTAAATCCATATCTTACTTTTAAACTGCATGAAGTCCTTTTTAAGTATCCTTTTCATTTACACGACCTCTGTAAATTTTGTATTAAAAAATATTTCTTATAAAAACATTTTAAATAATTTTATAATAAATAATAAATTTTTAAATATTACGTTTTTCACATTTTAAAAGCTTCTGTATGCATCTTTAATCCTTACAAAGATTGTTTTAAGATAATTTTTAAAAGTTCAGTGTCATTAACTGGTTCCTTCTCTTCAAAATTAGATACATATAAATCATGCTTTTCCATTTGTAAGCCTTTTTTCTTATTATATATGTGCGTGCTATCCTCCCATTTTGCAAAATACAATTTACTAATTCTTGAATTAAAAGTTCTTTCTTCTCATATGTTTTTCTAGGTAGTTTTTCATTTTCATCCATATTATATATGGCTTCTACTACATTTGTTGTAGCTTTTGCCTAATAAGGTTCTTGACAAAATAATAGACAATAAAATATAATTAGATTTATTTTAATATTTAAACGATAAAAATTTAATTAAAATAGTTAAACATGAAGTTAAATAAGTAGTTTGATAAATAAGAAACTAAAATATGATTTATACCTAAATACTACATTTTTACGTCACCTAATATTACAATTTTTGTTGTCCAGTCAAATGATTCATGGTTTTAAACAAAATAATTTTAAGAGACAAATTGAATTAAATTAAAATAAAATAACAATATTGCAAATTGTAACTTTATGAATGAATTCTAATTTGAATTCGTAAAATTTTTAAAGAACAATTGTTGGAAAGAAAAATAAAATAACATACATACAATTATGGAATAATTGCTAACCATTGTAAAAAAGGAAATAAGTTTTATACTGTTATTTTTTAGTTTTTTAAATAAAAAATTTATTTATAAGGTGTTTAGATCAATTATTTTTAGGCTCAACACTTATTGTGATATGTTGTACTTTCACTTTCCTTCTTTTATTAATATTACGATTCGTGTGATATTTATGATTAAATTAGATAGGTCTTTCTTCATTAAATGAAAAAATTACAATATCAATCTTAGCTATTAAAGTTTTAAATTGCTATCCCAAATAAGTTATATAAGAGAGTTATGAAGTTTTCATAATATTATTGCGATAAATCGAATATTAGTATGCTAGTATTAGAATTTGTCTCCAAAACTTTGTTTAAAGTAATTAGTAAAAAGTAATATGAGACTACTTACAAAAAACCAACAAAAATGAAAAATTTGTTGTGAAAATTGAATCAATTGTTGACTGGCTGAAAGAATATCAATTGTTCACATCCTACAACTCTTGAAAAAGAATGAAGAACTTATAACTGATATCGTATATCATTATTTTAGTATTTTAAGTAAGTTTGTCATTAATCTTAAATTATAATTTATTTAAAATACATAATCGTGAGATAAGAGATTTTGTTAAATAGGGATAATTGATCAAATTTTCGTAACATTTTACCATAGCAATTTCCACCCTATGCTCTTTTGTAAGAACTTTTAATCTTCCAATATGTGGCCCTTTGCTCGAATTCATATCTTACTATTAATACTGCATGAAGCCCTTTAGATATATCCTTCTCATTTACCTGACCCCTGTAAATTTCTTGTCACAAAATATTTATTATAACATCATTTTAAATAATTTCATAATAAAAAATAAGTAGTTAGATTATATCTTTCTCACTTTTAAAACTTCTGTATGCATCTATAATCCTTTCAAATGATTACTTCAAGATAATTTTTAAAAGTTTGGTGTCATTAATTGGTTCCTTTTCTTCAAAATTAGGTATATATATTGTAGAGCCCGGCCTCTACCGTCATCACTCCAGGTATTGTCCTCTTTGGTCAAGGGTGAGCCACGGCTCGAACCCAAGACCTCAAGGTT
>JANIJH010000002.1:43261011-43272808 GCA_024520975.1 Erythroxylum areolatum | reverse complement strand
ATAGAAAAGAATATTTGTGACAATATCCTTAGTACTTTGATGAATGTTGAAGGTAAAACCAAAGATACAATCAAGGCCTAGCTTAATTTGGAAGATATGAACATTTGAAAGGAATTATACTTGAAAAGAGCAGCTGATGGAAGTATTGTGGCAAAACCTTTAGCATGTTATACAATGTCTTCCGATGAGAAGAAGAAGTTTTGTGAGTTTGTAAAGCAGGTGAAGTTTCCTGATGGTTACACATCTAATATATCTAGATGTGTTAATATTGATGAAAGGAAGATTACTAGACTTAAGTCTCATGATTGTCATATATTGTTATAAAGCATTCTTCGATTAGGCATGCGTGCCATCTGGAATAAAGATGTGACAGTTGTTTTAATAGAGTTGGGGGACTTCTTTCGTCGAATTTATAGACGAAGTTTAGATAAGGATGACGTACAGAAGATGTGTGATGTGATAACTTTAATCTTATGCAAAATTGAAATGATATACCACCAACATTCTTTAATGCCATAGTACATTTGGCTATTCATTTGCCAAATGAAGCCTTACTTGGTGGACCAATTATGTATAGATGGATGTATCCAATTGAGAGGTATTATTTAAATTTATCCTATCACTCAACAAAGTTAACTAAATAGTGTCCTATCTAATTATGGTCAATAATTTGTTAAGATTCCTAGGTACACTAAAGAGATTTGTTAGAAATAAAGCACGTCCAGAAGGGTTAATTGTTGAAACGTATGTTGTTAAAAAGTGCATGACATTCTATTTAATGTGTCTAAAAGGAATTGAAACCAACTTCAATGTGCCAGAGCGAATCAATGATATGGCTGATGGTAGTGACATATTAGTGTTCTTCCAACGATGTAAGCCGATTGGTGTTGGCAAAACAATTGCTCTTCCTACAGATGAGCTAGAGATTGCACATTGGTATGTGCTTATGAATTGTCATGATATTAGGCCCTTTATTGAGTAAGTTTTTCTAACCTATTATCAAATTAAGATATGTAATAAGTAGAGATATTTCATATAATCTTGATTGAATTTTTTTCCATCCATAACGAGCACATGGATGAGTTGACGCAATAAAGTCCATTATATGTTGACAGGAGACATAAAGAATAGTTTTCTTTATGGTTAAAACATCAGGTGAGAAGAAGGTTTGTACGTGGTCTACACTAATAATTATATATTATTAACTAATTTTCATTTGTTGTTATAGATGACGACATTAACTAGCTCCTGTGAATGAAGTATCTTTGAGTCTTTGTATGCATTAGCATGTGGACCTCATAGTTTGGTGCAGAAGTATATTGTATGCAATACAAATGGCAAGCGATTTCACAATGAAGCTCGTGATCTGCGTGGGATTACACAAAATAGTGGTGTTGTAGTGTTAGGAAATTATGGGGAAGATAATATTACATTTTATGAGCTGTTGACATATATTATCAGGCTTGAATATGTTAGGGGTAAAAATGTTATGCTTTTCAAGTGCAAATGGTATGATCTTGGAAATTCGATTATGAGGGTCAACGACATTGTAAAAAGCATCAACGTAACTAAGTTCTGGTTCAAGGATGACCCATTTATTTTGGCAAACCAAATGAAGCAAGTCTTTTGTGTGGAAGATTTGTTATTCGGTCCAAATTGGTGGATTGTGCAAGAATGTGAAGTTAGAAGTGCGTATGATATCCCTTTGCTTGACAATGAAGAAGGTTTAAATGATGTTGAGGGGTTTGATAAAGTTCTAGTGCTAGATCGAAATGATATTGCATTTGATGTAATAAATAATGTTTTATTGAATTTCGAGCAACGTTTGAATGACGATTTAGAGGACTTAGAGACAAACAGTAGTGAGAATGAATGTGATATTGTTTTGGAAGAGTCCACCGACGACGACGATGAATAAATTCTTATTATGCAATTGAACCTTTTTGTTTTTACTAGAATAAAAGATAATATTACATTTTTACTTCTCTCTATATTTTGCTTTTGCTTATGTTTATGCTATTGGAGTCCTTAACTTGAGCATTATATCAAAGTTTTATAACACTTGAAACTATGGATGGACTTATCATTTATTTCTTGGATGCTCATGCAGTCATTGCAAAAAGCATCACACTGTTGACGATTCAAGGAGAGCTAATTTCTCAATTGTTGTGTTCATTGTTGTTGCAAAAAGCTCTAGGTTGTCATCTTTTCTGACTATCTAAAAGATCTGGTAGACATGCATGTAATGGCAACGAGTTTGTGTGAATAATTAGAATTGAGGTTTATGTTTTTTTTTTCGTATTGGTGTTTTTGCATTTTATGTGCTTTTTGGTTATGCAATTCATGTTATCCATATTTAGAATAGGCAAATGTTCTGTTTTTAGACCAATACACAATACTTTAGATCACTAGAATATAGATTTGCATAACCAAGTGGATGTTTCAGGACAATCCATGAGCTGTATAAGGGATCCAATTTGTTTATGTAAATTTTCCTGGTGACTAGTGCATAATGCAGCTGTTTTTTTGTTCAGATCAAAGTATATCCTCAAAACTTTTTTTGACTTCTATCTGCTATTTGCTTCCATGTCCTTCTGCGTTTTTGCAATTAAACCTTTGTTGCTTTTGCTAAGTATAGGTGGCAAGTAAAGGAAATAAACGTGGGTACCATACCATTCATGTCACTTTTATGAATGATTCTAGTTAACTTCAGTACTGTTTAATTAATTTGGTAAATTTATAGATCACATTTATTCAATCTTGTTTTCTTCTTCTTTTTATGCGCATGAATATATCTGTATATGTAATTTCCTTTATATTATTTTTTCAAAGTTAAGTTTTCTAGTAGATGATGAATATAGTGTCTTTAATACTTAGACTGCTTCTTTGCCAATGATTAAAAGGTAGAGGTTGACGAAGCTGCAACTTTAAGGGCTATTATTATTGCACTTAGCTAATTTAATAAGGAACCATGCACTTGGGAACTATTGAATAGAAAGATATCAACAACTACATAAGAAGCAAAAAAGATATATAAAAATATACACGAGGACTTAAAAATTTATAGATATATAGAGCATGCATGTGTTAGATGTAAAATTTGATACAGTTGATGATTTATCCATAATTGTTTAAAGCGTCCTTTGTCATGAATTTGTCAGTTGCTCTGTAATTTGAGTAAATGTTATCAGTATTACAATATATATATATATAGCAATCCATTTGATTACTCCTTGGTAGCTGTTATTAGTCATGTCCCTGCAGGTGCTATTACACATGCCTCCTTTTGTTTGAAGATTCTAGAAAACTTTGTTTATTTATTACTTCTGGGAAAATATGCATGCCTTCCTTTTGTTTTATGCTTATGGAAATTAGCTATGCCTTTGGACAATCCGTCACACGCACCATCTTCTTTTGTGTTGTTCATAAATCACAATGTCATAGCCTTATTCTGTTGCTTAAAAACACGATCAGTGCATATTCCCTCGCTTTGAATTTCTATAACAACAATATTAAAGGTTTTTTTTAACTAGATTGAATGGTGACTCTCGTGTTTGAGTTTTAAGCTTCCAGATTTTTTGATTTTGCTTAGGTGATTGGTTAAACCATTTTTTAAGCCTCATCTCATTGCCAATAAAAGTGCTTCTTCCCTAATGATTGTAATCGCCAATAAAGGTGCTATAGGAAAACATACCACTGCTTGACTACCCAACTTTTGTTGTGCACATAAACATGCAAGTTGTCAAGATAATAGCTAGTTTTCAAATGGGATAATCCACAACTTTGAAGTTAACGTTTTAATCTAAATCAAGGAAAGAAATTATAAAGCTTGGAGGTAGGGGTATAATTTATGTTTTTACCTGGCCTTGAATGCTTCATCTAAAGGATTGAGATATACATCTTTTGACTCCTATCAAGCTTTTTGGTGATATAAGATGGCTTAATTGAAATTTTTTTCTATATTTTTGGATTGGAATATAAATGATCTAACATATTTTTAGTCTTTCTACCTCAATCATACTATATATTTAGGTTGCTAAAGGAAATAATTTCCCTATCAGGACTAGCTTTTTTCTTCAATTACATCACCTTCCACATACATAATATATAAGTTATTGGTTGGAAGTAAAGCACCCCATACTGTACATATGAATGACCCCATCAATTTGTGTATTTTACAAGCATTTATAATCGCTGTAAAGGGAAGCCTAAAATATTTTGCAAAGGTAACAATTGTGGAGTGAGAGAGTGATTTTCTTTTTCTTTTTATTTCTTGTTTTGTTGAGTACCTGTTTTCCTTCATTTATTTCTTAAGCCTATAACTTGTAACTTCTAACTTCATTTCCTTCACAATCAAAATTCAATGGAATGCATGTATACTTTTAGTTTGTGCTTTCTGTTCCTCGGTTTGAAATCTAAAGTTGAATTGAATGCAGGTGATTCACATGGGACATAGTCTACCTAAGAAGAAGAATAAGGTTACACCAAGCAGCTTAGTATCGACACATCTGCAGTCACGATACTGTCAGCTTCTTGGAAGTGTAACTGATGAGTCATCTGATCCTACACAGCCAGAAGATCACACACCTGCACCTTGTCAGCCTACTCCAACACCAAGAGATGTCACATCTGTGCTTATTACTCATCCTAGAAATAAGTATCTACAACTTTTAAATATGCGATGCAATATTAGTTCTCCATCAACTTCTCAAGAGATGCCTCCAGCTTCTTATAATCAGCCACTAGTAAAGGACATGAGCCCCTTTCCCAATAATAGTGCTACCTTTGCAAGCACTGCAGGTATGATATTTCACATCATATTGGTGAAACATAAAAGCTTAATAATTTTGTTTATCTAACCATTCAAGAGTATGTTATATGCTTATTGTAAAATATTCCTTTGCTATATTTTAGGATCCACGGCTGATCCGAAAAAGACAAGGGGTTTCATAAAAAGACACGGATTGTCAAAGATTAATAAGGCAATAAGTAAGAGATTGGAGATAGAGATCTCCCCCAATAAAAGACGACCAACCAACCTGTACAGTCTGCTAAATTATCGAGTAAGATTGGTGTGGTATCCCGAACTTCTTTACCGGTACGAACAAAATGAAAAAATGCTAATTAGGAATTAGACATTGCATTTGATAAGTTAGACGTAAGTATTATAAAACTATCTAATTTGTACGTATTTTCCATATGCCTAAAGCTTTGATTAATAATTTATAGTTTTTGCAGCAAAAGTTCGAAGTTAAGGGAATGAGGACAGGCAATGAAGTACATGCTGTTGTGATAAGTTTCTTTCTTTAAGGTCTAAAGATCAAAGATTTCATTTTAAAAAGCATTTTATTAAGCACGGAAAGGATGTTAAGCCACATAATGTCATAGTGGCGGAGTGGATGAATTTATGCGAATATTGGGACCAATCAACTACAAAGGTTAGTTAATTTGATCATAAAACTTAATTTCACAACTTTATTGACAACTGATTATATTTTAGTATTTATGAATTCTGATTTATAGATGTTATAATAGATTTTGTTACGTTTGCGGTTAGGAAAAAAGTCAAAAAGCCAAATTGGCTAAGAGTCAGGTCAAATGTTGACCAAACTCCAACTTCAAGGCCTTTGTAGCAATACAACATGAAATTGTGAGTTATTATATTTTTAATTATATTTTACTTTGATTGACATTTCAAAATTTATAATAAATATTACTAATAATATATTTCTATACAATAGGGTGACAAAGATGGAGAAGAGTGTGATCGGATGAAGCTAAGGTATCACACTCATTATGATGAAAGTAAAGGTCTATTGACAACTACCGAATGTAGAGAAAAATGGGTGAGTACCAAGTTCATTTACAAATATTTCTTAAATGACTGTGTATCTAATTAATTCTTAATTTTTTAGGAATTAATTTGTAAGGAATTGGCATATTCAATAGAACAAGGTCATCCGATGACAGTGAATGAAGTGTGTGACAAAGTCTTGGACACTAGATCTGATTATGTTGTTGACATGGGAGTTGGGCCTCGACCACAAGGGGAGACTTCGGTCAGAAAGAGACTTTGAGTCGAACTAGAGGATTCAAAGAAGGTTAATCAGGAGTTACAGTCTCAAGTTGATGAATTGAATAAAAAAGTTGAACAAATGCAGGATCGATTAACTACCAAAGTCGAACAACAAAGAATTGAACTTGAGCAGCCAAACATGCTTATGGAATTTTTATGTGCTACACATAATATTTGTTTAGGTTAGATATATGTACTCATATTAATATATTATACACTTATGACATACTTTTTATATTAATTATTGTATTATGACATGTTTAGAAATTGTAATTAAATAATAAATTGTCTACACGTATGAAATTCTTGTGATACATGAATAATTGTTAAAATTAATGATATACTAAAAAAATTAAAGAATTATTAAATAAATAAAATTCATAAATAATGTTGAATAGTTATTAAATAAATAAGATTTAAAAATTTGTTATTTAAAAAATAATTATTAAAATTGGAAAATTATTAAACTAAAATTATTTTTGAAAAAATGAAAAAATATTATTAAAAGATAATTAAGTGTATTTGGGACGTTTTCTTAAACATTCGCGACGTTATTAAAACGTCGCAGAATGTGGAGGATTCCACAATGTTTCCTAAACAAAAATTGACAGATTCAGCGACGTTTTTAAAACACCGTGTAATTTTACTTTTCGCGATGTTTATAGAAACGTCGTGGGATGGGACTTTCCGTGACCTTTCTAAAAAACGTCACCGAATGTGACAAATTCTGCAACGTTTCCACAAACGTCGTGGATAGACTAATCTTTTAGTGACGTCTTTAAAAGCATCGCGGAATGTTTATGTTTTCCGTGACGTAAAACGTCACAGAAACCTTTTGCCTTCACCACATGCTGTAGCGTTTTTTGTGACGCTTTTAGAAACGTCTCAAATTGTATTCCGCGACATTTTTGAACATTCTGTGGCGTTTTAAAAACATTACAAATTGCTTTGATTTCTTGTAGTGAATCACCTCTTAACGTCTCAAAATAGTGTTAGCCGCTTCCTCCTCTCATTTGCCTTTAAAAAATTGAATTTATATGGAAATTGAGATTTTTGGCTATGCACAGTCTAATGCACGATGCACGATAGTGCATTAGACCGTGCATAATTAGAATTTGCTGAGTATTGCGAAAGGGCATAGGTATGTAAAAGTGTAAGTTGTGCACTCCTTCCAGCTTGTGAATTTTCTATGTTATGCTATGTTTTCGCTTGAATTCTTCTCCTTTAAGTCCATAAAGGCAATTATCACCTATAAACACACTTGAAGCACATTAAGTACCAAATATACAACAAAGCATAAAATATCAAGCAAGAATACATTAAATATGGGATAAAAATATAGTCAATTAACCATGTATCAACTACCTTGGGTAGCTTGCTACTATAATAATGGTTAAGAAAGCAAACAATAAGTTGAGGATGTCTGTAAACTTCACCAACATGAATAAGGCATACACTAAAGATAGTTACCATTTGCTAAAATAGAATAATTGTTGGATGCTACTTTAGGCCACTAAATATTAAGTTTCATGTATCCTTACTTAGGATACAATCAGAATAAATGGATAAGGCATCCTAAGAAAGAAAATCCTTTATCAAACATAAGGGCGTCTATCGTTAGAAATTTATGCATATCTGAAAAATATAGAAATAACCTACAAAGCTAGTAAATTTTGTCTTTTGCATATAATTAGGGAGAAACATATAAGCGTATGTTGGTAAGATGATTGTAAAAATAAAGGTTGGAAGAAACCATGTGGTTAATAGAGAATAATACTTTATAATTTTACGAAAATATGGTCTAAAATTAAATTCCAAAAAAGTATATTTGGTGTGGGATGGGAAAATTACTTTGGTTCATGGTTAAAATAGAGGGATAAAGTTTAGTGCTTAAAAAATGAGGTCATTTTCTATTAGGAGGTACCTAAAAATCTAAAAGAAGAAAAGGGTTGATAAATAGGGTAGCAAGCTTATCAATCAAAGAAAAAGGTAGTAGGGCAAAGATATATTTGGAAGGGGCAATAAGGATAAACATATAGTATATATTAAGGCACTAATTTAAATTTTCCAAAAATTAGATGTAATATAAAGTGATATTATTTAGGCTAAAATTGACTAATAAACTTGAATTCAGGCTAACAAACATCAGCTCAGATTCACAACTTGTAGTAAACCAACTTAATGATACCTATAAGATAAAAGTAGACAAGCTGGCAAATTACAAGATTATTGGACAAATAAAAGAGAACACATAAGAAACATTTATGTAATACCTATAAAGCAAAACTGTAAGCTTGATCATATATTAAAATAAGAGCCAATAAATGAACTTTTATGAAAAAAGGAAAAGTCAATAATAACGTAGGTTAATAAGGTAACTATTATAGAAGAAGATAAATGAAATTTGGCATATCATTTTGTAAGGAAGCTTAAGAGCCTGCAAGGAAATATAATAAGTGCCAAAGGTACCAAAAAATCAATCATTTACATATCATCAACTATACCGCAATATCAAGTGTTATACCTTTTTCCCAACACGAAATAAATATCCTTAATCCATTCCCCTTGTAATAAGATAACTTAAATTCCTTTCTTTCTTTTTTGCATTTTAGTATTTCATAGGGAGGTAGAGGAAAAATCCTTAGCTAGGTTAATTTCTTCACAAATTTGTTAAAGAAAAAGAGCAAGACTTTTCATTACTATGATTATTAGATTAATTTTCTTTGGGAAATAATTAAGATAAAAGAAAAAGACTCCTTAAACATATGATCATTTGGCTAATTTCTTTAAAGATTTGTTAAGATAAAGGAGCCAGACACTATAATCTTTGAAAATTTGTCAAGGCAAATGATCTAAACTACATAAACTATCAAATTCACATTAATTCCCTTAAAAAATTTAAGAAAAGAGGAGCATGACTCCTCATACTTGTTAAGTTCAGACTAATTTCTTCAAAAATTTGTTAATGTAAAGGAGCTAGATTGAAAGGACCCATCTTGGAGTTCCCCTTCTGGAACCTAAGTTGAGCCTTCCCAGTGACCCCACAGTAGCCCTCCAATTGAAACCTAACTCAACAACAGGGTTCCCGCAAAGCCAAACCGTTCAACTATTAAAAACCTTTTATACTTTAACTTTTACAAGCACAGAAAATAGTGAGAACCTTTTTTTCAAAATATCTTACTAAAAATGTTGGCAATATAACAACTACTTTTCTAAGATCCCCAAATCTCAAAAAACTGCATAATACATTTTAAAACACTTCTATATTCACACAGATTTCTCAACTACAAATTATGGACTTTAAGTCCACTCACAAGAAACCCCAAACAAATAATTCTCAACATTTTAAAAACGTTATTGAGGATCAAAACTCTTGTAGTTCATTAAGAAAAGATATTTAAAATTCCACTAATATTCATAAGATCACACTTTTGAACTCTTTCCAAAATAACTTAAAACATATCACATACATAGAAAAAATAACACAATCACAACAGCATCGATGATACAATTAATCTTGAGGTGGAGTCCCAATTACTACAACACCTGTACACATACTGGGGTGGTTTGTTTAAAAACATAAAAATAAGGGTGAGCTAAACGAGCTCGGTGAGTGTAATAAGTTTTACAAGAAAATTGAACTTTTCATAACAATATAACTGCAATATTCCATACAATTATAATGCATCATCAAATATGGTAATAACATAACATTTTGTAAAACACAATTTCAATTTTTCTAAAATACTATTTCGAAATGCTTTTTGAAATTAAACTCATAATATAAAAGTTTCTATTCTCCATTTTCCTTTTCCTTAAATAATAAACAGTAGCGGCAATAAGTTTTTTGAAAACTTTAATACTAAAAAATAAGCCAACCACTAACATTAGTACCTACGGTACCTCTCAAATCACTTTTAATATAAATAATGGCAACATTACTATTTTCATAACTTTCCGTACTCAACATAGCCCACCACAAGTTTCTTTACCATACGGTACTCTAGGCATAAAGTCACGGAGTTGGTTCTATATAGCTTACCTACGATTAGTTAACCATTATTTAAGGAGTTGATTTTACATCGCTTACCTGTAATAGGTTAGCCACTATAGACTGATAGCTACAAAGCTAGTTTTGCATTGCTTACCCATAACAAGTCACGAAGCTGGTTTTACATCACTTACCCATAACAAGTCACGGAGCTAGTTCTACATTGCTTACCCATGACTAGTTAACCACTATTTAAGGACCTAGTTCTACATCGCTTACCGATAATAGGTTAACCATTACAAATATGTCCATATAATAACATGCATAAAACCTAGTGGTGTACTATAGGCAAAATCAACTCTTACATTTACAACTCATCTTATTTTCTAAATCAAGTATGGGAGGATTCATAAGTGAATTATTTCAATGTACTCCTAATCATATAAAATTTAACTTTCAAATTAAAACTCATTTATTGTGAAAACATTCACTTATGCTAGCAACATTCACTTGTAAAATATCATTTGTATAAAACTCAGCATAAAATATTCATTTCATGATCAAACGAAAATTATCTGCATAAAATCAAATTAAAGAACACTCACATGTCACTAATTCTCTTGCAAAGAATTTAGTCATATAAGACAATTAAAATACACTCATTGTTTTGCAAACTTATCGTCAAGCACACTCATGCATTTGGTGCCTCTCCTTTACCTACACAAAATGCATTTCACTTAGGTATTTATTTCCAAATTAGGAAATAAGGCATTAATACTATATATCTAGTTTAATCAAATTTAAGATTTATATCTAATCGTGTAACATGCATGCTAATCATATTTCTGCTTACTTTCGTAAACTAAACTATTAGTCAGTGTTTTCAAATCTAACTTTAAAATTCACTTAAATATCATATTTTATCCATTCTAACTTACCAATTATGTAATAGCCCAGATCACCCGCTCATAGATATTGTCTATTTTGGGCCTTGGCTCAGCCAAGCTCTCATAGTTTTGCTTTTCCCAAGAACTTCCCAGGAGGTCACCCATCCTGGTACTACTCTTGCCCTAATAAATTTAACTTCAAAGTTTCTGATAGGATCCGGTGTGTTAGGGCATGAAAAACACATCTATAAAGGAGAGATATTTGTACCTTTATAAGACGTACTTCGTTCCCCTCTCCAACTGATGTGGGATCTCACACTCTCCACCCCCTTAGGGCCCAGCCTAGCTGGCACAACGACACCTTATAAGGGTATGGATACCTTTCTCTTACAGACGCATTTTCTCAAAGGCGAGAAGAGCAAAACCGTGAGGGGTTTGGCCCTAGGGGTAACCCAAAGCAGACAATATTTATGGGTAGGTAGTCTGGGCTAGTACAAATGGTATCAGAGCCGGTACCTAAACTATTGTGCCAGCTAGGCTGGACTTTAAAGAGGGCTGGGCCCTAAGGGGCTGGGGAGTGTAAGATCCCATGTCGGTTGGAGAGGAGAACGAAGTATGCCTTATAAGGGTAAGGATACCTCTCCCTTACAAGATGCATTTTTCGTGCCCTAACGTATCGGATCCCATCAGAACTCCGAAGTTAAATGTGATAGGGTAATAGTAGTACCAGGATGGGTGACCTCATGGGAAGTTCTCGAGAAAAGCAAAATTGTGAGGGCTTGGCTAGGCCAAGGCCCAAAGCGGACAATATTTGTGAGCAGGTGATTTGGGCTAGATATTGTC
>JANIJH010000002.1:43238571-43253314 GCA_024520975.1 Erythroxylum areolatum | reverse complement strand
ATTTAAATGTATATTTTTCCTTTGATCTGAGATCATCATAGTAATCAATAGGTTACTTATTATGTTTTGATGTCGGATATTTAGTGTGTAAAAATGCTAGTTGAATGATCATTGGATATAATTAAGTATTTATCTGATTAGTGATGAGTCAAGATGGGATCCATCGACTATAAGTAATGAGTTTGAACTTTATGTTGTTATTGATCTTAATGATTGTTTCAAGACTTTGGCCAGGACGATTGAATGAGTGAGAAAAAGGAGTTTTCTAAGTCATTCACCAATCATTAATGATCGACATGTAATATAGTTGGTTATCTAATAAGGTTTGACAGTTAAACCATACCTTAGGATAATCTGGAGTTGTAATGATGGAAGGTAATTATACATTATTCTTAACTAGGTTTCGTCTTTGTAAGATTGTTATTTCATACTATCCGGTTGTTAAGAAGTATTGCTAGACGCTAATCTTGATTAGGAATTAGTTAGATTAATTACTACCGGTTTAGTGATGAACCTATGTGGTCATACACTTACGAGTATAATATTTTCCGTTTATGATTATTTAATTTATTATGATATAATTTATTAAGTAACTTATAAAACATATTACTATATTTTTTGTTAGCATAGAAAATATAATTAATATTGAAAATTCTTTTGTATAAAATAAATGAATAATATAAAATTGTTTTATTTTATTTCATTTATAAATAATAATTATTATTTATTATTGTTTTTTTTTTAAATGTCAGATGGAGGTTGTTATTTTGGTTAATTTTTTTGGTTTCATCGTTAACCAAAACAATAAACCTTGTAATGTTTACAAAAAGATGTGTCCTTTATCAATAGAAGTTGTTGACGCTGGTTTTAGAAGGACATATATATAAAGTGGATGTAAGTGAATTAAAACGTGTGACTTGGTTTTCGGTCTTTTTGGTGGACGTTACTACGAACAAAAAGAAAGGGTGTGTGTTTGAAAAACAAAACAGTGAACAAAAGGTGAGGTTTTCGTTTTTTTGTGCGTTGAGAGTAAAACAAAGAGAAGAGTTTGAATATAGAGATATTCATGGTTTTTGTGTGTTAAAACGAAAATAAAAATATAGAAATATTTTTTGTTTTTTTTACTGAAATATAAACAAAAGAAAAAATTTGCAAAAATTATTTTCTCTACTCTTGAAGAAGGAGTTATTTAAATTTAATCATAGCTATCTCAAATGTTAAAAATGGGACATATTTTTCGGTTTAGAACATATAAAAATTTTGTAATTTCGAAGTTCAGTATCGATCAATCCTCATAAATATCAGATATTTATTATAAGTATGATTATTCAACGTAATAAATAAATATGTGATTGCAATTTTTATTTCTAGTACGTATTGCGATCTTTCGTATATGATTCGAAGCTCGCTGATCGACATTTATCTCACCTAAAGCTGGAGCTTCAGTATCCTTACATTTCTCTTTTCTTACTCTATTATCTATACATTTTTCTGTAACCCTCATTTGACGCTCCCACATTAGACCCATATACTTTATTGACATTGATTTGAAAACTAAAAATGCAGCAACATTGGTGAAGTTAAATGTAAAAACGAGAAAACTAAAATATGATATTCGACATCTTGGGATTCCGTTCGTCTAGAACACCCAGTATGCTATCTCATACAAGAATTTGAATAGAAACACACAAAATTTTAAATGATTCTGCAGCTGAGAAAGAACCAGCAAATTTATAATTGATTCAAACCATCTTCTTTATTGAATGTTTTGAGGTTAAAAATTTTTCCACCAAACTAACGAGGAGGAATATATTATAATGTTGTGTCCCTCCACGTATAGGCTCATATACATGGACTATTTTATATCAGGCCCTTGAGGCGCAGTAACGGCGAAATGTTGAATTTATGAAAAGCAACCTATCCCATTCAACCACTTTCCTTTCCATAAACGAATTTGTACCTGATATGATATTATATTATTCTTCAGCTTTTGCCATTTGACCAATTCACAATATGACTGATATAAAAATAGTAATTGATGAGGCACATGATTTCAATAACAGAATATGTTTCGTGGATAAGAATATTATGGAAGAACTAGTTTGTTGGATGACTGCTGCAACCACTCGACACATACAAAACTCCAAAAGAACCATTCAAATCCCACCCTACGTCAGGATCAGGAATAATGCTTCAAAGATCCTACAGATACCTTGAGGAATGACTGGAGTTGCACCCTTAAAATGCCTGTAAATTAATTAATTAGCAAAAATAAGTAAAAAATTAAATAAGAAAACCCCCACTACGGGTCCACCGGCGTCGTCCCGGATATCTCCCCTTCCTCGACCTGCACCCACCAACCCGACCGACCCGACCCAGCCCAACCACCCATAAACAGAAGAAGCACGGATAAAGCTTCCGTGCGAGCCGTACCAAACCAAACCCACGGTGGTTCTCGTAATGTGACACTCATTCTCCACCTCATTCTCTCCGAAAGTGACACTTGGAATCCTCCTACTTTTATTACACCTTGCTAAAATATCAAACTGAATAAGAAAACCTTCGTAACCCATAACACAAACTTCTGCTTCCGCCTTCCGCCCTCCCTCCCGTGGGCCCTACCATCCCCACGCCTCCAATCATCATCTCCGGCACCGGGGTCCCACGCGCCTCCCGGGATATCGGGTCCACGGGAATCCACGACGACCTACATCCGTTTCCATTACGTATGTTTTGTTTTCCTTTTTGAAATCTTCAAGTCCACTATCTACAGGAATTTTCTATCTCCCCATAAAACATAAACATCCTCTCTTGATCTCTCTATTGTTGAGGTCCTTCAATAACATAACTTTTTTAATGGGTTGATTTAACCGTGCCTTTAAAGCTACGTGCTTGCCCGTCAATTTGCGAGTATCGCTTTAGATTTGCCTTTTTGTTCATCTCTTTTCTTCAGTCTTGTTTGTGGTTTATGATTGTGTTGACATAATGATTAGCTTCTCTCCCAGTGTATAATTTGAAGGTGGTGATGGGTATTTACTTTTTTAAAAAAAATTATTGAGTATGCTTTTCCTTTTTCCTTCTTTTCAATGTCAGTTTTTTAATCATTATTTGTTTATTGGTGACTTGGTGGGCTACACCTACATGGGATTTTCCAGGTTTATACGGAAGGTGCCATTTTGACTTTGAAGGCAAAAAGACTAGAGGGGAAGCTCATCAAGGGTTAGTAGTTGATTGATTATAGAAGTTTAGCTTGGATAGAGTCCTTTTGCTGATGGTATACTTTGGATTTCATGGGATTTTATTTCAGATAGAGATGCGAGTAATTTCTGCCATGGTCTTTTTCTTGATTTCTCTTCATGGCTTTGAATGGTCTTCCCATTCTGCTGGGTTTAAAGTTTGAATCTTCGTCGTTTCTTTGTTAATGGGTTTTAAGCAAATCGGTCTTTTGAGCTCTACAAGTTAGTTGCTGGCTCTCAATCCTTCTTCTTCTGCTCTGCTGGAGAAGAAGGAGATAAAGATTTTGGAATATAGTTGATATCTTTATTAGGGTTTCAAGGATCAAATTTGTTGGCAAAGAAGAAAAGGCTATACATGGGAGAAGAGGCTACGTCTTGGGTAAGGAGAACGAAGTTCTCCCATACAGTTTGTCATCGTTTGGACACTTCAAAATTGGCCTCTTTTCCTTTGAGCGTTCAGTCTCAGAGAGTTTCAGGATTTAAATCAAGGTACTCTTCAGAATCAATAGCTTCCAATCAGAAATCATCAGTTCATATTAATTCTCAGATTGAGCGAAATCCCGTTACCAACAAACAGAGATCTTTGTCGCCGCTACCTCAAACAGTTCTTTCTGATACTTTTAAGGAGGCAAAATCTGATAGGATGAGATTCTCAACACCGCATCCTCGCAGAAAAAATCATGACAAGGGATTTGGAAAGTTTTTCCACAAGGAATCCCAAGAAACTGTTTCAGGCAAATCTTCTTCGAATACAAGCCCACTTAGGCACTTGGCCTCGATGAAGGGTCACGAAAAATCTAGGAGCAAGAAGGATTCTTCATGGACAAAGTATTTTGACCACGGTGGAGTAAAAATTAATGCTGTAGAAACAGCTGATGAATGGACTGTTGATATGTCTAAGCTGTTTCTTGGGCTTAGGTTTGCTCATGGAGCGCATAGTAGGCTGTACCATGGAGTTTACAAGGATGAACCTGTTGCGGTTAAAATTATCAGAGTACCAGATGATGACGTAAATGGAACCTTAGCTGCTCGATTAGAGAAACAATTCAATCGAGAAGTTACGCTTTTATCTCGATTGCATCATCCAAATGTCATAAAGGTTAACAAATTATTTTCTTTTTTTCCTGAATAATATAATAAGTTCTTGCATTCCATAGTCCCATATAGATTTTTTTATTGTTTCCCTTGTGATCTGGAATTTAGTTTCTTATGGTTGATTACTAGGTTTCCTTTAGCTGTTGATTTGAAACATGTATGTAAATACTTACTTGTGACTAGAAGTTTGCGACTAGAAGTTTGCAACTATCAATGTTGAATAAGTTTTGAGTTTACTGTCTTCACTAACGCTTTGTGGAATATTATACTTTAATTGATGAAACAGTTTGTAGCTGCATGCAAAAACTTGCCAGTTTATTGCGTTATAACGGAATATTTATCCGAAGGTTCATTGAGGGCGTACTTGCACAAACTTGAGGATAAGTCTCTCCCCTTAAAGAAACTTATTGCTGTTGCACTGGACATTGCTCGTGGAATGGAATACATTCACTCTCAGGGTGTCATTCATCGGGATCTCAAACCAGAAAACGTTCTCATTGATGAAGATTTTCACCTGAAAATTGCAGACTTTGGTATTGCTTGTGAAGAGGCATCTTGTGATTTGCTAGCCGATGACCCTGGTACATATAGATGGATGGCACCTGAGATGATTAAAAAGAAATCTTATGGGCGAAAGGTCGATGTGTATAGTTTTGGTCTCATCTTATGGGAGATGGTTGCTGGAGCAATTCCTTATGAAGATATGAACCCCATCCAAGCTGCTTTTGCAGTAGTGAATAAGGTATAGCTCTTATCATTCCCCATTTACCATCATCCATATGCATTCATCCCTGCCCTCAAGACGATCACTCGACATTTTAGAAGGGGCTTTATGTTCCAGAAAAGAAGTGCTGTAAAATATCTGCAACTCTCCTTTGATTACTGTCCATTTTCATTGCAAATCAATCTTTGGCATTTATAAATTACTTTTCTTCCAAATGGTTTCTGATATCAGAAAATTTCAAATGCTCCAGAATTTGAGACCTGTTATTCCTGCGGACTGTCCTGCTGCCATGAGAAATTTGATTGAGCAATGTTGGTCGTTGCAACCAGAGAAGAGACCTGAGTTTTGGCAGATTGTGAAGGTGTTGGAGCAATTTGAATCTGCCATTGTTCATGATGGCACTCTGAATCTGGTGCAAAACCTAACTTGTGTAGATCCAAAGAAAGGACGTCTTAATTGGATCCATAAGCTTAGCCCTGCACATTCCAGTAGCTTGCCCACGCTTAAACCTAAGCTCCCATGAACTCCCCTTTGGTCCTTGCTTTTGTAGTAGAGTCGTAGACTGGGTCACTTGTAATTAAAAATGGTTTGTTTTCTGGGCCTCCTTTTTGTGTGCAGTCCTCAATGTTGCATTCAATAAATTGATAGGCATCCATTGAGGTAAGGTGTTACCCCATCACAGATATACATGTACAAAAGAAACAATGATCGCAGTTTAGGGTCTTAATTTGTTTTAAGCATGGGAGGAGAAAGCATAGCTTGTTTTAAAAGGCTATGAATTTGTGGTGGCTTTCTTTTGATTATATTTTACCTATAAATCATCGATGGTGAACCATTTGTGATTGCCCATTTTGTTTAATATGGTGCTGCATTGGTTTTTACTTGCCCCTGCCAATATTAGAGGAAGTTAATATGCTTTTGTGCTGCATATTTAGCGGATAACCTATCTGGTGAAGTTCTTCTGTCGGGGGAAAACCGTGTAGTCAATTCATTTATGTGGTCTATTATCAAATTTTGTCAAGAGTATTGCTCGACTTTCTACTGAAAGGACACTTATCTTGCGTAAGAGCGTTTAATTTTGCATTCTATTTCATCTCTGCTTATTCCAGATTTTTCACTTTGCTTTTCATGGCATTCATCGATCATATGCTATGCTTATTGATGACCATGATATGCATCTTCAGTAATTCTTTACATAACATCATTTCCTAATGTCCTATGCTTATCTTTTCCCTGGCAAGCTAATGATTTTCCATCCTTTGTAAACTCTCCATCTTTTATAGTATGGTGTCTATTTCTAGTTGGTTTTCTGTCCCTTGTAAGAAACTCCATCGTGTGTGGCCAGCATGCTTCCTTAAATGAGCCATTTACACGAGTTGGTGCGCATGTTTACTTTACAAACAATGGTTGCCTTATTCACATAGGAAAAAGATTATGAAAAGGATGGTCAAGTTGTTTCTCCCTTGGTCTCTGTGCTAGCAGGTGTAGTAAACTTTCAGGAAACAAGTGGGATGTTTTAATGGCCTTTTTAGCCAAGAGAAGAAGACAGAAATAAGAAGGGTATGTGAGCAAATGACTTATAGTTCTGCATGGTTAAATGGACTGGCCTTTTTGCAAATTGCTCTCTTTCGGCGTTTCATGACTTTAACGTTTAGCCATATTTCCACTGGCAAAAATATCCCAACACTTATTTTACTACTAATTGTTAAATCAATCAGGTATACCTTACAAGGCACATTTATGTTTCTCACCTAATTGATTGATATAAGGGATTGGCCTTTTCTCTACCTGAATTGATTACTAAAGTTAAAAGAAAACGTTTATATTTTCAGCTTTTGCTTTTAAACGTATGTAAATGACCCTTCGTATTCAATAACATAGTCCTCACATCCTTGCATATGGGTCGACGTAATTAATACTGCATGTTCCAAGTCAACGTTATCCTCGGCCGACATGGTGGAGGTAGGTGAGTCAAATTTATTTAAATGCAGAGGATCGACGATAGATGACGTAATTATGTCGTTTTCTCTCCAATCTTTTGACTTGTTTATAAAATATTAGGTATAGTTGGAGATTAGCAGCCACCATCCTGGAATAGGCTGGGTCTTCTGGTATTCGGTTCAAATGCCACTTGAGTTACTTTAAGTTGTTTCTGTTATTCATGCAGTTAAAAGGTCGACTGGAATTGCTCTTTCGCATTGAAACTAGTGTTAGGCCCAACATGAATCTTCTTACATTGGATCGGATGTTTCTGAAATGGACTTTGATTAGTATAAATATATCAGACTGGAGTGTTAAATTGACGGGTTTTGAAAAGATATACGTTTGAAACAATTTACATCACAATTGCCACAATGTTCAGACCACTCAGGCAACAGTGGAACTACTACTGTAGCCTGAGCATTTTGTTTCAAATAGCCGTAGTTGCTCTAAGCGCGTCCTTGGTGAAGTCTTTTGTGGTTACGTCCGTAGGTTAATGTCAATTTCTCATGTTCATCAGAGTTTGGAGCATTATAATGTCTACCCAAAAGGTAAAATCTTTTTATGCTTACTTCTTTAAGACTTCTCACCTACCGAATATTATCTTATATCATGTGCGATCTAATCCCGATTTTGATGAAGAGATAGAAAGGGCAACTTTTAGTGGACCAGATTTTTGTTGTTGTTGATAAAGTGATAATATTCATTGAAGCATTTGGTGTGTAATATTAGCTGGCGTATAACCTTTCCAGTAAAACTTTGATTGTATGTATTGTCTATACTCTAAAGAGGCAGAATACGGTTTCCCAGTTATAAGATACTTCCACTGTTTCTATGCCTTCAATCGTTTGTCATTATAAGTGGATGAAATTTCACAACAGCATTGATGTCTTGTCCGGGCTGTGCTTTCTGTCTCAATATATCGTTGACCAAGATAAAGGCACAGATATGGACCAATGAAAGAAGATGAGCTGTAAACTTCTATTTCATATGCAGCTAAATAAACGTAGAGGTTTCTCATATATGGACAATTTTATCAACTTAGTGATGCAACCCCAAAATGACTAAATATGGACTGCCACAAAGCAAGACAGATTCCACCTCTAAAAAAAGCTAAATCTGATCACAACAAACATAAACAAAGGATAAAAAGAAGGATATGAACGCCACACTCTAGAATAGATGAGAAGAGAGTGATAAGTCAGGTTTAAATACCACAAGATTGAATCAATCATGATAAGTTCTGTAGCTCAACGAAGAACCCAAGAGGAGTTTCTCTCAATTCTTATAAAAAAGACGTCAAAAGTTGTTTTTTAATACATAAGATGCATATTTATATGCCCTAGGTCTAAACCTAACAAAAGAAGTGAAAACAAGCTTGTTTGGTATGTCCATTAGCCCAAAATTCGTAATACCCAATCTTAGTGGGCTAATAAGCCCATTTAAGACCCAACTGACTCTAATATATGCCCATTAAGTACTTAGACCACATTAATAATACTTGGGCGGTATGTTCCACCTTTAAGGCTTCTCTTTTGGCCCAAAATAACTTGTTTGGTGCAAATATCTTAAATCAGCCCATTAAGTGCTTCCTTCATCTTCTTGGCCCTTGACCTTATAATTGGACCATTTGGAATGCTCAAAGGACTTTAATAACTATTTACACATTGGCTCCTTGGTTCTCATCATCCCCCTTTTCTCAAAAGGATTTGTCCTCGAATCTTCACCTACGTCAAAGGGAGAAAGGTCAAAAACATTAAATTTAGCACTAATATTATACTCACTTGGAAGATCCAATTTGTAGGCATTGTCATTAATTCTCGCAACAACTTGGAATAGACCATTACCTCGAGGATGCAACTTAGTACGTCTTTGAGTTGGAAACCTCTCCTTGCCCATATGCACCCAAACCCAATCTCTTAGTTCAAATACAACTTTCTTGCGCCCTTTGTTTACTTGAGTAGCATATTGTTCAGTTTGTTTTTCAATTTGTTACCTCGCTTTTTCATGCATTTGTTTCACTATTTTAGCATTCTTTTTGCCAGCGAAGCTAGCTCTCTCATCAATTGGCAAAGGTGACAAATCTAAAGAAGTTAATGAATTAAAGCCATACAAAATCTCAAAAGGTGAAAGATTAGTAGTAGAATGCACATCTCGAATGTAAGCAAATTCAACATATAGCAAACACTCTTGCCAGTTCTTCAAATTCTTTTGAATAATAGAACGCAACAAAGTAGACAAAGTTTAGTTTACTACCTTTGTTTGCCCATCTATTTGTTGATGGCAAGTTATTGAAAAGAGAACTTTAGTTCCCAACTTATCCCATAGTGTCTTCCAAAAGTGACTCAAAAAATTTGCATCACGATCAGAAATATGCTTTTTGGCGTACCATGCAAATGAACTACTTCCTTCAAGAACTAATCAGCAACATTGTTGGCATCATCAGTTTGATGGCAAGCAATGAAATGTGTCATATTGGAAAACCTGTAAACAACAACAAATATCGAATCCCTACCCTATTTTGACCTAGGCAATCTCAATACAAAGTTCATAGAGATATCAACCTATGGTTCACTAGGAATGGATAAAGGGGTGTACAATCCATGAGGTAAGACCTTGGACTTGGCTTGTCTACAAGTGATGCACTTGTCACAAATTCGCTCAACATAACGCTTCATTTATGGCCAAAAGAAATGTTCATGCAAGACATCTAGAGTTTTCCTCACACCAAAATGATCCATCAATTTACCACTAGGAGCTTCCCTCGCATCCAACTCTCTCAAAGAGCACATAGGCACACAATCTGTTCTCTCAAAATAAATACCCTTCATGCCTATAAAACTTTCCAAATGCAACTTTTTCATAAGTCCCATCATCATTAGCAAAATCAGGATCATTAGAATATAAGTCTTTGATAGACTCAAATCCTAGTAATCTGGCACTTAAAGTAGAGATAAGAGAATACCTTCGAGATAATGTATCAGCAACCATATTATCTTTACTTTGCTTATACTTGATCACATAAGGGAAGGTTTCAACAAATTCCATCCACTTAGCATGCCTATTATGCAACTTTCCTTGTCCTTTCAAATGCTTCAAGGATTCTTGATTAGCTTATATAACAAATTCCTTGGGCCATAAGTAATGTTGCCAAGTTTGCAAAGCTCGAACTAATGCATACATCTCCTTATTATAAGTTGGGTAGTTAAGAGTTGTTGTACTCAACTTCTCACTAAATAATACAATTGGGTGTCGTTTCTGCATCAAAATACCTCTAATGCCAATACCTAAAGCATCACATTCAATCTCAACAGTTTTAGCAAAGTCAAATAAAGTAAGCAATGCTGTAGAACTCAACCTATCCTTAATAAAATTGAATGCATTTTCTTGCTCATCACCCCACTTAAAACCAACATTCTTTTTCACAATTTCATTCAATGATGCAGCTATGGTATTGAAATCCTTAACAATCCTCTTATAAAAGCTAGCCAAATTATGAAAGCTACACACATCAGTAATTATCTTAGGAGTAGGCCAATCACGAATAGCTCTAATCTTTTCCTCATCAACTAAAATTCCCTTAGTGCTAGCATCATAACCAACAAACACAACTTGATCTGTAAAAAAGAACACTTTTTAAAGTTAACATACAACTGTTGTTCACGTAAAACACTTAAAACACTTCTCAAATGATCAATATGCTTATCTAAGCTTTTGCTATAAATCAGAATGTCATAAAAAAACAACCACAAATCTGCTAATGATAGCATGCAAAACATGATTCATTAACCTCATAAATGTGCTAGGTGTATTAGTTAAACCAAATGGCATAACTAACCACTCATATAATCTATATTTTGTTTTGAAGGTTGTTTTTCACTCATCTCCCTTACGCATTCTAATTTGATGATATCTACTTTTCAAATCAATTTTAGAAAACACGCAAGAACCATGCAATTCATCAAGCATATCATCTAATCTAGGAATGGGATGTCTATACTTTACAGTGATTTTGTTGATGGCTCGAAAATTAACACACATCCTTTATGTCCCATCTTTTTTAGGCATAAGTAATATGGGAACAAAATATGGACTCATGCTTTCCCTCATATATCCATTAGCTATGAGTTCCTCCACTTGCTATTGAAGTTCCTTTGTTTCCTCAGGATTACTTCTATAGGTTGGTCGGTTTGGAATTGAAACACTAGGGATGCAATCAATTTGGTGTTTTGTTCCCCGAACTGGTAGCAAACCACTTGGAACTTCCTCGGGGAACACATCGTCTAAATCCTGCAAAATAGAAACAATAACACTTGGCAAAGAAGAGTTAATGTCATTAGTATGCCTCTTTGTAGAATAGTACAAACATAGGCTGTTTAGAAATAAAAGCTTTCTTAACATCGCTTTCTTTTGTAAAGAAACTCTCTTGTTTTCTCTCTTTCTCGTTTACACTCACTTGTTGCGTTTTCTTTCCTATTTTGGCATTTTCTCTCTTTGCACTCTCTTGCACTCCTTTCTTTCCACTACAGTAAGTTTCACACTCTATTTTCTCTACATTCTCATCTTATTCTCATACAATTATTGAGGTGTTAATGGTACAAGAATGATTGATTTTCCATTCATGGCCAAAGAGTACCGATTTTTGAATCCATCATGCATCACACGTCGACCAAATTGCCAAAGTCTACCCAAAAGAATATGACTGACTTGTATTGGCACCATATCACACAAAACCTCATTATGATATTTGCCGATACAAAATGAAACCAAAACTTGTTTGTCGACCTTCAATTCTCCATTATCACTCAACCATTAAAGAGTATATGGTCTAGGATGCTTAGTGGTAGGCAAATTTAGTTTTGATACCATCATTTCACTAGCTACATTAGTGCAACTCCCTCTATCTATGATCATGCTACACACCTTTCCTTGAATATGAAATTGAGTGTGAAAGATGTTCTCGTGTTGCACATCATCTTCCTCCTTTTCTTGCATATGTAATGCTCGCCTTGTGACTAAAGCCTCTCCCTCCACCATATATTGTTCTCCATCACTCTCATCATCATTTGGTGGTAATTCATCATTAGGTTCACTCTCATACTCAATGTCTCCATTTCCCTTCAAGATCATGGTACGTCGATTTGGACGTTGCGATGTGATATGCCCCCTGCCCAAACACTTAAAACACTTGATATCTTTATTTTGAGTTTGGAAATTAGAATTACCTTTCTCCTTTCCAGAGCTCACATCCTTGATCTTAGAAGACTCAAATTTAGGCATGTTATCACTATTGGAATTATAGTCTGCCTTCTCCTCCTTCTTGTTTGAATTTGATTTTCAAAGGAAACTAGCACTCGAATTCTGCCCAACTCACATGGAACCCTTCCTTTTAAGTTTCTTCTCCAAATTTATTGCCATATGAACCATGTCCTCAAGCTCCATATAATGCTGCAACTCAACAACATTAGCTATTGTCCCTATTTTTCACATGTAAAAATAGTGCCACGGTTGTGTCTCTATCCTCCTCAACATTTGCTCTAATTATGGCAATCTCCATCTCTTTGTGATAATCCTTAACACTTTTGCTAGCTTGCAGTGAGTCCTTGCAATTTTTGATACAATTTCCTATAGTAATGATTAGGAATGAATCTCTTTCTTATGATAGTCTTCATTTCTACCCATATACAAATAGGTATCTCATGATTTCTTCTTCTCAATGAAACAATCTGATCCCACTAAATAATTGCATAGTTGGTGAGTTCAACAACTGCACGCTTGACTTTCTTCTTTTCAGAATAGTTATGACAATCAAAGACCAACTCCACTTTCTTTTCCCACTCTAAATAGGCTTCAGGATCATTATTCCCTTGAAATGATGGAATGTTCATCTCGATGCTTACTAAGTCACAGTCATATGCATCATGTCTTCTACCAAATCTCCTTCCACCTCTATTATTGTTAAATTTTTCTAACAAGTCACCATCATCAAAATCAACATCATCCCCTCTATTATCATCATAAGACTTATTGTCGTTATGCCTCTCTCACCTTCTAGCATTAGGACCATCATGAACTCTCCCTCTATGCAAATATGCAATTTCAACATCTTATCTATCCATTGTATCCCCTATCTCTCCAAACATGATAGTAATGCACTCAAATTGTTGTTGCATTGCTTTGAGTATGAAGCTGTCACTATTGTCTCCTTCACCAAGAAGACGCTTATCCTTAAATGTCATGGTTGTAAATCTGTAAGAAAAATTAGAAAATCACCTCACCAACACTCTCTTACGTGTTTCCCTCAAGTTAGTGTCACTCAACACTCGTGTTTTCTCTCTTAAATTAGCTTTTGTTATAATGAGCTTACCCTCCTGCCTTTTACCACTCAAACTTGCTCTTTAGGCTCTTTAAATAACTAACCAAACAAAACCAAGATAATTTAACCTAAAGCAACAAACTCACAAGAATGTAACAAATTGGCAGATTTAGAATGATTGATAAGAACTCAGAAAACATAGTAGGAATGACAAACCAACAGGTGTTCACTTGATAAGATAGTGACTACTGTGCTCAAGAAACAAAAGAACTAGTCTGGTCGCATTTGTAAAAAGAAACACAGAAAGATAATTTGGTCAACTAGTGTTCAAGCTTTAACAATGCTGACTAGATTCTGATTTGCACATTTCTTTCTTTCTCTCTTTTTGATTTTTTTTTGCAAATCAAAATATAACAACTTGAGTAGGAATCTACACAACGTTACCCAAAAATTTGAACACAACAATCAAATGTTGAAATGAGCTAGAGCACAAATAAACACTTAAGGATATGAAGAGTCATAAACAAACAAAGAACACAAATGAAGAATCTGCCCAGAAAATGTAGAACTAAAAATGGGAAAACAAAAAGACACAAAGAATCAAGAACACAATCTACAAAATTTGCCCAAAAAATGAATCTGAATAGGAAATAAAACACAAACAATGAGAAAACAAAAGGACACAAAAGAATAAGAACACAATCTGCATAATCATTTTTTTAATAGATAAGAAGAAAAGAATGAATCCAACCTAATTTAAAGGCCAAAGCTCTGATACCAACTGATGCAACCCCAAAATGACTAAATCTAGACAGCCACAAAGCAAGATAGATTTCACCTCCATGAAAGCTAAATCAGGTTATAAGAAACACAAACAAAGGATAAAAAGAAGGCTATAGACTCCACACTCCAGAATAGATGAGAAGAGGGAGTGATAAGTCAGGTTTGAATGCCACAAGATTGAATCAATCTTGATAAGTTCTGTAGTTCAATGAAGAACCCAAGAGAAGTTTATGAAATTCTCATAAGAAGATGTCAAAAGTTGTTTCTGAATACATAAGATGCATATTTATATGCCCCAAGTCTAAACCTAACAAAAGAAGTGAAAACATGCCTATTTGGTATGCCCATTAGCCCAAAATTTGTAATACCTAGCCTTAGTGGGCTAATAAGCCCATTTAAGACCCAAATGACTCTAATATATGTACACTAAATACTTGAACCACATTAATAATACTTGGTGTTGGCCCCTTAATTTTTCTCGAGGAATAAGCATGATTTAAATAAATTATGAGGTCCTTATGGAATTATTTTGTGGAGTTAATTATTATGTTAATGTTGGTAAGATTTTATGACATAGGTTAATTGAATTGAAGTATTAAAGTTGTGAGA
>JANIJH010000002.1:43156053-43166094 GCA_024520975.1 Erythroxylum areolatum | reverse complement strand
CATCAGTACGGCGATCGGTCTCAAAGCACAATACACACAAATCTATACTTCATAGTATTTTTCCAAAACAACGCCAAATTCACTTAACTTAGAAACTCATAACTTTTAATTCCGATATCGAAAACTGTCAAACTTTATGGCTACAGAAAGCTCTCAACATAATCTACAAATTTCATGAAGATCATTTTCTCAAAATCTGCCTAAATCAAAAAGTCAACTCTCTACTCCAAAAAGTCAAATTTTCTAATTTCTTCAAAATTTTACACTTTCGCTTTCTATTTCTTGATTTTAACTTCCATTTCAATAATCTCATCCACTTAAACTTTCATAACCAAAACTAATCTTCAAAGTAATCAAAACTAATAAATTCTTTTTTTCATCAATTTCCTCAAGACATAAAAATTTCTATAACACAATTCATATCCGAAAACACTCATTGAATTCATTTTAATATTTCTAATTTCTACCGACAGTTTGGGGTCCAACATACGGTGCCCTAGGTACATGGTCACGGAGCTGGTTCTGTATTGATTACTTGCAACTGGTTAACCACTAGTTACAGAACTGGTTCTACATCGTTTACTTGTAACAGTTTTTGGTTAGTACTATATATATGCAATACGTGTAGAGGGCGACTCACTAAACTATTGACAAACACAATACCACCCACTGTTAGTAACTGATGCTCCCAGACACTGTCATACATGTTTTAATATACTCCGATCGGTAAATCTGTAATACCATCAAGGCATACCATAGGTTAAAAATTCATTTCCTTTTTATCAATAAATAACATAGTTTCAATGCAAAATCAATTCATGTAAAAATTTATCTTTTAAACTAAAATTCATATATTGTTAAAACATAAACTTATACTAGCAATATTCACTTGTAATATATCATTCACATAAAACTCAACATAAATATTCATTTCATGATAAAATAAAAACCAACTGCAGAAAATCAATTTAAAGTATACTATCAGTTTTGTAACTTTATTGCCAAGCATACTCAGGCATTCTGTGTCTCTCCTTTACCTACACAAATCACATTTCTTTTAGGCATTTATTTCCAAATTTAGTAATAAGGCATTAAACTATATTTTTTATTTAATCAAATTCAAGGTTAGTGTTTAATTGCATAATATGTATGCTAATCATATTTCCGCTTTAACTTTTGTAAGTTAATCTATTGTTCTTTATTTCAAAATCTAACTTCAAAAATTACTTAATACCATCTTTTACCCATTCTAACTCATCAATTTCTTCAAAACACTATCTCACGTAATTAATTCACCTTATGACTAAATATGTAATGCTATTAATGCTAACTTTTTCCATTTGATTTTTGACAATAACAACCTTAAAATTTCAGTTTAATTACACCTTAACCATAATCAAACTTCACCAACTCACAACAACAACTATATTTCCTCTTAAGGCCGAATTGCCCTCACCACATACATATATATTATCATTTTCTTTTCTTTTCAATTTTTCAACACAATTCACCTAAAATCCATGCTAAGTATCATTCAAACACATCAAACTAAAATTTACAAATTTTCTCCAACAATTTTCTAGCTTGGTCGAATTAATACACATCAATTATCCTTCCATTTTCTTACTATATCATATCACAAATACATGTTTTAAATCCTATAACATTATTCTATTCACATAATATCATCCCCAACCATTTAACTACAAAAATTCTCAAAATTACATAAACTTCATCCACTCCAAATTCATCATCTAAGCTACCAATCAGTTTCATTTTTATTTTCAACACACTAATTAGCTTCCTACATATATGAATTGAAGCTCAAACACATAAAATGAGATCATGCCAATTTTTAATCACAAAACCCTAACCTTGACCAATTCTTTCAAGCTTGATTTCTTCGTTTACGTTCTTGTTTTCAACCCTTAAATGCTTCCAAGCTTATTATCTACTCCATGGCAAGTCAGAAACCACCATTGCTTACAAAAAGAATCCATCCCACTTAAAAACTTTTAAAACTAGTAGGTTAAGTTAGGAAAACTAACCCCTTCTTTTTAAAATCTCTTTGGTAGTTGATAAGTGGCTAGACTTGATCAAAATTCCTCCAAAACACACCCCAAATCCATAAAAAATGGCAGCCCTATTCTTCCTCTTCTCCTTGGCTGAATGTCACCTTGGCTTCTCTTCTTTTCCTTTCCTTTTTCACTCTCACAATCACTCCCATGGTTGACTCTCCAAATGAAGCAATTTGTAAGGAAATTTTGCTTTCTATACTCTTTTAGTGCATTACACATGTCAATTTCTCATTGGTCATCTCAAATGACTCATTGCACACACATGTCATTTTCTCATTGGTTATCTCTAATGACTCATCACCATGTAATTAATGATTCTTAACCCTTAAGAAATCCTCTAGTTGGTCATTAAGTGTGATTTATTAATCCACTAATACCATTTTATACAAAAAGATCAAAATTCCCTTTAATGAATTTAATTCACCAACTAATTGAATTAAATTCCAGAAGTATTCCACAACCTTCTTATCATCAAATTGACCATGAAATACCCTAATTAGGGCCAATACTTATTGATTGGATGCTTTTAAAAAATTTCAAATGGGTTTAAAATCATCAATACCCATTATTATCCAAAAAAGGGCTTATTTTCAATTCGTTTCAATATCATTAAACTATAATACCTACTCTGGATATTTTCAATTCTTTTCGAGTTGGGTCCCCAAAGTCACTATTCAAGAGGAAATACTATTCACCCAAATTCTTTATTCATCTAGAAATAATATTCACCAAAAATAAAAATTTATATTCAAATGTAAGGAAAATTTTAGGGTTTTACATGATAAGAGTGTAGTGGTGGATATGAAGTAGGATCTACCTAACAATATACTTATTTTGAGGCATGGAAAAGATGACTTACTAGTTGAAGAATCAATTAGAGTCTCTTATATATGGAGACCAACCAATGCTTAACAAGGTAGGTAATGCAAACTAAATGGTAGGATGTTTATAAGAGAGGACTTTATAGAACTAATAGTGCTTGACCTATAGGGCCTGTAAGTGGAACTTCACGAAAGATAAACTTGTTGACTTCTTCCAGTCTAGTCCTAGGAGGGAGCCTCTATTGTGTACTAATGATGAGAAGATTACTAACTTATCAGCTATTAAGGAATGTTATCCTCCTAAAGGCCTTTTTTAAATTACTTCACTAGTACTAAAGAAGTATTATCCCCATCCAGTCTAGATGAAGCCACTGATCTCTCTATTCCAAATTTTAAAGGTGATCCTTCATCAATTGACATACCTTGCTCGAAAGTTTTTGACCTTATTTCATAACATAAAGACATTTCCTCCTCAGTTAAAACATTCAACATTGTTAATATAATGAAGTCAGTAACGAAGACTTTCTCTAAAGGCTCAAGGAGCCTACTTCATAATGTCAATCTTGTTTTGAAATGTAAGAGGCATTAACTCTCCCAAGAAGAAATTGGTCCTCAAAGACCTTCTCTTTGAAATAAAGCCTAATGTAATAGGTGTTTTGAAAACTATGCTCAAGATTGATAAATATAACAGACTGAATTGTTTAGAGAAGCATTGGGTATCTATTAATAATCATCAATTTTGATAAAATGGTAGGCTAATCATCACATATGAATGTCTCTCTGGTCTTTTCTTATGATTAACTAGTGCACCTGAATTTTAACTTAACTCAAGAGAAGATTAGATTTTTTGTCTCCTTCATCTATGGCTATCAAAATTTAGCTTTCTGGAGGAACTCTTTATGAAGCAAACTCAGACATATACATTTTTTTCTATTGCATCCTCATTGATTATTTTAAGGGAATTCAGTAATACCCTCTCTATATTTGGAGTTGATGGCAACTTATGCTTGAGAAATTACAATTGGAAGTTTAGAAATTATGTAAATGATATAAAGGCAATTGGACCAAAATTTGAGGGTAATTTTTATATTTATAGTATAGCAATAAGGGAGATGACATATTAAGAAGAAGTTTGATTGGGCATTGGTTAATAAAGAATGGATATTTAACTTCTATAAGACTAAGGCAATATTTGGAAATCCTAATTTCTTTCCTTAACATTTGGCCCCATTACAACCTTGAAAAATCTTTTGATTCATGTTATTCATGTGAATCTTTAGTAGTGGATAATTGAGAAGATATATAAAGTCATGGAATGTATTAATCATGAAAGGTGTTTGAGTGTACCTATATATTGATTTTGTTTTTAAACATAACTTGTCAAAGTTTACCCTTAGATTGTTTTGTTTTTGAAGGGAATTGATTGATCATGAGCACAAACATTGAATGTTTAATTATTGTCATGGTTTTGAAAGTTATTCCTCTTTTCTTTTGACTATCTATTCTTAAAAATATGGTTAAAGCGGAGTTTTTTGATTTTGATGTTGATCTTTAGTTTTACTCGATGATAGTCAAATGCTAAGTGTGGGAGAACTTAATAAGTGATTGATTGATTATATATTTATTCTGTAATACTTAGTGATTGATGTTATAATGTGTCTAAGATACTTCTTTTGGTTCATATTTTAGTTTAGTACAAGTTAGAGGAACAAGAATAAAAATGAGTTAAACTCACATCCATGGTGTTGTTCTATGATGTTTAATCTTATTTTCCTTCATGGAGCAAGAAAGAGATGAGTTATGGTGAATACGGGATAAAGAATGGAAAAAATGGAGTCACTGTGACTTATCTAGCCATGTATAGGAATATGTAACTCACTAGAAACATGTATGAACTCAATGACGCTATTTTAACCACCCTTAAGACCTATACGCCTATGTGGAGACTTGCACAACCATGTAAGTGAGATACATAACCATCTTAATGAGAACATGTATCTCCATAATTTCTACCAAATTAACATACATAGCCACTTACATGCATGTGTAACTGATAGTGGATAACTATGAAACCTTATTTTTACACTATAAAAGGGCAACTAAGAGGCCAAATCAATACAAATTAGAGACACAAAAGGAGGTAGATTCCTTCCCCTTTAGGAGTTATGAGTGGCTAATCTTTTTCTTTCCAGTTCAAAGGGGATATTAAGGATAATAAACATGTTTGAGCAGTGATCAATATTAGTGATGTTCTTCTTAACTATTTTTGGAATTGACTATATTATTCTACATCTAAAGTTTTTTCATTTATGTATGAATGATTTAGATAGGCATGCTAGATTATTCATATATGGATGAATTGTCAAAATCTAGATTGCAATTTGTAATTATTGTAAATCTCTTTCATATGTGGTAAACTAATGGTCGTGTATCATTAGAGATAACATAGCATAGGTTAAATGACTTGAGCTTATGTGGTTGTTACTTAGATTAACTTGTTTCCTATTCCATAATGCTACTGTCATACTAAATTTGGATAGCTTATTGTGGGCTGTTTGATAGCTAAACCTAATTAAAGAGATTGTTTTAATTAGGTATAACCTAAGGGAAACTAAGATTAAAAGAGCTTATTGTTAATCTACTATTAATAGTTACCTAGTTTCTAAGAGAGGTACAAGAATAATATGATGATTGATTGTGCACATTCATGTGAAGGTTAAGATTAAACCATGAATTGGATTCAAAGCCTATTGACAAATCCTTGCAATTTTATATTATTTGATTTAATTTGTCTTTCATAATTTAGTTTAATTTTATTACATCAATTGAATTCAACCAAGACTACCTAATCCTATACACTGATTCATTCATTATAAAAACTAATCATATATTCTTTGTGGATATGATCCTTTCTTACCATTACTACAAATTTAGTTATACAGAGTTAAGTATTACTTTCTGGTGTGTTTCACATGGAACTATTTTCTATTATTATGAACTAAATTTGTTTAATGCCTAGTAGGATGAACCTTAAGATGGACCTTGTAATTTGATTCTTTATTTATTCAGTTTGATTATTGATTCATTGATATTCAATTATGTGTTTCGATTAGTCCTTAAATTAATATATCTAGGATATTGATTCATGCATGATTTCATGCCACTAAGATTGAACAATCCTTTGGTATAAATATATCTACCTAACTGAAAGGAGTTGTATGCAAACTGAAGGTAGGTCGACATAAATCATTTAGATTAAGGTCCAAACTTATAGTGAAATTCACAAATTGATTAATGTAATTTTAAGAGTTTTAACTAAAAAGAGATTTTAGTTAATCAAACAATGATTAGGTGTTGATAGTATAAACCAAAAATATTGACATAAGATAGGAATTTCTATGGTCCAATGATCTTTAATTAAATTACGTGATAAAGGGTCATTAACTTAAGAAATATAAAATGGATTCATTACCTAGGTAATGTTTATTTGAATTGGTTAATTCTCTTATGATCTAGGTTCTTAGTTATTCTTTATCTAAAAAAAAATACACTTGCTTTGAGATCTATAGGGTAGGAATCTTGGTTATCATTAGTCATTTAATAATCATCTACATAGTAAAGTAAATTATAGATATTTTTTTTATCTTTATAGTTCTCATAGTACCATCAGAAATAACCTCTCTAGCAGTTAGTGGTAAGGTTGTATACTACTAGACCTCCTTATACTTCGTGTATAAGTGAGACTTTTGTTGGAATATTGTTTTAGTTGTCATGGTACCAACTACCCTTTTCAATAACCCTTTTGACTACCTAATTAATGGAATCTTCCTCAATCCTCAAGAACCCAAATGTTCAAAAACATCGGGGAAAACTCTCCCACTCAGAACATGGAAATCTGTAGTATCTGGTTTGGTGGAGGAATCCATGGATGCTAAGGCTTTGGCCTACTACCCTCCAGAGATTAAGGATGATTAGATATTTGTCATCCCTCTGCCGGAGCTAGCGAAGAGAGGAGCAGACCAACTCTGAAATGCTCTAATTGGCCTCTTCATTAATAAGTATCCAACATACGCTTTAGTTCAAAGAGCTTTATCGAAAACATGGCTAGCTTTCAGATTAACTGATACAATAATTACGAGCTTAAATAAATTCCTATTTAAATGTAATTATGAAGACGGTCTAAATTCAGTATTGGAGAAGGGCCCTTGGCACATCCAAGGGAAACCTTTACTCTTGGTGAATAGGAAGAAATTAGACATGCCCCGGTATAGACTAGATTCTATAATATCCCATATGAATACTAGAATAAGGAGGGATTGGGTAGAATAGCTAGTGCGGTGGGGAAACCGCTTCTAATGGATACTAAGATGAATAAGATGTCTAGTGTTTAGTATGCTACAATGTGTGTGGAAATAGAACTATAGACTAATTGGCCGATAGGTTTTCAGTTGGCATCTTATAGTGAAGATGGATAAATTATTTTTTAGGAAATCTAGATAGAGTATGAGCGGAGACCTGAAAATCATATGCAGAAGAAGGAATGGAAACCTATAGGTTGAATTTTTGAGAGTGGGTTCCAAAAGGAGTTGGATATAGAGAAGGTTTCACAAAAAAGTAGTGCTAATCAACAAAAGGAGTTTGGACAGCAACAGATCCATGAGGAAACACAATTCAATCCAAATGAGAACAAAACTTCAAAGGCTATAACTGATTAAAAAGGTGATAAAGAAGCTCAGGGGAGTCAAGATGATCCAGAGGGATGCCTTGCAGATGTTGATCCCCCTTTTGTAAGAAAATTAGGTAATTCCTTAACTTCTTTTAATTTTGATTTGGTTCCTAATAACCCTGTTAAAGTTCAGAGTCTGAGTTTTAATGATGATATAGAGGAGGTGTCTACTATTAGGAAGAGTAGGAAAACTAGGAGAAAACAAAAGTTGTAAGTCATGGTCTTTATAGATTTAGCATTTTGGAATGTTAGGGGTCTCAATAATCTAAAAAAATAATTAGCTGTGAAATCTTTCCTTAAGTTGCTGTCTGGTTCTTTTGTTTGCTTGATTAAATTTAGAATAAAGTCTCTTTCTCTTTTGAATAATGTGTGCTCTTCTTTATTTCCTAAATGACTTATTTATAACAATTTAGCTCAAGCTTCAAATGCTAGATTAGTGTTATCCTCGAATTCGAATTATTACATGTGCTCTCCTATTGTCTCTACTGATCAATTGATTCACATGGAGGTCACTGCCCTTAAAAGTGAATTGGTTTTTTTTGACATGTGTGTATGGCTCTAATAACTATAATCACAGAAAGTCTCTCTGGTATGATCTTTCTAATATCAAGCTGAGTGTGGGTAGTAAACCATGGGAAGTTACTGGAGATTTCAATGTAATTTTATTTTTCGAGGAGGTTGAACCTCTTAGTACTTCGACTCTTACTAGTATGAAGGATTTTAGGAAGTGTGTTGAGGATTATGTGTTGTATGACCTAAATTCTAGAGGACCAAGTTTTACTTGGTCCAATAAACAATCAGGGGATCTCTTCATAGCTAGAAAACTAGATAGAGCTCTTGTCAATTCGGATTGGGGTTCTTGCTTTCGTAGATCCTATAGAGTTATTCAAAATCCAAACATCTTAGACCACTCCCCCATAATGATTAGATCCTTAGGAAACCAGCAAAGAAGACATTCTTTTTTCAGATTCTCTAACTTCTTAGTCTCTCAGGAAAATTCTCTGCATATAGTAAAAGATGCCTGGTCTTCTCAGGTTTGGGGAACTTCTATGTTTTGTGTGGTCTCTAAGCTCAAATTAGTTAATAAAGCTCTCAAATCTCTAAATTCTGATCAGGTAGGGGATGTAAACATTAGAGTTGAAACCTATCAAGCTGCTCTTAATCATATCCAAGATCAAATAAGTCTTTGGCCTAATAATCCTCACTTGGCTGCCTAGGAAAATCAAGCCATTACCAATCTGATTTGTGCTTTAGGGGACTAGGAGTTATTTTACAAACAGTCTGTAACACCCCGTGTTAGGGGTTAGAATACTGAGAAATTTCAGTGCACTTTATGCTTTGCATAATTGAGTTTTCACTTATATGTGCATATGCAATTTTGGACACAGACAAATATTTCTACATGCATTCATTGACATTTTTGGGTATAATTGGTTTTAAAATTTCAATTAAGATGAGAATTGTGGTTTATTAGTGATGAAAATCTATTTGGAGATTATTAGTAATATTTCAGAATTTTTAGTGAATTTTAAGAATTTCTGAATTGTGGTATTTAAGGACTAGGAAAATATTAGAAAAGGGACTAATGGTAGTGAGACTTATGTCAAATTAAGTTGGTGACACATATAATGCATGTAAAGAGGATACGTGGTTAGTTTTGAGAACACTGTAGTTTCTGTTGTTCATCGAATTAGGTAGGTGTTCATCGAAGATCACTGAACATTTTTCACCGACTACTATTTTGGATTCTACTTTATTGTTAACCTTTACAAATTAAACAATTCAGTCCAGTTAGGAATTTGCTCTTATCTGGTCCTGCTATTACCTGCCACCGAACCCTGTCTCCACTCTCTCTGTTGAAGAATTCTCAGAAAAATCAAGTAAGTTATGGTTTAGTTTTTTGGGTACTATGTATATGATCTTAATAATGTTTTGTGTGCTGGAAATAGATACATACATGAGTTGGATGATGTTTTATGTGTTGAAAATGATCACAAGCATGAGTTGTGTGTGAAATAAATATGGTGAAAGTGATGATGAGATGACGTTGCAGTTAAGAGAGCGATTTTGAATGAGTTGATAATATTGTGTAGGTATTGTAACACTGATTGCAGTTAACTTAAACAAAAACTTAGTGAAGTAGAAAGGTTTCAGATGATTTGAGTGGCTGTGATGAATGAGTTTTAATGGAAATAACGTAGCAGTAGAGAGAGAAAGCTCAGACTATACATTCAGTTTTGAAGTTTGATCTTGATTCTTGAAGTTTTCAGTTGTTTTCAAGGTAGATAAGTTGCAAAGAGTGTAAAAATGCAGAAAATATGCATTAAGAATGGTTTTATCGAGTTGCACCTTGGATCCGAGGGAATCCATGCAGTGAGTGAACACTCCGGCCAGGCTCTCCCAGGTGCTCGTAAGA
>JANIJH010000002.1:43125186-43139849 GCA_024520975.1 Erythroxylum areolatum | reverse complement strand
TTTTGGAGTAATGTACAGACAAGGAAAAACTGACAGTTATGTAAATTACTGCTTTTGATGATATGAAATGAGAAAAATTTATGGTTTCAAAAATTATTGATTTTCATATTGATGCTTTATGATTATTGATGCCATGTGAAGTGTTAGTGTTTGCTCGTAGCGCACCCTTTTCTTAGGATATGTATCGAGATGACCTCCAGGCATCTCGGTGTATACCCTATGGTAAGGGGGTGCTACAATATTTCTATGAACTTCAGAAATATAAGCTTTACACCTATCTCCAACAGTTAAGACTATTGGTAACTCAAACATATAATCACTCGGTTCTACATTCTTAGCCATCAATTGCTCTTTCGATGTATTCTTACTCAGACATATAGCTTCGGTTGTTTCTTGTGTTTTCTCTAATAGTCTCTTTATTAGGTATCACACATACTTCTTAATCCAATCACAAATATCATTTTCTTGAAAGTCGGATCTGTTTTCAATTCCTCGATAAGGTTCACAATTTCTAAAGCCTCAATTTGGGCTTTGCCAATCCTTTTATGCATAACTAATTTTAAATTTCAATAACTACTAATACTTCCTTTGCCCCTTATCAGCTCAACATTCTACATTTTTTATCACACTAGATTTGATAACCTCAATATCCAAATTTGTGATACTCTGCTATTGAATTTTCTATTCAATGCGTTACATTGCAACACTAGCTTTATTAGGAAATACTCATTTGCACAATCATTTCAATCTTTTCCAACTCAATAATTACCTTAATCTTTATTAATTTGTATATTCATATATATATATCCAAAATGTTTTTCTACATATAATATCCCCAAACTTTCAAAACAATCACTATTGCAGCAAGTTCCAATTCATATATCAAAATTCAGCTCATGAGGCTTCAATTTTCCCTATGTATGCATAATCACTTTATAATGTTGCAACAGATTCCATCTTAATCTCTAATAGGAAACTCTATTGTATATATTGCAAAATCTCCAAATCTGAATGGCATAAGTAACATTGGGGTTATAGTTCCTCAAAAACTCTTTATACAATTATCACTCATACAATTTACACTATTTTTTCCATTGAGTGTTCAAAATGTTCTGTTTACTTTTCGAACACACTCAAAATACAATCTATGATCATAGTCACTAATTGATATAATTTTGTTTGGATCACTTTAACCTTCAATATCATGTTGGGGGCATTGTTAACTTTAACAGATATAACTTAAGACTTTTTATGCCCATGATTTGCTTTCATAATTCTTTAAGTAACTAATTCCTCAGTGAAGTAGTATTATCGCATGTTATTCTCAATTGCCCAATTAACTCCCATTCTCAAATGATTTTCTCAGTTCATTCGATTTCCTGTGATTTCACATTGACTTACTCTAATGTCTGCTCATTCATACTAGCTTCTCCACACGTTTCAATTTATTTGATATCTCAATTTCCTATGTTGGTAACCCATTCACCAAATCTGATTGATATCTTTTATACTTAATGTCACCTCAAATTCAAGAATCCATCACATATTTGGATACTTTACATCAACAAAATGCATACACTCTCAGTAGCATTTTATAACTCTTATGCTTGAGTCTTCGTTAGGGATATGACTCCAATATTTACTTTTGACTCATTAACTACTCATTTCTGATTTGCTCCTTCATTAATCATTCTTAAATTGAATCACCTAGTTTACTGAACCTATCTCAGTGAAATTCTTTTTTAGAAGAAGATTTCTTGATATTATCCTCGATACTGCTCATGAAGTCCTTATCAATCAACTATTTTTTTATGATTTATTATCAATCATTCTTAGTACCTCCAAAAGATCAATTTCAACTTTTCATAATATCCCAATAAGATCACTTTATGCCATAACTTATATGATTAGAACATCCTTTATAATAAGGCTCAGTAAGGCATTAAGCAAATTCATTTACTCTAATACCTTGGTATATATACCATCAAAATCAATGCATCTTATCTAGAGATGTATTTATGTTAATTTACCAATTAATAATGAAATTTGAATTCCAATTAATTCTAGACAACATTTCTATCCTTGTTCCTACCCATGATTGGGGTATCCCCACACGATCTTGATAGAAACCTATTTTTTTTTTGTTAGGCCACTAGCACACCCTGCACTTTCCTTCTCTCATTATCAAACATACTAACACCAATTTTCTAGAATTTACCTTTTCCGAGGCTACCTCATTTTGTAATGAGTCAACTGCTATATCGAGTACATCATTTCTTCTCATTTGATTCATCATCTTTTTCTTTATCTCATTCATACATAAAATCCTCTCTTATATTTACTTCTAACTTTCTGCTTACTACACATCATTCATTTCTTATTAAGTCATTTATGACTATTTCATTCCCCATTTTCTCTTTCCTCATTTCCATCTCATTTTCCTATTGTCAATTATTCATCTTACATATATATATATATATATAGATATATATATTCGCAATCCATTCAGAGTTATAGATGCATATTCATCTTGAAATTCTGATGTCAATATCACAGACATATTATTACGTTAAATCATAACTCTTATTACATTTATCCGACACTCATTTCAAGTCCAAGTCTAACTTTTCAAAGTTATAGCAAATTTTATTTTCTTTCAACCTAGCTTATACACTTTAAATCTCATCATTCATGTTTATATCCCTTCTTTCCTCAATCAGTCCATGACAATGAATTCACATCTGTTTCACATTGGAGGATATATTACCACTATACAATATTGACATCACCAACATCTCAACTTCTAAACTCCATAACTTTTGATCCAGAACTCCAAAATTTACAAACTTTATATCAATGGAAAGCTAAGAGAAAGATCTAAAATTTTATGAAGACATTTTTGTCAAAATTTTCCTAGATCAACACATAAAATTCATGAAAGTTCAGATCAAAAATTTCCACTCTCACTGTTCATTCCTAGAATTTTCAGACAACTTCCACTTTTCAAAAACCAACACCTCAATTTTTAATCTACTCCACTTCACTAAACTCATTCACCACAATTTACACTACCTATAAAATGAAATTTTAACCAAGTTCAATCAAGAAAAACCAATATCAATAGTTGACTCTTCATGCTCTGCCATATACCATTCACTGCATTTTCAACTTTTTTATCAAATTCACTATTTTCTTCTCAACCTTCATTTTTGCACTCATTCCCATCTTATACCATCATTTTACAATTACTCTTCACTCAAAAACCATTTTCTTGATCAACACACACACACACACACATACATATATATGCACAGTGATGAAACAGAAAAACAAAGCATACCACCTTTTCATTCTTTAATTTCCTACACTCATCTTATACACCATTTCATTGCTATTTCTAACTCCAAAAACATTTTTGTATCACCCACTCACTAACAATCCATAAAAAAATAAATTAACACTATAATCAAAAATTTCATTCCACCAACACAGTATTCATGAATATGTACACGTATATGCCATTTTCCATGCAGATGATAGAAATTCATCAATTTCATTTCATAAATCCAAAACTCTAAAAGATTTTCTCGATACTTGTTAAAGATTCCAAAATCTTCAACTATCTTTAAGCCCTAATCTCATGCAAAATCACGTAATCCACTGTGAACACTAACCAACTACTAGTTTTTCTTAAGGCAGAAGAAACCACTTGCAAGGTGGGGTTGGCATTGGAGAAGGAAAAGCACAGAAATCTTTTAGAAGGGTATTTGATGAAAAACTTTGTGTATTGAGAGGAAATTTGAAGAAGGTGATGAAGAAGAAAGAACTTAGAAATATCACACTTAACCTTTTTAACTCTCAGATAACATAACTTACTTTCTACAAGGTTCTAAAAATCACTTAGTCAGTGACAATTCTAACATTCCTAATGCCTAAACTCTAACCAAGTTCCTTTTGAACTAATTCCCTTAATTCTCATCTTTACAATCCAACTATCTCCAATCATCATTAATTCCTATTCCCTTTTTTTTTCCATAATTACTCTTTAATTTTTGAAATTCACCAAAATTTACAAAAATTCAAAAATATCAGAATTCCATTAATCAATAATATTTCCAATATAAATTAAATTCAAATTCTCAAAAAATCCAATAGTCACAACTCAATCCAATTATACCCGGAATTATTCATAAATGCATGTACAATTATTTTCATGTGAAGAAAAATTTACTATTCACGTATATGTGTATGCCATATTATGCATGAGCATGAAAATGTAAATTCTAAGCTCTCATTGAGCACTCTTATTTACTATTCTAGCCTCCCCGTAGGTAAGGGGATGTTACAGGGATTGTATCTACCTTCCATTCTTCAAAATCCATATATTCTTCAAAATCCATATATTTCGTTCTTACAAGCTCTCCCTTATGTGGAAGAGATAAATCAGTTTGGAAACTTTGAGTAATTAAGGTTTTTGTGTTTAATAAGGATTTCTAGGGTTAAATCACATTATTACGGTCAAATTTAGTTAATTATATTTGATCAGAGTTTATTAAAACAAACATAATTAAGAAAATAGCTTAAAACTAATTTGATTATGATATGACATGTGAGTATATCTTTGTCACACGACATAATAGAAACCATGTCTAATAAAAAATAATAAATATATGACATGTTAGTGCTAATGTGATAGATAATAGCTGGAGACTTTTAAATTCTAACTTGTATTCTAATAAAAAAATTATAATAAAAAACATACTTTTTGCCATTACAAATATATCAAGACAATTATATGATAATGAAGGCCCATTTTATTATAGATCCACAAACTTATAAGGGTTGATTTAATTTAAATGCAACATCTATTAATAAAAATAGTAAATAATATATTTTAATCCTAATATTTAAGTTAAAATATCAATTAAACCTTAATATTTCGAATCATTCATGAAACTTAACACTTTAAAATCTTTAAACTTGAATCCTGAATAAAAATCTTGACGAGTTATACCTCCATCTATTATATGCCATATTAGGCTATTATAACATTTTTTATTTTTATTAGCTATGTGGTTATTACTTTATCATGTATATGCCACATGTTATGTGGGAGCACTCATTTTAATTAAACATAAATTAATATTAATAAAAAATTTTCTTAAATTTTAATTACTTGAACCTAGCCCTAATTGACTCTAATAACCCTAATTTAATCAAAACAATTCAACTTAATCCTAATTTAACAAAAAAACTTATTCCCAATCTTACATCTCCATTTCATGACTTTCTTCTTCTTATTTAAATTAATTTAACCAAAAAACCATTTGAATTTGGTCACTCTAATTAGTTTTTGTTCTAAGAAGTGGTATTGGTTTGGTTAATAAGTTCATGAAAAATGGCTCTATCGACAATTTCCTACTCACTAGAGAGCACCAAGTAGAACTCAACCATGGATAACCTCCTCTCCATCTTGAATGACAACGATCGAATCTTAACCAAATCGCTATCCTTTTCCTTACTCCTCCTTCCTTTTACTATTGCCATACACAGAACATCTTGTTCTTAGCCTCTACCACGATCCTATCTTTTCTCCTCTTTAATTTGCATTTCTGCGACACTAGTTTTTGCAAAATTGGAATAGAATAGATAGAACTAGTAGTAGCAGAATGAACTATATGAACCTCATATAGTCAATCAAGGATAAACAAAGACTATCTATCAATTGTTATTGAAAAAACAAGTAAAAATTAAATTGGAGCAGCTTATTTGAATGCAAGGTATCGTGAGAATCACTGCGCTAAGTCGAAAATACCCCTCTACGGTGTAATAGGACAATGGGATTCGATCCCAAAGGTTAACACCTTCTCCACCAGCTTTGGTGCACTTTAAAAGGCGGAGTAGGAACTGCCTACGAGAGCAAAAAGTAAAGACTTGTGTTTGATGAAGCTTAAAAAGAGCAAATATGAACAATGCATGATAAACTTTTATACTACAGATGTGAATGAGTGTGTAAAGAGGTATTGAATGTTGTATGGAAAAAAATGAAAGAAAGCACGACAAATTGAGAATCAGAAGTGGGTGTAAAGCAATGCATAGGTCGTATATATATATATACTAAAAATAAGAACATTAGCGTGCAATAATAACGACAATTAAACTGCATGAATGTAAGGCATTATTGTAATAAGTTGGGACATTTTGGACATTTGTGTAATAAAGATGTAAGACATTATGGTGTAATAAAGTGGGACGTTTTTGAACAATCAATATTAACAATCCCCCACTTGGTCCAAAATGTAAGAAACAAACAGTCACAGTTTAAGAGAAAGATTGACGAACAATTAGGTGAACTAGTTATTGAACCTGGTGTCTAAGAAAATCAGAGACTGAATTTGTTAGAGAAATAAACAGTCTCAACATGCCCTAGTCTCATGATCACTCTAGAGAGATAGCCCAAACACTCTCATAGGAGGGTGGCTAGCCCCCCATAATCACATAGGCGAGTCTATCAAGTGTGTACTACTTACACCACCCATTCTTGGGCTATAGAACTCATTAAGGATTAAACAATCCAATCTCATCAAACGCAGTAAAATTATTCTAAAGGACTCAATGCAACAACTCAATGTATATCAATATTATTCCACAAATAATGTACAAGTAAGTAGTCACCACATAACTTCGTTTTACCCATTGAACTGTTGGAGTTATGTAAATATAATGCCTTGGAAAGCAAGTGTATTTACATGTAACTTAATCTTCTTCTAGTTATGTTTTTGTAATGAAAATATTTATTATTAATAAAACAAAAAAAGTGATTTTGTTTGTATAAGCATAATATAACTAGTCATAAGGAACCAAGATTCTTTTGTTAATAATATACATATACATGAAGATATATGGGAAACATGTATATTATTATAATGTAAATTAATTGATTCACAGTTGAATAATCAAGTTGGTCGCTTGATTATAGTTTAAACTATAGTGTTGGGATTTATCTCCATGTAAGTAAAGGAGTTTACTTCAAGGGAATAATGAGTTTCATATCATGATAGTAGTTGACTATCGATAATGGCACTATTAAGTGAATCTAGAATCAAGTATGTTTTCAAGAATAAAGTAGGCCGTTACTTTAGTCTTAAAACATACATTTTAGCATTTGTTTATTATGGACCACAATCTTGATGAGTGGTGAACTAATATGTGTTTCATTATAATTCTTGATATGATCATAATGGATTTTTACAGAGTATTAATCCAGTGTCTACATATTGGAATTATTAATTGAAACATGTATTAGGGAACATTCACTCAAATAAAGAGTTTATAGTGATATCATCACTTCTAAATATTTTATGGAGATTGGTGATTAAACTGGTGCAAGGAGTTTGATGGACTAGCTACCATCAAGTCTTAACACCAAGATGAGATCTTGTGTGTTAATCACTGTATAAAGTAAAACAGGAGATCTACAAGAAAAAATCAATATAAGGGCAAAATGGTAATTTTACCCTTTGATGTTCAAATGGCTATAATAAGGTTTATAATAGGGTTTGCAATTGGACATCTTACTTGAAATATGTGTTCTCATAATATTTAGTAATTCAAGAGTTTAACTAATTTTCTTTAGTGGAATGAAATTTAGTTAATAAGCTAGAATTAATTCTAATGAGATTAAATTAATTCTAGGCTTATTGGAGCTTGAATTATTTAAGTCCAATAAATGGAGATTTTAAAGCCCATGATTGAATGTTGGGCTTGCACTAATTAATGGTTAATTAGAAGCCTAAATGAACATCTAGAAATGCACTAGACTTTGGTTTAATTTGATTAATTAAACTAAAACAAAATTCTTAAAGAAATAGAAGGTGCAATTTCAATTTTATTAGGGTTGAATGTGTAGCTGCACATTTAACATTGAGTTTCTAAATAAAGATGGTATTTATCATGTTTTATCATCATTAAATGGAGTAATGATCTTACCATTAAATGGTTTAATGGTTGTCTTTTAGTGATGGCATGTAATGTAACCTTTTAGCATTCATTTGATTAAAGATGAAACAGGTGTATTTGATGGATGATCTTCCTTCTTTCATCACTAAAACCAAAATTGACAAGTCATTTTAGGTTATTGGTCTTTTCATATAGCTATCTTAAAACAAATGAGAAGAGTCTCATTTAATGGCTTCTTTATGTTTGATTAAAGAATGAAGTGATGCATTGGATGCTCTTCTCTTCTTTCTTGTCATGTATAACCAAAACTGACAAGGTGTAAGAGAAGTGTTCTTGTAGTTTTTGAACTCTCTCTCCTTTCTTGCATTAGCCGAAATTTGCATGAGACATGTCTCATCTTTGGCTTCTTTCTTCTAAGAAAAATCTCCTCTAAAGTTTTCTACTCTTTTCCCACCAAAGGATTTTGTTAACCAAGTTGTCCAAGAAGAACAAGTGGTAAATCGAATTGGTCGAGGATACAATATTGAGAAGAGGATACAATAACGAGAAGAGGATACATCACTTAGGAGAGGATATATTGTCGAGGATAGGATAGCACAATGAGGAGTTAAAGCTGTAGTGAAGGAGTTGGTAATATAATCTCCATCTTATTCTTATGATAATTATTTTCCATATACTGTATCATGTATGGCTTGGTATGTTGATTTGGTAATCTTGCTTCCGCTATGTTTTGATTTCTAAAAATGTTTTGAAATCTATCGTTTTAGCCAAATCTTGTTTTTTATTTTCCGATCCAATAATTGGTATCAGAGTCATTTTTATTATGCATGATTTCAGTTCCTACATATGATGCATGGGTTGACAATTATTTTTTGTATACTGCATATTTTTATTTGATAGAAATATATATGGTATAGGTGTTGCTCTTTTGGTTGTCCATAGAATTTATATTTACCATATAAGATTTCTTCATTTGGTTTGTAACAAGGAGGGTGGTCTATCATCACCATGTTTCCTCCTTGGCTTTATTTTTCTGTTTACTTTGATTTTGTAATGTACAAATTGATATAATGATGAAGATGAAACAACCATGGGTTAAAGAAATGAAGAGGTAATAGTTTCGGTGTATCCTTTTGTTGTGGCATAGTTTTGGTTTTGACAAAATCAAAACGCTAGATTTTTCTTTCAATGAATCAAGTTTCGGTTTTAATGTAAAGACATGTGCTAGATTTTTATTTCAATGAATCAAGTTTTAGTTTTGATAAAAAAACAAAGTGCTGTTTTTTGTTTTATTAGAACAATTTTTGGCTTTGATGAAAATATATTGTTGGAATTTTTGTTTTCAAAGTGACAAAATTCGGTTTTATAAAATTCCATTACATAATTTTTACCGAATAGACCGGGTCATGTGAGTGGAAAGTTTGAAGTTGAAGATTCAAGTCTAAGAAGATTATTTTGGGCCTAAAAGCCTTATGATCTTTTTTATGTTCTAGGATGGACAATCAAAAGTGGTTTATTAGTTCATGAGATGAATGGATGAATGGATGCAAATAATATATGATATTATGTAATTGTATGCCATTTAGAAAATTGCCAACCCTAGGCTTTGCCATGCATTCATTATATATGAGATAAATAATGAAGCAATATAGGATGGATAATAAATTGCATCTAGACAAGATGGTATTTATTAAAACTTAAAGCTTAAAAAGATTGAGTAGGAGAGGATGCTCATATGAGAGTCCACGGTCTCCATATGATAGCCCATTTACATATCGTGAAGTGTTACTCCCCACTGGAGGGCATGAATCCTAAATCTTGCATGGTTTGGGTTTCCCTAAGGATAAGTCCACTCATTGGTAACAAATGTGACCTCCCACCGAGGCATGGTTTGTAAGCACCTTTAGTAGATGAATCAAATGGTTACACACTCAACATTTTTTATCAAACCTGCCCACTGTAGCTCTATTAGTAAAAGTATGGATCAAATTATGATGCTTTTTAAAAAGTTAGGCATGAAGATGCTTGGTAGCCTTTTGAGTGGGAGGGTCCTGGTTTTTCTTTTAATAGATAAGATGGCCCATCGTTACTTAGTCTATTATAGATAAGAAAAATAACCGTTGTATAAAGATTTAATTTTTTAAGTTTTGTTAAATCTATCATCATGCATATAGGCATCATGATTTTATACAAAGTTCCAGTGTTGTTGACTAGTTTGCTTACTCTTTAATAATTATTATTTTCAGACATAATCACCACAAAATAAATCCAATTACTTTGATCTTGACAAATAACAAATTGGAAAAAGGAGAGAATTTTAATGAATGGAAACATAACCTAGACATTGTTCTTTAATATGAATGAATTTCACGGGTATCAATTGAAAATGAGCCTACATCTCTGGGTGGAGATTCAACTCCTGAGCTAGTCCAATAATATGAGCGATGGCAGAATGCTGATAAGACTACTAAGTGTTATATTTTAACTTCTGTTAGCGATATGTTCTAAAAGCAAATTGCTTGTATGAAAACTACTAGTGCAATGGTCCATCACCTATATGAGATATTTGGTATGAGGACCAGGTCTGTAAGGGTGAAAGCTATCCAAACCTTTCACAATCTAAAAAATAAAATTAGTGAACCGGTGTGGGATTACATGCTTCAGGTAATCTCTACGGTCACTGAGGCTAAGGTGCATAGGGCGGAAATGGATGCAGACACGTAGATGATTATGATCATCAATAGCTTAAACTCTTCTTTTCAGCAGTTTAAGTTGGACTATAAGCTCAACAGTAAGGACTACACCTTGAGTGAGCTGATGAATACCCTTCAGAGTACGGAGGAGATATTAAATATCAAGGCTCATGGGCCAGAAGCTAATGTAGCATCTTCTTCTAAGCCCAAAGGTAAGGACAAGCAAAAGAAGAAGGGTCTAATGAAAAAGAAGGCTCAAATAGGGGTCAAGGCCTAACCCATGAAAAAGAAGGCCAAATAGAGCATTAAGGGAAAATGTTTCCTCTGTGATAAGATAGGCCATTAAAAAAGAAACTGTTTAGTCTACCTTGAGTCCCTCAAAAGAAAACAAAGTATGGGATTCCTAAGTTTGTTTGGAACTAGAAATGTGGCAGATTTATCTGATTCTTGGATATTAGATTCAGGAGCCACTAACTATATTTGCAATTCTTTGCAGGGGTTCTAGCAAAGGAAAAGACTACTTAAAGGTCAGTTTTAAGTCAAGATAGCAGATGGATCCTATAGTGGGAGTAGTTATCTTGGACTTTCCTAATGGACATATGTTATATTTGGAGAATGTTTATTACATGCCAATGATTGTAAGGAACATGATTTCTATTTTTTGTCTAATAAAATTTGATTATTCCTTATATTTTGAAAACGTTGTTTCAATATATGAGAATAAGGATTTTATTTGTAATGGAATAATTAAACATGGATTGATCTTTATAAAACCTAAGACAGGCTCACTAAACACCACAGATTTGATAAAACCAAGACAATCTAATGTCTCTAACATTAATTCAAAATATCTGTGGCACTTAAGAATGGGTCATATCAATCAGAAAAGACTTGACAGGTTAGTGAAGGATAGGATCCTTACGGGCTTGGATAATGATCCATTTCTCACTTATGAATCTTGTATTGAAGGAAAAATGAACAAGGCCTCATTTCCTTCCAAAGGAAATAGATTTGAATCCACGTTGGACCTGGTACGTACTGGTGTGTGGGCCTATGAACGTATAAGCTAGAGGAGGTTATGAATACTTCATAACTTTTATAGATGATTACTCTAAACATGGCTATTTGTATTTGATGCATAAAATGAGTGAGTCCTTTGAAAAGTTCAAAGAATTCAAAGATGAAGTTGAGAAACAGCTAGGTAAGCCATTAAAACAACTTCGATCGGATTAAGGAGTGAGTACTTATCTGGAGAGTTCTAACAATTTCTAATTGACAATGGAATTGTTTCTAACTTATCAACTACTTGAACACCTCAACAAAATGGTGTAGCTGAGAGGAGGAATAGGACTCTATTGGAAATGGTAAGATTGATGATGTCCTATGTTAGCCTTCCAGAATCATTACGGGGATATGCCATACAAACGACAACATATCTTCTCAACTTTGCTCCATCTAAATCGGTGCCTAAAATAGATAGGGAGTTGTGGACTGGTCGAGTGCCTTCATTGTAGCACTTGAGAACTTGGGGCTGCCTAGCCCATGTTCTAAGGCCTGAATCCACAAAGATGGAACTAAGGTCAGAAGTATGTTTTTTTTGTAGGATATCCTATAAGAACTCGAGGGTACTATTTTTATAGTCCTCAGGATAGGAAGGTATTTATGTTGACAAATGCAACCTTCTTAAAGGAAGAATTGATGAGAAATCATAAAGGAAGAAGTGAAGTAGTACTAAAGGAGTTAGCTATTTCATCTAATTCAAGAGTTGATATGGATATAACAGGACAATATGTCAAAATGGATTCAAGATTTGAATCAGAAGAGCAACCTTAACATCAAGTAGTGCCTAAACATAGTGGGAGGTTTGTAAGACAGTCAAATAGGTATCTAAGTCTAGGAGAAGGCTTAATTGCCATCTCATACCAAGAAGAAACGAATCCCATTACGTATACACAAGATAGCAATGATGTTGATGGCCCAAGGCGATGGAATCAAAAATAGATTCTATGTACGCGATGAAGTCTGGATCCTTATAGATCTACCACCAGATGTAAAATCCATAGGGTGTAAATGGATCTAAAAAAGAAAAAGAGGATCAGATGGAAAGGTAGAGAACTTTAAAGCTAGATTGGTAGCTAAAGGTTATACTCAAAAGGAGGGTATAGACTATAAGGAGACTTTTTCTCCGGTTACCATGCTTAAGTCCTTTAGGATTCTTTTGGCCATAACAGCCTATTTTGATTATAAAATATGGCAAATAGATGTCAAAACCACATTTCTTAATAGGGATCTTGAGGAGACCACTTATATGGCCTAACCAGAAGGTTTTCTTGAGTAAGGTAATGAGCATAAGGTAAGCAAGTTGCAAAGGTCCATTTATGGACTTAAGCAAGCATCAAGGTCTTGGAATATTAGGTTTGATAAGTCTATCAAAACCTATGGATTCGTACCAAACCTAGATAAGCATTGTGTTTATAAAAGAATACAAGAAGACAATGTTACTTTCTTAATCCTATATGTTAATGACATTCTGCTCATTGAGAATGATATAGGAATGTTATCTATGGTTAAGGGATAACTAAATGAACAGTTTTCAATGAAGGATTAGGGAGAGGCTAACTATGTTCTAGGGATCAAACTTATAAGGGGTTGTAACAACAAACAGATATCTTTGTCTCAATTAACCTACTTTAAAAATATGCTCAAAAAGTTTGCCAGGCAAGATTCCAAGAGGGGTTTCTTACCTACTAGACATGGAATCAAACTTTCAAAGGAACAAGCACCTAAAACCCAAGAGGAGGTTGAATGAATGCCTAACATTCCATATGCTTTGGCAGTTGAAAGTTTAATATGTGCAATGCTTTTTACTAGACCGATTATTTATTACATAGTGGGAATGGTAAGCAGATTTTAGTCCAATCTAGGAATGGAGCATTGGACTGCTGTTAAGTGAATACTTAAGTATCTTCGTAGGAAAAAGAACTTAATGCTTGTTTACTCAAGAAGCGATCTTATTCCGAAAAGATATGCAGATTTTGATTTCCAATCAAATGTTGATTCAAGGAAATCAACTTTTAGTTCTATATTTACTTTAGGAGGGTGAGCCGTAGTTTGGAGGAGTGTCAAGCAATCTTGTATTGTTGATTCAACTATGAAGGCTGAGTATTTTATTGCTTGTGAAGCATCAAAGGAAGCAGTCTGGCTCACAAGTTCCTAAATACTTTGGAGGTAGTTCCAGAGGTAGAAAAAGCCATTACACTTTATCGTGATAATAGTGGGGCAGTGGATAATTCTACAGAATCTCATAACTATAAAGCTGCCAAACACATTGAGCAAAAGTATCATTATATAAGGGAGATAATACAATATGGAGAGGTGAATGTGGTAAAGATTCCCACAGAGAAAAACCTTGCTAATCCATTCATAAAGGCATTGTCTCAAAAAAGCTTTGTGGGTAACCTAGAAGGGATGGGAATGAGGAATATGTCAAGCTTACTTTACAGCAAGTGGGAGATCATTGGATTTATGTAAATATAGTGCCTTGGAAGTAAGTGAGTTTACATGTAACTTAATCTTCTTCCAGTTATAGTTTTGTAATAAAAATATTTATTATTAATAAAACAAAAGGGTTTGGTTTTAATTGTATAAGCATAATATAACTAGTCATAAGGAACAAAGATTCTTCTGTTAATAATTTATATATACATGAAGATGTATGGAAACATGTATATTATTATAATCTAAATTAATTTATTCACAGTTGAATAATCAAGTTGGTTACTTGATTATAGTTTAGACTGTAGTGCTGCGATTTATCTCCATGTAAGTAAAAAAGTTTACTTCAAGGAAATAATGAGTTTCATATCATGATAGTAGTCGACTATCAATAATGGCACTATTAAATGAATCTGGAATCAAGTATGTTTTCAAGAAGAAAGTAGGTCGTTACTTTAGTCTTAAAACATACATTTTAGCATTTGCTTATTATGGACCACAATCTTGATGAGTGGT
>JANIJH010000002.1:43029022-43040228 GCA_024520975.1 Erythroxylum areolatum | reverse complement strand
ATACTAAGTATTTGAATTGTTTTGACTGCTCTAGCATACCACCCTCGCGGGTCACGGGCTCGGATATCACCGTCGATATCAGGTTCGGGTCTCGCAGGAGTGGGGTGCTACATAAAACCTAATTATAAGACATCACAGACTATAAACCAAATACTTAACATAAGGGGTAAGCTTTGGGAGATCAATTATAAGATTAGTAATGGAGAAAATACATAACTTTAGTTTGACAGTTAGAGTAAAAAGTGTCCCCTATACCTTTTTCTTGAAGTCTCACATTTGAGATATATACTATACCCCAAAGTTACGGCTGAGGAGATCATAAAAGGCAATGACTGACGTATAAAAATTTGAGGCTTCGCAACCATTTAGGAAAATCTACTTAATTATAACCCCTTTTAACACTTGAAAGGTAAAATAAAATGACTAAAGCATTCTTCAGTCCAATTTACCAATAAATGATGCTACCGAATGTTCTAGAATTCTATAGCTAAATGTACACTGGAGCATTATAGTTTATTTCAAACAAAATTCTTAGTTTTCTTTTATCATATAGCTAGCTATTAGAAACAAATTGAGCATACTATATATAATTAAAATCTCTCAAATTACATATTCAACCTACACACTTTGTAAAATAGAGAAAGAATTTATAGACTACCAATTTTATTAAATGTAGCTTTGCTAAAGAGCTATGGCAGATAATTCATGCATATTGTAACATTAATGTAGTGAGGATGATTAGGAGGATATAATGACTTCAGCATCCAAAAGATAACAACTAAAAGAAGAGTATTGCCTCTTTAATTTAGCGTTAAGCTCGAAGTTATGCCATTTCGAGAGAAAGGAATGAAATAATTTTTAAGTTCAAGAGCCAAGATTAGTAAAGATTCTACCAAAACATATTGGTCTGGATAAGACAAAAAAGTATTAGCCAACACAAGACAAAACCAAGTAACAACAAGAACGGTAAGAAGATGTATAAAAGGAAATAACATGAGACAAACTATAACAAAATAAGAAAGTTAACGTGGGTGTTAGTAAGAGCAGAATAGTACATCCAAGTATAGGAATGATCATTAATAGAAGGGAGTGTTTAGTAATATCCAAAAGTGGAATGCAAAAAGAATTAAGGCAAGTGAAGAAGAACTTGCCTTGTAAATGGAAGGGACTGACCCAGAATAGGTTGATGCATATGTCTAACTAGGGTCTTAAGCTGGGTTACTTGAGAAGATAAAAGCACTTTGTAATTCTGAATGTTGTAATGCATATTGAAGCTTATTACATTAGCACAATTTGCCTTTAATTTTAAAAAGATTATTTAAAATCAAGAAATAATATAAATCATTTTAAATAAATACAGTTATAAAATCAATGTGAAATATGATAATATATTTTCACCATTATAAATAAATATATTACAAAATTAAGATAAAATATAGGGTTATAAAATTTAAAGTATGACATAAAATATTATATATATAAAGAGAAAATTATCACATTTGTTAGATGTGTATGCTTATGATAAAGCTATTATAATTATTTTCTACCTGCATATACTGAAAAAAGTGATTTTAATTTTGAACATGCAAAATATTGAAATTTTATTATAACAATTAAAGTATCATATAAAATAAAAAAAACTTTACATCCATTTATAGAAAGTGAAATTAGCTTTAAACACCATCTTTACATACTTCAGTGGTTGTTAACTTTATAATGTAATGTAAATTCTTTATAATAGTTATTTAATAAAAACTGTAAGTAAAATAAAAATAAAGGTGTACTAAATAAAATAGATTAATAATCATATTAATAAAAATAATTACATATTATACAATTACTTATGTTAATCCAATAAAATATAAATTTAAATTAAATGGTACAAAGTATGTAGTTTAATTTTATATAATTTTCGTTGATTGTCACGTAAATAATAAGGCATAGGTGTTAGGCCCATATCATTCAAATTAAGAAGAACGGTGAGCGTGTTAAATGCAAACAGTAGAAGTAAGAAATAGAGATTTGACCACTTGTTTATTTTATTATCCAATATTGGTACTATGTTCATTGTTCAGTCGTCGTCGAAGTCGTCGGTTGTCTTTATTACGCGGTTTCCTTACAATTTCGGTTCTTCTTCTGATGCAACTTACCCGTATCCAACTGAAAATGTAATGACGGGACGAATCAGGATGAAGATGAACCTATGATTTCTTGTATTTTTGTTATATTTTGAAATCAGGTGTTAATTATTAATTCTTAAAACCCTGATTGATTGGGCCTTGTAACTCGGTTAAAAAGGAGACAAAGCGAATCAGCATCGCTATTCCTTAAAAAGATTTTAGTGGATAAATGCCATAGTTGAACTAGAACTAGAACTAGAACTAGTGGGCCATTCTCAAAATATCTTCTTGCTCCTTGTCCTTCTCTACATTCAAAACTGTCATCTTTCAATATTTTTAATGCCAAATACAATTCAAACTTTAATGCTTTTCCTTAAGACGCGTGTTCTCACACCATGACCAACGAAAAGCACAACTAATATCTTTGTTTGCATAAGCAACTAGACGGAAACATGACCTCCCAACAACCCACCACCCCACTTTGCACACATGTGCAGTGCAGCGCAGCTCTTCTCCTATCTAGATCTTAGTGGCCCCCAAAATCCAAGGGGATTTATTAACCAAAACCAAGACCAAAACCAAAACCAAAACCAGACCCTGTGCCTCTCCTCCAGACCCTGATGCTCATAATCCAATTTCTTTTCTCCCAAACTTCCACGAACACCCACTTGAGAAAACACTGACTTTTATCAGTAGTTTCAATAATGTGCGTTTTCTTGGACTCCAAGGGATCCTCTACAGGGAGTCAACAGAGACCGATGATGATGTGCGTCACTCCTGTTTTTTCATAATTTAATTTTTTATTAACTTTATATCGTAACAATAGGAATTTAGTTAAACTTTTACAAAATATTATAAATCTAATTAATATTTTGAAAATTAATAAATAAATTATTTTTTAATAATAAATTTATTAAAATAAATTCATGAATTTAAAATCTTTACGGTTAGTAGTAGTTTTTGTTCTTTTGTCTTTCAATTTTTTTGAGTCAAGAGTGTGAAAAGAAATGAAAACAAAAGTCTCATAATTAGCCACCTTATTCTTTGTCTGTTTCACAACTCTGTAGTCTGCAGCATTTACAAGTGGTAAACTCTCTCTCTCTCTCTCTCCCCCTTCCGCTTTTACTTGCTTCGTCTGTCTCAGTTTTTCCTACCAACTAGCGAGTGCAGCTTTATATGGTGGAACTTGCTTGCCGATGCTTTGCTACCGTGTAAGTCCCTCTGCTAATTTTTTCTTCACATTTTGTTGAAAAATTATCTTTGTTTCCCTCTTTTGGGGTCACTTCTTTTTCTGTTTGTGATCTTTAAAGATCACAAATTCAGATGATGTTCAAGCCGTCTAATTTGAGGTAGTATTTTTGTTTTTTTGTCAGTTACTGTTGGCATCATTCAACTTGAGTTTGTTTTTTGTGTTGGAATTTCCTCGTGCTATCTGTGGCTTTTCTACACAGTTTCTCTTATATTTTTACCTTTTTCAAAGTACTAATCACCGAGTACCTAAAGCCTAAAACTTGTGGCATAATTACGGGCTTGTGCAATTCTTCTTTTCAGACCACTGAGGACGATGATCATCTTATTGCTTTCTTGATGCTTCAAAAAGTTTTTAAGCAAGTATAACTCCAATTATTGTAGCTATGTTATGAGTTGTTGTTTAACTTTGACAATATCCCAATTTGGACCTTTTCGCAAGTCTCGTGCCATAGCCTAATTCGATCTTATACAAAGTTGATACGAGATTTACGGTACTTTGTGGGTAGTGCATCCTCGAGACATTCTTTGTGACTTCAGAGGAGTTTGAACGCTTCTTAGGACTAAATGTTTCTTTGTGATGAAAGCTTATAATTCCATGCCCTTGTTGGGTTAATCGAGTTTAGGATAGGGGTTAGAACGGTATGTTACGAGTGAAAGATCTCACTTGTTATGTTGTGGTGGTAAATGAGTCTTTCTGTTCTGTTTTTCCTGTTCTTCTTTCTATAATCAGATGAAACGAAACAACTGATTTCCTATGTATTGATGCTATTGAATATTACATTCAATTCATATTCATTTATAAATTTGATGACTTGGATATCTCGGGTAAATTATTTCTCTGATGTGCTTTTGTACTATGAACCTTCTAAATGGAACTTTTGAGTTAAATCTCTTGCGAGTTATAGCTTGATCCATGCTAAGCATGATTATTCATGTCTTGCATGCCCCTCTGACTGTAGAATATGTGACAGATGAAGAAGTTGTCCAACTCCAAGCATGGCTATTAGCTCGGGTACTCTTCCTAACGGCCAAAAAGAAAAACCAAGTCTTCTCCTTGAGGTGACTTTTTTTAAAAAAAAATTCTGTACCTATTACATTTTGGAGTCAAAGTTCCAGTTTGTTATGGTTGATACTTCAATCTGGAAATTTCAGGTTGCTAATGCAGAGAAGCAGTTGTGGGTGTTCATCCTTAAAAAAGGAATCTTACACTCTGATGTCCAGGGCATGTACCATAAATTATGTTCTAGCTATGAGAAGCTTATTCTAGATGATCACAAACTGGCTGAACTTCAAGATGTTGAATTTTCATTGTGGAAGCTTCACTACACGCATATTGGGGAATTTCGTAAAAGAATGAAAATAGTTTCTCCTAATGAAGAAACAAAACAGTCAAGAATGCCTCAAACTGGTGTTGCTACAGACAAAAGCTATGACCTTCACAGCATAGGATTTAAGTTGTTTTTATCAGAAGCAAGTGAATTCTACCAAAATTGTTTGATCAAACTTTTAAAATACAATGGTCTCTCTGAAGACTTCTACAGACAGAGTGGCAGCTTTGCATCTCTTGAACCAGAGAAAATGCAGAAACTACAGTTTTTATGCCATCGATTTCTTGTCTGTCTTGGGGATCTTGCTAGATATAGAGAAGAATGTGAACAATCTGATAAGAAGAGCCATAACTGGTCAGCTTCAGTCACTTATTACTTGGAAGCGATAGCAGTTTGGCCACATGGTGGAAACCCCCAGAATCAGGTAGTTTATGCAATTATCTTTATGTTTAAGATATCTGCTCAATCATTAGAGACTTTTTTCTTTTGAAATTTTGTAGCTTTGAATTTTTGTGCTTTTGAAATGATCATGTTCATTTGTAGTTGGCAGTGCTGGCAAGATATATTGGTGATGACTTCCTAGCTTTATACCACTGCATAAGAAGCTTAGCCATTAAAGAACCTTTCCCTGATGCTTGGAATAACCTTATTGCGCTCTTTGAAAGAGTAAGGCCTGATGTTCCTTCTTCTGTATATTAATACTGTCATCTACAGGTTGATATCAATACGTGTTTTTATTTCTTACTTTCTTTCGGCACTTCATACCAGAACCGGTCGTCTCATTTCCCTTCCCTTTCCCACAAGGCCCAATTCGATTTCTTAAAACCAGCCGAAAACATTGTCTGGAGTCATTCTCCATCTACTACTGATGTGTTGAATGGCAAGATGGTGAAAGCTGAAAATGAAGGCTTAAGAGAAACCAAATTATGGCCATTGCTGATTAGGATGATAAGTTTTTTCTTCATAAAATCAAGGTACCACTTACAAGGTCTTTCTGTTCTAATAATAATTCTGGCTTGTATTTGATTAATTTCTTGAAGAATTGCATTTACACAGTTCTATATGTATGGCCTGATAAAAAATCTTGCAATTCTTACAGTGATCTAAACTGGTCTGTTTAATCGGTGCTGCATATGATGTTTTTTTCCTTCACTGTCTTATCTAATTGCTTGGACCATATAGTGTATCAAGAGGAAAGATCTGTAAGAATTGTTTGGTGATCTCGTTATTAAGGATTTCCTCAGTTCCTTGTGTGTACTGACATGAGGTATATAACACAGCAAGATTAGACTACCATTTTCCCTGCATGGAATCTTGAGCTATTAAATTTGGAAGGCAAGGCTTTTGCTTCATTTTCTGCTAAATTTGTTTTTGAAATATTCACTCGTGAAATAATTACAGATTTTTTTTAGCATAATTTAGTATCAACATGTCTAGCTGTCAGGTATCAAAACCTTGCAGGGTATGTCTAATTCTTATGCTCCTCTATTTGATTGTGCATTTCAAAGTTTTGCTGATATTATTGTAATGTCATTCAATGTAGTGCAGTCTGGATGACTTCCCTGGTACTTTTGCATCTACTGTGAAGGAACTAGATGAGTTGATGAAAGTAGATGATGCAAAGTTCCAAACACTAATAGAGTCATATCAGGACTTGGGTTCAGCTAAAATTGGACCTTTTCGAATCCTGCAAGCTGTCTCTGCACTTATTTTCGTCATTGAGAATCTGATACATAGACCCGAAGTGAAGTTTGTGCAGAACAGAACCCATGGAGATCACCTTTTGTTGACTCAGATGGCAGTGTCTTCAACATTCATTTTTATGGGACGACTTGTTGATAGATGTTCCAAAGCAAAGTCATTGGAATCTTGCCCAGTTTTGCCAGCTATATTGGTTTTTGTGGAATGGTTGGTGACTGTTCTTGATGACACAGAAAAATCTGGATGTGATGATAAAAGTAAAAGTGCTATGTCTTACTTCTTTGATGTTTTTGTTGTACTTCTAAAGCAGTTAGACAGAAATAGCGATCACGGAGAGCCTCAATGCTTCTTTGCTCTTTGGGAGGACTATGAGTTGAGGGGCTTTACGCCATTAGCTAATTCACAGGCTTCACTAGATTTCTCAATTCACTGGAGATATGCTACTGACTTCCAAAGTGGATTCAAATGTCGTGCTCACCGCATTATTAATGCTGCGTTCAAGATGACAGAGAAATCAAACAATATTCAGCAATGGATCTTTTATGATAAATCAAAAATAAAATTTGATATGTGGAACAGATATCCGTATGGCAATGAAGTGGGAAAATTTGAAGCTAGTACTACTGCTTTCAAGGTGAAAGAACATCATCAATCAAGTCAGAGTGCTGCTGTAGATTGCGAGAAATTGATCATTGATGAAAAGCCAAAAGATTCTACTGATGGGCTTGATAAATCCATTGCCATGGAGGAAGAAGAAGTCATTCTCTTCAAGCCACTGACAAGGTACAACTCTGCACCTCTTGGTTTTACGTCTGATCATCAACTGCCTGCAAGAGACACCGGGGATCAGGCAGTGAGTGCTGATGAATGTCTGCGGCGTGCTCAATCACTCTTAATAGCTCAAAACTCAGCTCAGAATGAACCTTCATCTTTCCATTCTGACCTCACAAACTTCAGGCGCAACAAGCATCTGAAGAAGCAGGAAGCGCACTCATCAGAAGCCTCAATCTTTAGTTGGCCTCCCTCTTTTGGCAGCTCCATTCCTGCTGGACCACCCTCTCTGAGTTCTTGGGTCCTTGATAGAGGTAGTTTGAGTGGTGAAAGAGCAAAAGTCAAAAATGATTTCAGCAAACATTGCTTGACACCCATAGAGGAGATAGCCACTGCATCCTTGCATGATCTCTCTATCAAGGAAAATGAGGACTGCCTCATTAGCCCCAGTCATGGATCTGCAACCGACTATGGTTCACCTACTTATCCGATCCCCGTTCCATCTGCACCTTTCCTCCCTGATAATGACTGTTGGTTTAATGGAATTCAATCTACCTTTTCTGACTACGGTAGTTCTGGAAGCATCAGCACACCAAATAGTTGCAGTGATCCATTACAAGTGAGTGGTCATGCAAATTGGACCGTTCCTAATCAACCTCATGCTTATGGTCATGGTAATCCAGGTTTTATAGATAATTATTCACCAATGCGTCAAATGACATCATCTGAATGGCTAAGATATTATAGAGAAAGTCACAATCTTGAGCGACCTGCTGGTCAGGTTTGGCCTGTTCATTCTTACAATGGTAGGCGCACAGGAAACTTCCATGACCAGGGCATCTCTAGGTCTGGTTTTTCCTATCAGCGAGGAACTGCTTCATCTCTCAGCCCAGTGATTTATGGTGACGGCCAGCCCTCACTTCCTGGTTTCCCCCTTGTATATGGGAGTGATCAACAGAGGAGGGAGAAGCTCTTTCTTGGCTATCAAAGGCCAAGCCCTTACGGGTGTGGTGCTGTGAATGAGCCTGAGCCGCTTTTGCAGTATCTTAAAGAGAAAGAGTGGCTACTTGAGGAGGATCCAACTTGTAGAGGTCCTCCGTACATGGGGAGTTGAAAACATCTTCACGAACTTGTTAGATGTGGCATCTCATAATGGTCCTCTTAGGCCAAGTGTTCATTTCAGTCTAGAAAAGTTGGTTTGTATGTTTTTAAATACTTGCGATACATAGGTATGTATGTGTGTATCATATCTTACGATCTAGCATGCTCCGTAAAGGAGAGTGTAGGGAAATTGACAAACTTGATTGTGCGATGACTGGTAATACTTTCATTTCATGCCAATCAAATGCTGTCTTGCAGATGAAGCAAACTCTTTTCTACTGCATAGTGCTCTGTAAATAAAATGTCAATTAACTAGTGATTCTGAGATTGTTTTGTGGTTCATTGATAACGAGGCAGCTGATTAGCCCTTTTTGTCATTTATAAGGGTCTCCTTAGTTTAGTGTTAAGGCATAATCACAAGATGGTAGCTGAAGCTCACATAGTTAATCATTGTATAGAGTTCTCTTTTGTTTCATTATAAATGTAAAACTTCTCTTTTGTTTATTTATTTTTTCAAAATGACATTTACGTAAATTAAATTATCAATGATATCATATTATATGTTTAGTGCGGACCATCCTGCAATGACAAGTCCAAACCACTCAAATCTCCTAATTGTACATCTTATTAAACTTGTAATAAGATATCATTGATAATTTAATTTACATAAAATTCTAAAACATTATTGACTCAAAATATATCTAAATTTCTTAATTAAGTAGAAAATATATCTACAGTAAGTTAGAAAAATATTTTCAAAATATTAAAGAAAGCATATTTTTATTAATTAATAAATGAAAACAATTTTGAAAATTTAACTAATAAAAATAATTTTCTAAAAAATCAAGAAACTTATTATTCATAAATTAAGAAAAGAATTATAAATAAATAGAATAATAATTCTCTAAACAAATAAAATCATAAATTTAAATTATCTCAATCAAATTAAAATAAATAGATTTAATTAAGAAACAACTTTCTTAATAACTTTAAAAAACACTTTTCTAAATTTTAAGAAATCAAATTAATTAATTTCTTTCTAACTGAAACTAATTAATTCTAATTTTAGAAACTAATTTTCTAAACTTCAATTAGGAATCAATCTAATTATTAATTTTAATCATATTAAGACAAACAAATAATTTAATGTTAAAATTAAGATCATAGCTTAATTAATGTAATCTTATTATATTAATTATCTAACATAATTGAATCATGAAAGGTAACTCTTTTAAATATTTGGTTGATTATAATTATTGATTTGATAATTTATTTAATTTAATAATTCAATTCTTTGAAAAAATAAACTAAATTCTAAAGTATTCCTAATAAATAACCCTTTGATACTTTTCCAAATTTTTTAGGAATTTAAAGTAATTTAATATGAATTCAAATAATTTAATGAAAAATTAAGGCTTAAAAACAAAAAAGATCAAACTGTCTGGCACGCACCCAAATTAAACGAGGAACATCGACTGGCGTGTTTGCAACGTCTAGTCTAAAGACGCTCCTAAATGTTAGTTGTTTTTTCATTATAGAGTTTTTGGATTTTTCTGAGTCCTCATATGTTGGTTTTTCTTGTCACCGTTCACTTTGTGCTCTTGTCCTCTATCGGCTCCTTTTGGGTTGCTTCCTTATCTTGGGCGAGTTTCGTCATGTAAACTGGGCAACTGCCACCCCTCACCAGTGGCAAATCGCTACTAGTTTCTAGGAGGCTATCACCCTCAATTAGTGGCAATCTCACCACTGTCCTCTGTCACCACGGTGACTCATAGTGACTATGCATGTAGCATCCCACTCTCGCAAGACCCAAACTCGACATCGAGGATGATATCCGAGCCCGTGCCTCATGAGGGTGGTATGCTAACACAGTCAAAAGAGTTCAAAAACTCAGTAAGACATTTTTCTTTTAAAAACAATCACATGCGCGGAAATCAGTAAACGATTTGGGGCCGCTTGTTTGAAATCATTTACAATCGTATCACAATACCAGTCATAAAAAGGCCCGCAACAATAGCGAACACTTTCAGAAATCATATTACAAATACGACATTTACAAATACGGCTTTCGCCCATTTGGGACCCACTGACATAAAAAGCACTAATTAACAGAAATTGCGGAAATACAATTCACACAAAATCAGGATGACTCTAATGCAGACGCGAACTGATCCCGACCTCAAACTCTGACTCCTATACAGAGGACATACTCCCGTTTGACTAACGGGGTACTCTTCAATTCCTGAAAAATAGTTGCAATGTTGGGTGAGTTTGCGAACTCAGCGAGAAACCATCATCGATGGTTCACTCAACTCATGCATATACAAACAGTTCACATAATCACACAGTAGCATAATCATAATCATCGCAAGCATTATCAATTTACACATATAAGGCATTTCACCTTTCACACAGCCCACATTGAAACATTTGTATATGCGATGCACATGTGACACTTTCCATTTTCATTTCGTTGTTGTGACCGTGCACCTGAAACTATCCCAGTGACGGGCACATTGCGTTGAGCCCGAAGCTTTAATATACGTTGGGCGTGATATGCCCTGATATATTGAGCTAGTGGCTCTCAAATATGTTAGACCTAAGGTCCTGTGCGTTGAGCTTAAAGCTCTCATATACGTTGGGCTTGAATGCCCTGATACGGTGGATGCTCTGGTCAAAACTGCCTTTATCTGATCATACCTTTATGCATGAAATGTACATGCCCCAATTGCCAAATTTTCACATGCCCAATTCACATTTATGCCACGTAAACCAATTTATGTACATAACACTTTAATAGCAAGTTACCGATACTTCGGACACCCATGGTCTGAAACCAATCACATTCAAGCACATAAACCCTCCATTTCGTCCGCATGGCATAAGCACATAATTTAACACACAAAGATTGAGGAACCAACTAGGTTACTCACC
>JANIJH010000002.1:43017200-43028922 GCA_024520975.1 Erythroxylum areolatum | reverse complement strand
GAAACATACATGCAGTGTAGACTTTGTTTCCCAAAATAAGTGCATCATGATGATGCCTGCCCTATTATAAGTCCTCCAAAATAAAAAAACATATGCAGAAAAAAAAAAAGCAAGATGTGCAATTCATTTTCAGAACAACTTCTTAGTACACACATAAACCAATTTTGAGAATAGGGCACAAATATTTAGTTTTCAGAAGCAGACAAGCAAAGGAAACGCACAATTAAATTTTCCATAAACAAATTTCCAGAAGCAAGAACAACAAGAAGCACTATAATATTTTCATAATATTGTTTCTGAATTAATTCAAAACATAAACCTTAATTTTATCATATCAATAATAACCAAGTCATTTTAATCAAATTATATAATTAAAGATCGCTTTAATACCACTTTTGGGAAATCAGGACAGGATCCAATCCTGATTGCAACAGAATAATTACAAAACTTTTTTCATATTTTGTTTTACAAAAACCATGGTCATTTAAATTCTATAAAATGATTAGAAATTAAATCAGAATAAGTTAATTCATACCTTATTCGGAAACTTAATCATGTTCTTACTGTATCTTTCAAACCATTTTTAAATCGATCCATCTCAATCACTATAGCAACACAAGTATTCATCCTTTAATGATATTCATAGAACAAGTTGAGAGAACTCTGTAACTCTTACATAGAGGATAAAGCAATAAGTGGTAGCTCCATTTAAGTATATTTATAATAAATTTTGGATATTTTAATAATTTAATTGAAATTAAATCTAATTTTAATTAAATTTAATTAGAATTACAAATAATTATAACTAAATACCAGTTATTCCTAAATTAAGATCCAATATCTCATATTGATCCTTATTTATTAAACTTTTCATATTTAATAATAAAGTTTCTCAAATTTGAAAATCAAGTCTAACTTGATTAAAATATCTTTGCCCTCTTCAACCCGTTCTTTATGTGAGACTCATTAGGCTACCAAATATATTGTCAATGATTATAAATTCTAATTCATAATTAAAATTAGATAAATTAAGATTCCTTTTAATTTATCTTTAATTCTCTATTTAAACAATTTATAATCTTAGATTAAGATTAGCATCCAGCAACACATTATGACCACTAAAATATTTAGGAATGTCAAAATGGTTTTAACTAACCTTTCTGTGCATGATTTTTTTTTTGTATAACTCAATCCTTTTATCATACAATGTTCAAATTAAGTATAAAATTAATGTCCACTCTATTTTGAGTCTAACTATATTAGTTCTCTACTATTAACTATTAATTCAATTAATAACATTTATAAACTATTTATAAAATGTCTTCTTACCTTGACCAAAGTTTCCCGAAGGAATATTAATCGAGAACAATAGAATATTCTTCCTAATTACTTGTGATAGATTCTATCTTGATCACTCAACTACCTCTATATAGTTCATGCTACATTTAAAGACTACTAAATAAGCTATCTATGATTAGAATAAGTCATAAGTAGTATCAAAACATAGCAATCTCCATACAAAATAACTTTGGAGATCTCACGTCACAGGATCACTATACAATTATCATAATGAAAATTTCTATAGATATATAAGTAATGTTCCAAATGAATTTCTCATATCAGTTCAGTTCTAAAAACTTGTCTTCTAGCAAGTACCTACATGTTTGTTTAGTTATCTCAATACTTTTATCGATTATTTTTTTAATTATCTCAATACTTTTATCGATTACTTCTTTCATAAGGAAAAACATAACGTGTGCTAGCTTTTTTACATTTTATTAATATCTAGTCTTAATAGATCAATGATTAAGAACAATCTAGGGACAATACATAAATACAATATGAATCTCATAATTATAATCTCATCTTAATTTCATTTTGAGTGTATAATTATCTCATGAACTTTATCATATACATTTAAACATGTACAAGATAAAGAATATCTTTAAATTTTTTATCACTAAATTACAATTAAACTAATTGGCTGCAGGAAATAATCTAACATAAACTAGCTTAGATTAGAGTCAGTACAATTAACTGATACGTAATCCATACAATTTGAGTAGATGAAACAAAATGTCCTCTATAAGTAGCAAATTGTGATAGATGAAGTTATCCTAGAAAAGTATCATATCACTAAGCATGCAATAAGCTTTTTTCTATCTTATTATTAACTAAAGCATACACATAAATGATGTGCAAGTAAAAAAATTGATAAAGCTTTTAGTCGCTAGGAAGATTATCTTGATCATATAACCGAAAATTAGCTAAACCTTTAAAAAACAAAAAATCATCTATGAGAATAACATATATATTTGAGATAAATTGGTCAAATAAATTATGAACATTTTCTCTCATATACACACACACGCAAACACACACACATACACATAAATATGTGTAGTCCTCAACATTTAACAGATTTGATTAACTTATTGTATTAAAAAATCGAATAATTTGGTCTTTCTTTAATAAAAAATTATGTGCCACACGATGAAAATATTAAATTGCTAAGTTAAAAATTAGTCTAATATGGATTATACTATTTGATATTAGAAAAATAAGGCATTATACAACATCTTAGGAATCACATTAAATGTTAGGTTAGTACTCCCCAATTTAGGAATTAAAATTCCAACTTTGCTGTAGGTTATAATGAAATGTTATAGTCATATTAAAATCGAATGAAATTAAGTCTTTCAAATCAAATTCACTATATATGTTGTTTGACAACTCTAATTAATTATGTATCTATGTCCTATTTCTATGTGTACCTCTTTCAAAAGAATAAATTCATATTTCAAAATACAAGGGGGATTTTTAAAAGGCCATGCAATTCAACGCTCATAAATTTCATAGAAGGAACAAAGATTGAGACACTATTGGTTAAGGGTAAAGTAATTTACATCAAGGTTCTATATGATAAAAGTCCGACTGTATCTAAAATTTAATCAAACTAGTATCTAATAAAGCGGGACGTTTTTGATATTTAGTTAGCAGTGAAAGTATACCTTTGATAATTTTGTCAAAAGAGAATTGACTAGTAGCAAGGATTTGTTTTTACAATATGATTTTCGTTATTTTAGAAAATAACCCATATAAATTTACAGTTCAATTAATAAAGATGATAACCAACAACATAAGTTTCAGCCTTGACTCTTAACAAAACAAAAGAGGATTAGTTGGGAACCATTGCACTAAAAGTAGGGCTCGTACTGCTATGTCCATTGGATTCTTTGTGATAGAAAGCAATTTCACTTGGATCTTTGTTATCTTCGTTACTGAAGTATAATTTGGAACTTTGCAGGTGAAGTCAAATTTGTATTAAAGATGATGACATTGCTTTTTGGCACAAATAGGAATACAATAAACACAAATGGTCGTATGTATTTTAAAGAGTTATTGACACGTTTCACCAGTTCCTTCATCTTTTTAATGTTAGTTATAACTTCAGTTCACATATCTGTCGACTGAATTGTAATAAATTGAAGCTAACCTTTGCTTTTATTTTTTTCTCTTCTTACGACCATAAGTCGGTGGTAATCGATTTTGCAATTCAACAAACCCGCAAATACTAATAAACAAAGGAATTCCGTCCGTACATCTTCTTGTTTTTGTGTTTTTGCAATTACATTTTAAACAAAGCCCTAGTTAGCTCTTCTTAATTAAACATCACATGAGTTTTTTTAAAAGATTAAAGTGAATTGAGTTCATACAAAATGGTATTGCATCATCAACCCTTTAACTAATCCTAAGAGAGACAATTCTGAATTAAAGACTGGAACATTTAAATTCCTGATTAGGATACGAGAGAGTGGTATGAGGATAATCATAGGAATTATGATTTAATTTTGTACTTTTAATGAGATTGTTAAACTATTTTGAGTTGGAGTTGCTACAAATATGTTGTTCATAAATATAAAGAGAGAGTGCAAAGTTATAAAAAGTCAACAAATTCAGTATAACAGACCCTCTATTTTGTAGAAATCTGGGAAGGATCATAACGTATGTAGTTTACATTTTATATTTTTACAAAGAGGCTGATTTTGTAATTTAAACCTGTGGACAACTTTATCAATTATTGCAAAGCTCGCTCAAAGATATAAAGATACGTGTTCGTTAATTACACGAGAACTTTAAACATCTTCCGTCAAGTTAATAAAGGTCACCAACATTGATGTTATTGAAATGGTTAATTAACAGTGCCCTTTTACGAATTTAGCTGCTAGTTTGAATCCTCATCCCTTGACATTGCCTCAATTCTAATGAGGATGTACATTGTATGTATTCACACAGGAGACCTTATCAGGTAATCAGGCCTTTTTTTAACAATCCAATTAGACTCAAGTATTTAACTAATTCCTATGAAAATTGTTCAACCATGTTGAATGAAAGCATTTATCTTTCAGAATAGAAGAAAAATTGAACTGACAATTATGAGTCATGATTATTAGTTTATTACAATATCTAACCTTTTTGTCTAGGCTGAGAGGTGTTCGTACACCACTGGATTGGAGTGCGCTACACTCTAGGCCATGGTTGTGCGGTGTATAAAACCCCCTCCGCACCCCTTCCAACTCTCCTCAGTCTCGCTCTGTCTCTCTCTCTGTACAAGCTGCCAAATCTGTGTCTTTGTTTGTTTGTTCTTTTTTCCTTTCGGTTCTCTTTGCTTTTGCATGGCACTGTCAGTTGATGCTTAACCAGCTACCCCAGAGTGTTTCTTTCCCTAAACCCCAATGTGGGTTCTCTTCTTCTAAAATTAATTGACTATTTCACGGTGAGTGTTTCTTCACCTTTCACCTCTTTATTTACTTTCTCCATTTGGGTGTTTGCGATTCTTTCTCCACTGCTTCATGTTTTACGTTCTATATATCTGGCTAATCTAACTCGTTACTGTGTTTTCTTGTTTCTTGACTAGCTTTCTTGGTGAGGTTGTATTGAAGTGAAGGTGCTCAGTACTGCGTGTTCTTTGCTTTCTTGTTTCTTGATTCACTGGCTTTTTGAGGTTATATAGATCTCCGAAAGTGCTCGCTATCATGGCCGATTATCGTGACTTTGATGCTCAAAAGATGTTAGGAGTCTTCTACCCTTTCTCTCGCTCAAATGTTACTCTTAATTGTTGTTTTATTTCTTTTTAGTTTCTTGGTTTTGGTGATAAATTGTTTTGGTTTTTGTTTATTCTTATTGAGCTCAAGTGTTTAACAGGTTTGAACTGTACCTACACGATTATTTGGTGAAGAAGAAAATGTACAAAACAGCCGAAATTTTCAGAAACGAAGCCCATGTTAGCACACATCCTGTTGGTAAGTTCTTTTTCTTGAATATGATTGTACAAGCCAGTAGGCTAAGCATCACAAGCAACTTTTTTCACTTCTTACAATATAGGTGAGATTTGTTATTCCATTCATTCTTACAATGATCTAAGTACAGCAAGTTATCTTTTTACTGATTATGTTTTAAAACATTATTGATTGAAACTCAAATTATAAAAACAAATAAAAATTAATGCTAAAAACCTTAAATTGGTTGATAAAGATATGCATATATTATAACCGTTACAAAAGAGCAAAATCGAGGCGCTTTTTAATTTAAGAATTAATAAAAATGTATGTATATATTCTGAAAGAGAATAAGTCATAAATAACATATTTTAAATAAATGCTAGACGACAGGAAAGTTATTATTTTTTATTTATAAATAAAATTTTTATCTTAAAGATATTAATAGTAAGAGATTATAGTTTATAGTTATTCAGATTAAGAAAAGATGAATTAATGATGGGATAATACTGAAATTAAGGTTTTCAAAATCCTAATGATAAAGTTTATACTAAATATTTTTATAAAAGTAACATTAACTAAATAATACAACTATTGTCATTGATTTTGTATAATTTAATCATTTTTTATGTTTTAATCTTTAAAATCAGTTGGTTTATAGAATGAACTGTATTTATATAATTGACAGTGAGGATTTCTATTTGATATATTGCGCTGCCGAAGAAGAAATATTAGCTAAATGTATTTGTAAAAGCATTTCTCTATGACGCAAATGGCTTATTAGCACAAGAAGTATGTGTTTTGAAAAACTAATAATATGAGAAGCATGTATCTATTTGTTGGGTTTTCATTTATATGTTGACTTACATTTGGAATATATCTATCTACAGTGTTATATACCCACGTAATCTATATGCCAATAATCACTTTACGATGTTATTAGTTACATGCATAAACATGGACTAACTAATTTTTATTGATCGCTTGCTTTCCAAAGAGCTAAGTCACGATGTACTATCATTTCTACATTTTAGCAAACTAGTACATAACCTTATCTCCATAATTTCTTCTCTCGTTGTTCACTGACTTGAGTTTCTCTTTTCTGGTTTTCAGCGATCGATGATTCACAGGAAGGTTTTTTACGTGACTGGTTTAATATATTTTACGATGTCTTTTCTTCAAGGCAGCAGAAGTACGAGAATGACAAGGGTAGAGCTCCTGTAATGGTAAGTTGTTAATATTTTAGTTCAACCATACTTATTAATTTCTCCAGAATTAAAGTTAACGATTCAAAGCGTGCATGCCCGTTGTTTGGTATCCAGGATAAAGATCCAGTGGCGGTGGATGTGAGGCAAAGTGCCCATGCAACTGTACAACAATTGTTGCCCACAAATAAGCTGATGAAGCCTCCTTTACATCCTGTTCGTGGAATAATGCCTCCTATTGGCTTCGATCGGTTTGATGGGAAGTTGGAGCAACAAGCTGTGTTCCTTCCTGCGGCAGGGCAAAATCAACAGGAACAGCAACAGTTTGGGGACCCAGCTGTACCATTTAATGCTGTTCCGAGTTCTATGAACCCCTATTTGTTCTCTACTGGTTCGAGGTATCCAAAGCTTTAAAGTGATGGTATCTAGCTAGTAAACTAATTGCTTTACATGACAACGTTTTTTTTTTCTGGCATTTATAATACCGTTTAGAGAATTTAATATCCGCTGCTAGCTATACACGCCAAAACTTGGTACAATAATGTAGTTTCCCGTCGCGTTGAGCAGGTTTTATTGATAGATTGTACCTTAAAAATGATTTCGGGGCTTGTGAGAGTTTTTGACGAGTGTTAATTAGGTCCGTTATACCTTTTCCCTGACATGCTTTTCATCATTTCAGTTTTATGCTAGATGAAATCTATAGTCCGTTTAGACAGGTACCTGCGCCCTTGTTGTCTGCAACCCCTGAGTTGCCCACTTTATTGCTGTCAAATGTATCGATTAACGATTGAATGCTTTTCTCAGCCACTTATAATAGATGGCTTCAACGTCGCATCATGGAGGCATAGAGATGCTAAACTCTATGAAGTGCAACAGCGCATATTGTCAAAAACTCCAAATTATAATGCAGGTACCTCAAGTTTAACTAGAATCTGGAAGCATGCATGCTTCTCGACCTGATTTTTCTTGATGTATATATATTATCATCTTACTATATGGGGAAGTTCATGGAATTCAAGTCATGAAAACAGTATTTTTTGTTAGTAAAATACAAAGGGAAGAATATCTATAAATAGATGATGACCTTATCTCATCCTGATGAAACGGATAGTTCGGACAATCCTTTATTATATGTCCTTCAATGTACAAATTGAAGCAAGTAATCCCTTTGTCCATGAGTTCGAAGGTGTGTGCCTTTCGACTCAGATAAATCTTACACCTTTCGAGTCAGATAAATATTTAGATTTCTGAGTTTCCTCATAATTAATTCAAATGATCTCATGGGCTTCAGTTTCCTTACAAAAGCCACAGAATGTGTCCATTCAAGTGAATGAATAACTAGTGGGTGCTTATTTCAGGAGGTTGAGAAGGGATTAATAAGGAAGGAATGAAAAATGAATGGTTGGTTGTTGTTAATTATTATTATAGCGAATTTTTGTAAAAAAAATTAATACTAATTAATTAAACGTAATTAATTAGTTAAAATATAATTAATTAATTAAAATAATATAATAATAATTATTATTATTAATTAAAATATAATTAATTAATTATAATATGATTTATTCATTAATTAAAATATAATTCATTCATTAATTAAAATATAATAAATTTTTATTTCTCAATATTTTTTAAAAATCAACTATTATCAATAACAATAATAATCGTTACTTCCTCTTAACCAATCATCAAAATTATAATGATAATATTTATTTTATTCTCGTCATTATCACTATCCCCGTGCAAACTAAGAAATTGCTTTTCTAGTTTCTTCACTCTGGGCGTAACTGGTTATTAAAAGAGATATAACTGAACAAACAATATATTGTTCATAATTTGTTGGTTTGGTTCTTTAACACAGAAATTTCTAACGGCTGACTTCTGGTCTTGTAGGGGTTAATCGAGGAAACAATCCTGCGTTAGTTAGTAGGACCTTCAATCATCGGCCACAGTTTCTAGAACCTCATCCTCTTTATAGAATACATGTAGCTAGGCAACGTCAGCTTCTGCCGTCACTTTCTGCTAGTCCTACACACTAATCACGCAACAATGAACAGGGCAGCAATTTGAATCAAATCAACTAAGAGTTAGTCGAAACAACAATGTTCTAGAGTTATACGATGTATGGCCAATGTGTTGCTTTTGACTTGTCCATAAAATTTTATTAAATAAAAATATTATTTTGTTTAATAATACTATTAAAACCTATCACTCACATTTTTTTTTACAATTAGCCTAAAGAAGTTTTAAAAAAAATCTGCTTAATTTTTTGAAAATTTTGTCATTCACACTATGTGAACATCAAAAGTTCCATGAATTTCTTCATAAGCAATGTACATGTGATGATACAGCTGACGAAGAACAAAATGCTACAGACGGTAATAATTTGTAATCTAATCTCTAACAACCCATTTATATTTTAGCAAGTTAATACTTCTTTCTTTCTCAGTTTACTTGCATTTTGAGTAGACTGGAGGCAACAGAAACCGATTCTCATCACATCCATGAGTTGGAGTCAAAATAATGGTAGATTCCGAAAGTAACTTTGATCGTTTTCCCTCGAGTACACCTCTAACCTTCTTTTTCTAATCAAAATTTTCAATAGGACAATCCAATTGTTAAAATCAATAGATCTACTGATGAGAGCGTGGAGTGGTTCTCATCTGCAGATGATGATACCGCCAATTACAAAGGAACTACTTGAAGGAGAACTTCACAAAGCTTTTCTGACTTTTCTGAGAGAAAGGATGATAAAGGTATACCTCCTAGGCTTAGAGTATGAGAGCGCTTCTTCGACTTGCAGTTCTATGCCATGGACCATTTAAGATATTTTCTTAAATCTGTACCTCAGATTGAACACCAATATGTAGCAAGCATGATAATTAATAACCCTTTAATTGCTGAAAATAACATTATCATTTCATACAAGAGGCTATTAGTAACAGTAAAGAAAAAGGAATGAAATGTTAAGAATCCTCTAGATTGAGCATAAATTTGTTATACTAGAATTTGTTATTTACCTTTGTTAGAATCTTTTCTCTATCTCTATTAGAATTTGTTGTACAGTCCTCCATGTATATATTTCACTTTCCCTGTATCATGAAGCGACGCAGAAATAAAATCTTCTTTCACAATACCAACTCCTTTATGGTATTAGAGCCATATCAAGCGTAACTGCATGTTCCTGTCAACCTTTTTTTTCTCTCTCGATCCTACACCTCTTTAATGGCTCCCGGTGCTTCTCTCCTAGTAACGGCAACTCTAGCCTCATCTTCCTCAACATGCAATCCATTTTTAAGTTAACTGGCTCCAATTATCCGACGTGACGAGTCCAAATCTCCTCTCTTCTCATCGGATACACCCTTATGGGTTTTGTTGATGGCAGCCAACCATGTCCTGATGAAGATGATGACTCCTATAAACAGTGGGTATGACAGGATACGCTCATTCTTCATGCACTTACTGCCTTCGTCGATGTTACCATTATTAATATGCTGGGATCCATCACCTCTTCTCAGTAAGCTTGGGCATTTATTACTCGAATGTTTGCAAATAAATCAAGTTCTCACCTGATGTCTCTTAAAGAGAGACTTATCAATCTCACCAAAGATGATTCATCCATTGCCAACTATCTCCAACGTATAAAAGGAATAGCCAATGAACTGGCCATCATTGGTGGGCCGGTTGATGACACCGATCTTGTTATCCACACTCTCAACGGACTACCATCTGACTATCGTGATCTCAGTGCTACTATACGTGCTCGGGAGCAACCCATTTCCTTTGATGATCTTTTTGATAAGCTCACTGATCATGAATCCTTCCTCTTACGTCAATCTCAGTTAGCTGATTCCACTCCTCTTATTACTGCTAATGCTGCCATTCGTGTTTGGACCTCCTCCTCGCGCTCACCAATGCAGTTTCAGTCCAACTCACATCTAGCTTATGCCTAACCGCCCAATACACCTGGGTCTACTAACTTCTATTGCACTGTTGTTTGTCAGTTCTGTGAGAAACTAGGACACACTGCCAAGGTCTGCCGCAAGCTACTTCGTCGATGAATTGGTCCTCCTACTGGTGGTCATGGTTCTTATACCCCTCCATTAGCCCACTTTGTTGGGTTTACTGGTCACTAACAACCATCTCTTGGTACCTCCCCGCCTTCCAGGGCACTCTTGCACTCTCCAAGTTCTCCTATCTATTGGCCTCGCAATCCAACAAATATGACTTCTGGCACAGCCGACTCCACTATTGTCCCTCTGCCTCCCTTGGACTCTAATCACCAATGGATTCTTGACTCAAGTGTATCGCATCATGTTACTAATGATCTAGCTCACCTGCATCTACATTCTCCATATTCAGGCAACGATCATCTTTAAATGGGTGATGGGTATAAACTACCAATCACTCATACCGGTAGCTTTCTTTGGCCCTCTTCCTCCAAACCATTGCTATTTGATGATGTTCTCCATGTTCCAACCGTTAGTCATAATTGATAGGATTGAAGTATCTTATATTTTCTTATGCATTTACATGTGATTTCAATCATATTTTTATGATAAAATGCTCAATTTGTGTTGATTATGAGATTAGATTTATTGATATATTTTTAAAGCCAAAAAGACAAGATTTCCTAAAACAAATTAGAGCACAATTTTCTCACTAAGTAAAAGGTTAAAAAAAAGAAAAAGGTTTTGGTTGCTGCGTGAAACAGCAACGCTGCGCTGCATTTCATAAAGCGTTGCTGCGCAGCGTGTAACGTTGCCACGCAGCGTTCCACTGCGTGTAAGCATTTTAGACTAAAACACATACACGCAGAACAGAAGGAGGGTTTAACACAAGTTTTAATTGTCTTGTCAGCTATAGGAACGAAGGGGAACAATGTCGGCGTGGAGAGCAAAGGGGAGGCAGGAAAAAATGAAGAACAAAAGGCTAGGAGCTGCGTGACGTTAGCTGGAGATTTTGTTTCTACACTTCACTTGTCTCACTGTGAGGATTAAAGGTAGAGGAAGGTAACTTGGGCTGTCATTTTATATGACAAACTTGACCCATTTTTGGAGCATAAAAATGAAGATGGTAGGCTAGTTTTCTGACATCGGTTCAATGGGGATATCGACGCCAAGTCACGGTTAAGCTATTTTTGTCATTTTAAAGTTGTGATTTATTTTTGGATTGTTGTGTTGTTGGTATTGTTTCGGATGGTTTTGGAATTAATGATCTTAATATAATATTTTGATC
>JANIJH010000002.1:42999953-43010689 GCA_024520975.1 Erythroxylum areolatum | reverse complement strand
TGATGTTAAGATAAATTTCTGATGCATGTAAGGTGTTTGATGAAATGTTTGTTATTTGAAAAAATGATTTCAGTTCTTTATTTTTAGTTCTGTTTTAGTATGAATTTTAATATTTTAATTATTTTACTTGAAATAATGAAGTTTTCTCCATGGTGGCTTCCAGATAAACTAAAAATTTTGTAGTTAAATTTTAAAAAATAGTTTTCAACAAATTTACCGACGGAAAAAAAATTCCGTTGGTAAATATATTGGATTTTACCGATGGAAAAAATTCCGTCGCTAATTACCGACGAAATTTAAATTCCGTTGGTAATTTTCTGACAGAAGAATTTACTGACTAAACAAAATAACCGTTGGTAAATTTACCGATGAAAATTTTTACCGTCGGTAAATTTACCAACGAAAAATTTCCGTCGTTAAATTTAGTAACGGCCATATCTCTGACACCTTTTTCCGTCAATAAATTCCGTCGCTAAATAAGCTTACCGACGGAATATGTACAAATTCCGTCGCTAAACGTTATTTTTCTTGCAGTGATAGTAATTATTTTTATAGGAAATGGGCTCTCAAAAGAAAGAACAATGGTGCAGATTTGAAGGACAAATTAGAAAGGAAACAAAAGTGATTTCAGTATAATATTTTAGCATCCACAAGTCGAATTGTTGTTGTTTTAGCATCCAGACGATATAGTTAATACAAAAAAAGTGATTTAAGATGTTAAACTACTCATATATGATTAGGAATTTCAATTTTGATTTGGCCTAATTTTGGCTCGAATTAATCAGGCCATAGGTCAAAATTGTTCTACCCAATCGAGCTAACGTTATTTTTAAATTTTTTAAAAAATATAAGGATAGGTCTGGTCGGTCCACCCTAGTCTATTGGCCCATAAGCCACCCAACTGGTGAGACAAAGCGGCCCTACCCATTGACATCCTAGTATATGACAATAATGATTTCTTCACCTTAATCTTATTTTTGTTATTTATGTATTTGATAACATCATAGTATCTTAACTACCATATATTGTATATTGTCATTATTTTCATATGCACATATCTATTCTAATGTAATCGTTTATTTACTCTTATCCTTTCTTTTATTTCTACTTATCTAGTTTTCTTCAGAGCTATATATAAATGATTGTTTCTTCAGTAAACAATCACAACAAAATTTTACTCTTTCTTCCTATTTCTCTGCTTGTTTATAGTAGGAGAGCCCACATTCAATTTCCTGTAAACAACCCTCTTTCTTTTAGGCAAACACAACATCCTGTTTTTAACATAACATAATTAAACTCCCTACATACTGCTAACATACAACATCTACAACATCTTCACACAAATCCAATATCACCATAATTCAATTCAACACCACACAACAGAACCTTCATAATCACAAACTTGGCAAACACCAATCTCCTGACATTGACATTCAATCAAATTACAAATTTCTTTACTACACCACTAGATTCTACCAGTTATTTAGTATGGAAAAATCAAATCAAATTCATTCTCATTACCTCAAACCTCTTTGAATATTTCTTTAGAACTATCCCTCCTTCAGAAGAACAGGTAGACAATCACTCCATAGATTACATCAAGTAGCAAAAAACAGACCAACTAGTCAATTACTTCTTCACCGACTCCCTTTCCAGCTTCACCACAAGGCTTGCTCTCGACAACAAAACAACTTACAGCCTCTAAGTTGGTCTTAAAGACCAATTCATCTCTAGTATGCCTCTCAACGTCTCTTCTCTGTCGTAAGCTTTATGCTGTCAAAAAGGGCTCTAGCACTGTCATTGACTTCCTCAACATCATCTCCATAACTTTGGAAGAACTCGTTGTGATTGGTGCCACCATCTTCAATGTCGATCTCATCCTCTTCACCTTAAATGGACTCCTTACCGATTTTGAATTCTTCATAATTGCGATTGAAAACCGCACCACCACCAACTTTGCTGAGTTTAAGGCAAAATTTTCCCTCCATGAATAGCGGTTGTTGTCTTTCCACACTCCACCTCCAACGGACCCCTCTTACCCTAAACACAATGCAAATAATAAACCACCTATTCAATGTCAAATTTGTCGTAAGAGGGGGCATATTAGTACTCATTGTCATTTTTTATACTCCGAATCTCATAATCATCCTAAAGGATTCCACCACACCATAAATATTCTTACCACAACCTTTTCTGCCATGAATATTCAATCTGATCATGATCCAACTGCTTTTAATCAAAATATTTTTATTAGCTAGTTGCCAGATACTGGTGCAACTATACATATGACTCCACATCCTAATTTCATCGAATTCGTCATACCATTTGAAGGACCCAATTAAGTTATTATCGATAATGGACACATTCTTCCTATTTCATTTATTGGTAGCCTAACCTTTCCCACTTTTTCCTATAATCTTCATCTTCGTGATATATTGATTGTTCCTCACATTACTACTAATATTTTATCTTTTATCAAATTTGCCACTGATAATTCCTATGTCATTGAATTTAATTTATTTGGTTATGTTATAAAGGATCTTAAATTCTAGATATCACTTCTCGTGGCCTCACTCATAACAATCTCTACCCCATAAAGATTCCAAAGCACTTCACCAATCCAGTTGCTCTCACTACTTCCACCACGTTAATAAATATGTGGCATCAACATCTAGGTCATCCATGTCTCTCCACATTATCCATAATAGGTCATGTTCTACAATTTAAAAATATTTTCAATCCAATTATTTCTTGTCTTCAAGGAAAAAGTATTCGTCTTTCATTTCCTGTTTCTTCCTACACTTCTGTCAAACCTTTACAATTAATCTATTGTGATGTTTGGAGCCCTGAATCACTCTTCACATCTTTTGTCCCTATACACTCCAACAAAATGGCCTTGCTGAACAAAAAATTCATCCCATTACTAAAATTGGTCTTGCTCTTCTGCATGCATCTCTTCCCAAATCCTTCTGGTATGAAGCATTCAGCATTGTTGTTTATCTTATCAATCCCTTACCCACTCTTATTCTTCGCCATAATCTCCTCATGAAGTCCTTTACTGAACTAAACTTGGCTTTACTCACCTTCGTGTTTTTGGTTATGTATGTTATCATTTGGGCTCCACTCGTCCGGACAAACCTACTTAAAAATCTATCCAAAGTGTTTTTCTTGGATATGTCTCCCAACATAAAATCTATTGATGTTTTGATCCTATCGCCTCCAAACTTTACATTTCTCATTACGTCCGCTTTAGTGAACATCTTTTTCCCTATCATAAATTACCTGTGTCATCTTCTACCTCACCTTCCTCCTCTCCTCTTTCTTTACCTTTACCTCTTCCACCTCTACCTTCTACTTCCTCTTTCCTCCTATAAAAAAACGCATCACATCCTTCTCCTCATCCTATGGTTACACATACCTGACATGACACACGTACCCTTCTTTCTCTAATTATATCACTTATACTGTCACCACCCCAAATACACATTCTGATCCCACGCCCTTTACTCAAGCCAACAAATTTTCTCACTGTTGTCAAGCTATGTTTGACGGGTTCAATGCCCTCTATAGCAATCACACATAGACCGTTGCTCCCCCTACCAAACACAAACATTGGCGACTATAAATGGGTTTTACGTATAAAACGAACTCCCCGATGGCTCCCTTAAGAACTATAAAGCTTTTTTGTCGCTAAAAGTTACCATCAAACTCTAGGATTTGATACGCTACTGCTTTTAATCCTATTGTCAAACCTACGACTATTAAGATCGTCATTGCCTCAGCCATGTCCTATAATTAGTTTGCCAACTTGATGTTAATAATGTCTTTCTTCATAAATACTTACGGGAACCTGTTTACATGTCTCAACCTACTAACTTCACAGATCCACACAATCCTCATTATGTTTGTAGGCTCCATAAAGCCTTATATGGTCTCAAACAAGCTCCTCGATTTTGGTTCCATCTTCTAAGTCAAAAACTCCTAAAACTCAATTTTAAACCCTTAAAGTCTGACATCTCTCTCTTCATTCACAAAACCAACTCTCAAAACACTTTTCTCTTAATTTACGTGGATTATATCCTCATAATTGGTTCCTCGCCCTCTTTCATTACCACACTTATTCATAACCTTAACTCTACCTTTTCTTATCAAAGACTTAGGTCCTCTTCATCATTTTCTTGGTGTCGAAACTCACACTTCTCAAGGTTTTCTTCCCACCCAAACTAATACACCAAAGATCTCCTCCTTCCAACTGACTTTGAGAATTCTAAACCAGTTCATACACCCATTACTCTATCTCTTTCCTTATCCAAAAATCATGGTGTTTCTATTCTCGATCCTAATGAATATCGTATCATTGTTAGTACTAGTAGATATCTTTGTCTTACTAGTCTTGATATTCAGTTTGTTGTTAATAAGGTCTCCCAATTTCTACAGTGTCCTACTAACATTTATTGGTCTTTGGTGAAACAAATTCTACGATATCTCTTCTCCACACCCTCTTATGGCATTTGTTGCACAAAATCTTCCAACGTTTCTTTACAAGCCTATCGAGATGCTGATTGAGCTAGTTGTCCTAATGATCGACGTTCTACATCCAATTACTGTATCTTTCTGAGGCCTAACCTTATCTCTTGAAGTGCCAACAAGTAACCAATGGTTGCTCGATCTAGTACTAAAGTTAAGTACCGCAACATTACTCTTACTTCTGCAGAATTATGTTGGATTACTGCTTTTCTTGGTGAATTGGGTCTTGCACCTCTTTCTTCAACCCTTGATGCAACAGTCTTTGTGCTACCCTTTTAGTCTTGAATCATGTTTCTCATGCTCATACCAAGCACATTGAAATCGACATTCGTTTTGTTCATGATCTAATCGTCGGCAAAACTCTACTCATTTGTCACATTTTGTATTATGCTCAAATTGCTGATATTATAACCAAAGCTCTTTCCTAACATTTCAACGACTGTGAGACAAGCTTATGATCCCATCCTACCGTAAACTTGAGGGAAACTGATAACATCATAATATCTTAACCACCATATATTGTATATTGTTATTATTTTCACATGCCTTTTCTATCGTAATCCTTTATTTACTCTTATCTTTTCTTTTATTTATGCTTATCTAGTTATCTTCAGAGCTATACTTATAAAAACTATTTCTTCATTAAACAAACACAACAAAACATTATCATTTCTTCCTATTTCTCTACTCGATCTGTATTATATACAAGTATTAATTAATTGTGTACATCCTTAATTTTTATTTGTAATTAGATTAATTAAAAATCCTAATTTGAAGTAATTTTAATAGTTGAATTCATCTAAACTGTATGCAATTTACATAAATTGTAGATATATAAAAATAAAAATTAATAGGTATGTGATATGGGGTTAATCGGAACCTATCAAAGAAGAGCAAGTCGGAGCTATAATGAAGCATATTTCATTTCATTGGCTAAAAACAAATCATCCTACAGTAGATTGGGTCAAGCATCGAGTTATTGGTTAACGAGAATGAATTCAACTTTCCAATTGGATTAAATTGGGTCGCGTACGGGGTGTGCCTGTGCGAATGTACTTGTCCTTAGCGCTCTGGCACCAAGATGAGTTATTAACCGCGTGACCAAAAGAAATTCGATTGAAGCCCAGACACCAAGCTTGCAAGCTGCAAGGTGTAATTATCTTGAGACATTGAACAGAATCAAAAAAGATGTTTGCCATCCCATCTCCCAAGCCTTTTGGCCTTCGACTGGCTTGAATTACAAAAACAGTTTACAATGGAGGGGTAAAAAAGAGTTGAAGTTTCTGCGGAGCTGTCATTTCCAAAGTTCTTCCATTGGGATCCCACGCTCACGAGCCACATCACGAAACTGTCTCATTCTTGAAACAGCAGCAACCGTCGCTCTGGCATTGTTGAGGGCATTGTTACTTCCCAGTTGCTTTCCTAAAGCATTCTCTACTCCTGCCATTTCCAGAACGATTCTCACAGCACCTCCAGCGATCACTCCAGTGCCAGGTGAGGCAGGTCTAAGCATCACCAGTGCTGCCCCATACTTTCCATCAGCTCTGCCATACATTTGTTTAACAGAATTATATTTGGCATGAAAATTCATTGTTGCTAATTAAGCCATACAAGTTAATGAATTATCATCCCGTTGTTAACCATATCTAAAATCCTGAATTCAAATACAAACGGCCCAATTCCTTCTCGAGCTAAGCAACAAAGTTCCAGAATTTTAACTCCATCCTCAGAATACATACATCAAGAAAAACAGCTTAACATGTTCAGTTCAATGCTCAATAACCTCTTTTTAAAACTGACCATAAGCATCATTAATATATCACTACGGCTAGAACAATAGCTCTCTCTAGTGCCCTACTCATGTAACACCAGTGAAATCAATATCACAATAAGACTCTTCAAAATCTTCCTTAAACTATGAAGCCGTAATTATTCAATAAGGATGATTCCACTCCATGGACAAGAAGGTCGACCAAAAGAAAACTTCTCAACTTCCTCATAACTTCCCATAGACCCTCAAATCTTATAAGACCATTATCTAAAAGTTCCAAGCTACTTATCTATGTTTCAATAATCAAAAGACAATCTCACGAGCTGCAAGACACAAATGCACTATCATTTGTTGAAGTGTGTATCAGCATGAAGCTAGGATATCTCTTGAAAGAGGAGGTTTTGTGAAATCAAGATTTTAAGATGCAATGCTAATGCCAGTATGGAAAGCAGAGGAAATTTGGTGACTGTGTGACTCACTTAAATAATTAAATGTAACCATCTAAGAGTTTCTTCTCAACCAAGATCAAAGTTCAGATTGATCAACTTCTCTTCAATCATGACTATTGATGAAATTGAGCTAGTCCTGCTTTGCTATTCCTACAGAGAATCTCATATCAGTTAACATTAAGAATTTGGAGAAACATTGGATCACAAACCACAATTACAATTACGTATGTGACATGTTTCTATGAAAAAAAGCAGGAGATAGGGTAACCACTAGTAACTTGACCTAGTTGCAAGTAGGTAGGAGTAGATACCCATTTAATAAGGTTCAAATGCTAGCAGTTCACTGGGTAAGGGATTTTCTGTAAATATAGACCAAAAGAAGTAATACCTCAAGATGCTCCCAAACTGTAAAAACCGTTTAGATTATCCCAGTACTCAGTTCTGCCGGGTGAAATGTATAACATCAACTAGAAAGGGAAGTCTTTTATATAAGACATGTTGGTAAGGGTTTAAATTTGTTAAGCGTAACAAGATGAAGTCTAAAATCTGTGAATATGAAACTTCAAATTTTTCCACTCGCAAAGGCCAGAATCAAAGTAGTATTTGATAAATGCAATTTATATCACTGTTCTGCTGGCTCTACAAAAGCAACCCATGTAAAGTCACACACACACATATATATTGAATTCTGTTAATAAAGTGTTATGGTCTTATCACCATCGATTTCCCAGCATAAATATAATAGCACCAGTCGAGAACCAGTCCTGAATATATGCCATTGAGGAATCTATAAATTCTAAAAAAGGGTCATCAAAAGATTTTCGGTGGCATGACAAAAAATGGACTCGCATATTCCCCACTTCTAGCCGTTTCCACATCCAAGTAACCGAAATTAACAACCAAAGCTTTATGCAAAACGTAATACCTCCTCAAAATAAGATAAGAGTGCTGCAAATTTGCATACTGGCAATGAATAATTTAGAAAGAAATAAAAATGATAGGAACACCGGAGACAACATTCTAAGTCAAAAAAAGGTAATAGTTACCTAAGAGAAACTTAAAATGTGGAAATATCTAAGACCCATCAATTGGAAGTTCATACTGAACAATAACTTGTTGAAGCAAAGAAACATTAACCCAAAAGTAAACCAAAACCGCCATTAATCCACACAAATATGCAAAACAATTACACACCTCCCTTAATTTATCTTTTACCTAAAGACAGAAGAAATCAAAGAAAAACTCGAAACCTACTAGAAAAATTTACCGTTCAAGCGCATTGCAAGTTCCAAAACACTTACCTATGAGGAAAAGTCGAGTATTTGGTCATGGGAACGGAAATGATGTTCCTCCTGGCATTAACAGCCGATTTTTGCACAGCAGCAATAACTTCCTTAGCTTTCCCAACCCCAACACCGACCTGACCTTGCTTGTCCCCAACCACCACAACCGCTCTAAAATGCAATTGTTTCCCTCCCTTAACCACCTTGGTCACTCTTCTCACTTGTACCACTCTCTCCTCAAACCCATCTCTAATCTTCTCCTTCTTAGCTTTTGAACCAAACCCAGTAGTCTTCTTCACCTTAGAGTCCATAACATAAACATCGTTCCCCAAGACACTCATTCCACTATATGCAGGGCCATAAAGCTCCTCGTAAGCAGCGGCGATTTCTTCCTCGGTCTCCTCTGGGACTTCATCGAAGTAAGGAGGAGGAACAAAGCCCTCTGGTGGGCTCGGAGGGTCAAAGACGATATCATCAATGGGGTTCACGTTATCGAAGAAGGATGTATCAACGTCGTTGGATTTGGCTCTCGAAGTGGCAGTGAGGTTTGAAGAAACGGTGAGAAATGAGAGTGATTTGGGTAAGAAAGAGAAGGGCTTTGTGGATTTTATGAGAGAGAGGCGAGAGGAAGTATGGAGAGGGAGGAAAGTGAGAGTTGGTGAGCCAACAGACCCAGTGGCAACCATTGCTAAAGGGATCAATTAGTGTGAGACGCGAAGGTCTGAGAAGCTTATCTACAAGCTGCAAAGTCAATTCCGCCTAAGAACCGAAAGGGTCTGCCACGATATGACGATATTGTCCTACGTGGAGTTATTTATTTATTTATGCTACATTTGGTTGAGGTTTATTAATAGGATAAAATGTAACCTAATATGATTTCATTATTTATGAAGATAATTTATAATGGAATAAAATAGAATGAGAATGAAAATGAGAGTTTCATATTACATTTCATTTCATCCTAAACAGTAAAAACGAAAAACTTCTGATTTGCAAGATTTGGCATAGAATGTAAAATAATAAACAACTTTATATTATATTATATTATAAACCCTTCAAATAAACAACATTTCAATATATTATATTATGAACTCTTTCATCCCTCTCAAACAACAATTTCTAATATTACATCTATTTACATTTCTTTCCATTATAAATCATTCCATTCTATTCAATTCTATTCAATTCTATTCTATTAAAAACCTTACGTCCAACCAAACATAACCTTAAGAAGTGGGATAAAAATTATATTAATTAATCAACGTAAAAATAAAGATAACCGTACATACACAGTTAACATATCAACCAACTTAATGAACATCGTAGTAATATTGCCACAAAATTTAGAACTAATGTGATATTATATTTATATAGGTCACTATCAAGTATCGTTTTGAATAATTTTTTAAATTTATAAAGTAATTTCTAAATTTAACATATAATATATATATATATATATATATATATATATATTATACCAACTATGTCTCTAAAAATTATAATAATAGAAATTTAAAATAACAAATTTCTTTTTATTTTTATTAATATTAATAACCACTGTTAATATAAAAAAGATCATTTAATCATCATATAAATATAAAATTAATGACAATCCAAAGTACTTAAAATGTTACAATTTCATTATATAATAAATAATAATTACTTCAAAATATCAAATAAAAAGGATAATGAATATTCATGACTCTCTAACTATTACAATTTACAATAAAAGTTTGTACCAAAGAACCAATTAGAAGTAAAACTAGAAAAAATATTTACAACATATATAAAATTTAACATATACATCAAATATAAGTGAAATTAAAAGAATATGGTAAAGAAAACTCATTCAATCATACACACTTAAATCGTATTAACTTCAATTCTCATTTGGTATAAAATTATCATCATTAAGAGGTATCTCATCATTACCATCATTTAAATTCATCACACCAAATCACATATTAATACTTTCTTATCCAAGATTATTTTTTAAGTTACTCTCATTTATTAGACCTGATTCCTCATAAACTCAATCCACCAAAAATTGATATGATAAAGGCAAATTGGATCTATAGAAGTGATTGTTCTACTAAAAGTCCTAGTAAATAATAAAATTAAATTATTACGAAATTACAAGAAATTATATCCAACTTAATAATAATAATAACAACAACATACATTTCCTAACGCTTTAAATTACATCGAATGAAGACTAAGTCAATCAATCTTTTGTGCTCCAATCTATTCCTTTTCTTGAAATTGATAAATTAAAATGTACTCCAATTCCTTTCATACCTTGTTGCACTTATACATTGACTTAGAATTCGAATTACAAACCTTTGTAATTTTGGAACTCCACTTCCGAATTAGTCCCACTAAGCAACTATAAGTCTAAGACAACGAAACATAACATTATAAACAAAATAAAGTGATGATTAATTTTTAACAAGTAATAAAAGTGAAAAATATATATACTTAGATTAAATTTGTCTCTTTGATGAATAGCATTTGACACCCCAAAATCACTACAAAACATTCTTATAAATCACTATTTGTGAGCTTACGAGTGTAGGAAAATCCCGGTGTGTGCATCACATGCACACAGTGCGGAAAACAAAAATTTTTATTCCGGGACCTTCCCGAAAGCCAGGATCCATGTGTCTATATAACGATGTCAAACCATAACGACCAAAGGAGACCGTC
>JANIJH010000002.1:42980623-42998854 GCA_024520975.1 Erythroxylum areolatum | reverse complement strand
GTTTGGACCAAGTTATTCTTAGGGTATCCAACGCGACGCTGTTTCGAAAAGTTTTTCTTCGCGGATGTCGGAGTCTTGCCTCTCAGTTTGTTTTAGTTCGTTTGGAATTCGATTCGAATTACTATGTTCCTTTTTTTCGATTTTGCTTTCGTTTCATATTCATTTTCCGTTTCTTCGCTTGGGATCTGGTTTTCGGATCGGGTCCCAACAAATTATACTTGTTTTGCAATCTTCTTCCAACTGTTTTACAAGCAGAATCATTGTTAGTAATGAATCGAACAATATTTTCTGGCTCAACTTCATTCACAACTTTATCAAATATTTCAAATAGAGTACCAACATTTCTAACAAGGTCATATGCATCATTAGAATTTAAAAACGTTGTCCCTTTTGTAGAATAAACCAATATAATAATAATATGTTCATGTCTTTGTTTTCCAACTATCACACATAATTGAACACCCAAAAGTAGCCAAGTCATTCTTCTTTCATACAAATAACTTTTTATTTCATAAATAGACCTACTTAAAAGTGTACCTCTGTAGTCACCAATTTAAGAAACTTTGTATCATGTACCTTTAGAGACAATAACATTTACCAAAGGCTTAATAATAAGACTGGGAAGCATTAAATGTTATATTTGATATATACCACTACCTAGCCATTGTCATATCCATATTATGAACTGCTTCTTTAGATTGTAAGGCGCTATGAATTAAAAGCTAAGCTCCAAGAGTTATTCGTAGTGCAAAAAATTAAACACTTGTTTTTTCTTTTCCTAGCATAACATTCCCTTCTTTTTGGATGGGAATACTACAATCTTCAACATTTCCACTACCATCCTGAACAACAACAAAAGAACTTTTACCACCAATTTTGTAATTCAATCTCTGCGGTCTATCTCTCTCATGATGATACTTTTCAAGAAAAGTCTTCATTTGCTATTTAACATAATGACTCACTTTTTTTATAAAGCTTCATATGACCTTTGACCTTAGCTAAATGCTTCTTTAATTTGTTGATTCCTCCACTTTTCATAACTTTGTTGGAAAACAAAAAAATGGTATGATTCTTCATTCAAAGAACCAATCCAACATGAACCCAAGTTGGATCATTGAATCTTCCTAAAATGATTGAATTATTAGGAGTATTTAAACTTCTTGATATTTATTTGTAAAACTAAATAAAGACATATATAAAAAATTAACATAATAACTTCATATCAAAATACAGAACACATAATTTTATTATCAACTACTATCAGAAATATGTATTGTTTAAGTCAAAATTCAAAACTAACACAAAAGCATATACATCTTATATAACTCATTTTGTATGATTACATTATTCAACCATAAACTAAAGACATACACCCAAAACTATTACCTATTTAACTTCATTCATAACATATAATTATGAGTTTACAACATATTTTATGTAATCACATAATTCAACTATAAACTAATATGCTTTGTTTACTTGTATAATTCATTTTGTAATCCTTGAAATTATTTTGTTTTCTTAACTAATTTTTATCAAAATTGTTACTAAAATCCTAATTCCCAATTTTAATTTAACAATCTTTTATTCACCAATTTTAATCAACATTCTTAGTTTCTTACATAATTTCACAATCAAGAGTTAACATACATTACACAATTCAATTTCATCTAACACAATTCACCAATAAGCTAAAAATCAACAATTCAAGTATTCAATATATGCAATTATACAATACACATATATCTTATATAACTCATTTTGTATGATTACTTCATTCAACCATAAACTAGAAACATGCACTCACAACTATAACCTATTCAATTTCAACCATAACTCATAATTATAATTTTACAACCTATTTTATGTAATTATATAATTCAACTATAAATTAATCTATTTTGTTTGCTTATATAATTCAATTTGTATGCTTATCAATATTTTGTTTTCTTAACTAACTTTAATCAATATTGTTACTGAAATCCCAATTCTAAACTTTAGATTAACAATCTTTCATTCACTAATTTAATCAACATCCTTAGTTTTTTGCTCAAATTTAATCCATAATCAACATATACAATGCACTACACAATTCAATTTAATCCAACTCAATTCACCATCAACCAACAATTCAACATATAAACATACAAAATTACTACATAACACAAAATCACAAGACATAAACACACAATTCATCATAAATTCACAATTGAATATTCATTTATCTATATCAATATTCTATAGAACGCAAAGACACAATTCAATATTCAAATAAGCAATCAACTTATCAACTAATCAACTTAACTCAATATTTCAATATCAATTTCCACAATCCACAATTCTACAAGATTTGTTGCAATTTTTGCAACCTTCATTGAGCTGAATCCTTGGATTGGTGCAGGTTGGATCAACGGATTTGTGTGAGTGTGTGTAGACTGGAGTGACTAGAGCTTATAGAGTTGTGGACTCTAGTGTAATGGACTTATGGTGTAGGTTAGTAGGTGCAAGTGCACATCAACAGGTGGGAGTGATGCGGGTCAATTGTCGATGTGATATTATGACTGGATTTAGTCGTTTAAGTGTGAGTGTGATTAGGTCTAACCGTCTAGGTGTGGGTGCTAATATGGGAGCGGTCTAACTGGTGTGACGTGTGATGGGTGCTGGTGTGATGGTGCAGGTTGGTGTGATGGCGTAGGTTGGTGCAATAGGTGCGATCGCCTGACTGGTGCAATGGTGTGCTGGTGCGAGTTGTGATGGTGACTAGGATGGCAGGTTGAAAGGAGAGCACGATGAGGTGTGAGACAGCAGTAGACGGCGTGGGTGGGAACTGGGTTAGGGGGTTGGGTGGGTAGGTTTAATGTTCAGGTTAAATTTTGTAAAATTTCCATTAAATCCTTCAACTTCTAATAAATTTGCAATTTAGTCTGGTATCTAACTAGTATTTCGGTACCGGCCGGTATCGACCAGTATTGACCGATACCAACTAGTATCAACCCCCCGATATCAAATATCATGGTAACATATCATTTTTTCCCATAACAATGATGTCAAGGCAAATTGAGAAATCAAAAGATCCAAACTGTAGCTGAGTGCTTAGTCTAGCTAACCTCCCAGCACATATAATGATTTGCAAGGAGAACTCTCAATTCTTCCCAAGTGTCTATTTGATTGAATGAACAAATGCATCAGAGGACGGGATATTTCTTTTGCTATTCTATTCCTGTAACCCAGTTAAAAATATGCCCTTACATCAGTTTCTAGAATGAGAGGGCGACTGATACCATTTTTATAAGCCAAACTTAAGTCGTCTAAGAAGCCTTTCAACATCCCTATAAGTATGTATAGTTTTCTTTTAAACTTCTTGAGATGGATATTTAACTTCGTAGCAACCGTCAGGAAATTCCCAGCCATAGTTGAGGCCAGCGTTGTTAACCTTCTTCCTTCTCTGCACCCTATAAATATCAGAGCACCGTTTTTGGAGCCAACTGAATTCTTCTTCATATAGACAAATCTGTTTCTCCAATAACAAATATCCCTCAAGGTTTCTACAAAGATCAGTCTCCAGGGAATTCCATTTTTAAAAGACGTTGGGGAACTCACATTACTTTCCAACCAAGACATGAAGCTCTTGGAGACAAAAGGTGGTCAAATTGCATTTGTATAAGAGTTTTTCGCAGGTTGACTTAGAAGGGGCAGTCTCCTAACACATGAAAAGTATTCTCTTTGCGATGGTGGCATCGGGGTAGCTAGTGAAAGTGATCATGTTCCGCTTAGAAATCATCATCAAACATTGGTCAGTATCGATGAACTATTTTTCGTAGCAGAATTTTTGTGATTTGAACTACTGGTGATGCCCAAATAGCTTTCCGTAAGCTTGCAATTACATCTCCATACATGGGCTCATCTTATTTCAGTACAAAGTTTACGGATATCGTGGAAAAAGTACCGGTGCTGTTTGATTGAGGTCAGACCGATTATAGAGCCGATTGGTGGTGATCAATCGAGCCGAATATTTTATATTAAAATATAATATAAAAGGCATCGATTATAAAAGAGAATTAAGAAAATATTTTGTTTCTTGTTTTTAGTTCTTGTTACAATTTTTTTAAAATAATTTATAAAACATATTTTCTTTACATCTTTATCGGTTTTTTGTTTCCAAATTTTACAAATTTATTCTATTTTCATTTTCATTTTTTTATTTTTATCTTTCCTCCTTCTTTTTCTCTTCTTTAAACAGAGTTACTATTGTTTTGTTAGAGACGTTAAATACATAAATTGGCAATAAAGGAACCAAAAAAATTGAACTACTGGCTTGCATTACCTTTAAATTTAAGATTGAGTTTGGAGTTTAATCTTTGATGAATGAGCTTGTAAAAACTTTAGAGGACTTCATTAATAGTTATAAAAATTATGTAGACAAAAATATCAAATATATTTAAAATATACAATCACCTATGAAAATAATACAATATTTGTGTACAAAAAGTATCACTAAATGTGACAAACAAGTCACACCTTATATTTAATATAAGAATACTACCATTGATTGCAAAAAAATATTATATTTCAATAAAATTTATATCGGAACTCTTTATATTTAATGTTATGCTTATGTAATAGATAAATCATATATTCACTTTAATATGAGAATATTATCACCTAGTGTAAAAGATATCAAGCCTTATGATGGAGGTCCATCAATCTAAGCATTAGAAGCTGTTACTAATATGGGCTTCAATCCAACAAGTAGTGATGAAGAAGGCATGGTCGAAGAAGAAGAACTTAAAGAAGAACCCAATCTTATTTTGAAGCTGCAAATCTTGTTGAAGCTCTTTGGAGTTTACCAGGCCTTGATTTATGAAGCCCAAAACCAACCATTTGAAGGAGTTATTTCAGCCAACAAAAGGAGTCTTTGTTATACACTTTGACATGGTTTTGCAGCCTAAAAGGCATCTCAAGCCCAGCCAAAGTGATGAGAAGAATAAGAGCCTTTAATTGCTCATTTACTTTCCTTTTACGCATTGATTTATTTTCCTTTAAGAGACCTTTTATTTGCAGCCTTTATGATAGAAGTTATGAAGGTTTTATGTCCTTATTTATCATATTTAATGGTAGTATTATGGGCTGATGAGAAACCAAATTTGTGGTTATCCATCAAGACCCTTAGTTTGCCTTACATTTCCTTATATATGCATTTGTAATCTCTCTAACATGGATGATTATGTATCAAAAAAATAAGAGAGAATTTGATTTTGCAATTTATTAACTTTCCTTGGGTTTTGTTAGTTTCCAAAAACTAATAGGGTTTTGTTTGTTTCCAAAAACACTCATCCTTTTCATTCATTTCCTTATTTAATTCCATTGCCACACCTTTACTAACATAGCCAAACTAAATTTATCATAACTTCTAAAACATTGGTCCAATTGAAAAAATTCCTTCTTCAATGTTGTAGTTCACTTCTTGAAATTCAATTTAGCCTCAAGAACACCCCAAAATACTCAGCCGTTTTCCCAAAAATGTACTTTGAAATTGTCTAGTTATTGAGCCCATAGTTTCAACACTTTCCTAATCTAGAACCTATCTATCAAGAAAATTCATAAATTTTTTTATAGACATCAGATTGTCACGATTCCTTCACCAAAGTTGTATCCCACATCCTATTCTACAAATTTTTCTTCAAAAATCATCTTCAAATTCCATGTCATTTGTCCGAAATTCACCTTACATTCTACCTGTTCGTTTGTACTCGGGAAATTCTAATTTTTACAAAAGTTCAACCATCATACCTAAATACCATAACCATCACTTCTAGCCACCTTAGACCACCACAGTCCATCATTTTGGTATCAGAGACAAGGTTATTTATGCTTGGTTCCATTCAAATGTCCAACGATCAAGATCTTGCAGTCAAGTTTGAAACTATGCACCTAAAAATGAAGGCTCTTAAAGTAAAGAATGAAGCCTTAGAAGCCCTTGTTCACAACTCTCCATTAGTCTCTAGGTCTATGGAGACTCCACAAGAACATGTTGAAGATGAAGAAGACGAAAGGTCCTTTGTTATAGCCCGTGGAGAATTACCAAGAGGAAGAGGGAGAGGGCAATACCATGGCATTAGAAGGACAGCCGTGAGGAACCTCCCATAAACACCACTTCGGTAATAAGAGAGGCAAGAGGAGTTCTTCAATTACAAAGTTGAATTACCAGAATTTCATGGTAAGATAGATGTCATGGTTATCTTGAATGGGTTTATACAATTGAAAGAGCCTTCAAATTGAGAGAGGTGATCGAAGAGAAGAAGTTGAGACTGGTTGCCATGAGATTAAAGGGGTATGCAGCCCTATGGTGGGAGAATTTACAAAAAAGAAGAGTGAAAGAAGGAAGACCTAAAATCAATGAGTGGCATAGAATGAAAGAAGAGATGGAAGTTGTATTTTTGCCCCCATATTATAGGCAGAAATTGATTGAACAAATGTTAAGCCTTAAACAAGATTCGAAAACGGTGGAGCAATATACTATAGAGTTTGAAGAGTTTTTCATGAAGTGTAAGATTGAAGAAACCGAAGAGATGATCATGGGAAGATTCCTCAAAGGGCTAAGAATTGACATACAAGACATGGCAAACTTTTATTCCTATGACTCTTTCTTTGAATTGAAAAGACTAGCTTTAAGAAGTGAAACTAGTCTTAAACACACCCGACAAAAAAATTTCATGTCTCCATTTGATTTAGCCCCATCAAACTACACTCCACCATCCAAACTAAGCCCACATGCTAGTGCATCCACCCCTTCCCCATATAAACCGAACCTTACGCAACCTCTAAAGGTATCTACAAACTCGCCAAATACCTCTTTCACACCAAGAAATACCCAATCTGCCCCTCCAACAAAAAGTGTGTCCAAAAACCACCTCAAATGTTTCAAATATCAACGATATGGTCATTTCCAATCTGAACGTTCCACTAGAAAAGTTATGACTATCTAAGAAATTGAGGAGATTGAAAATGAGCTTGAAAATAATTTGATGCATGTTGATGATATTGATGATGGCTCACGGTTAGATTTGTATGATGATAATGCACTTGTTTATGATGCAAATGTACTAGATGGAGAGATGTTTGTGTTGTTAAGAGTTTTAAATTATGAAAAAAGTGAGGAAGATTGGAGATGAAAATCTTTGTTTCATTCTAGGTGTATGACAAAAAACAAATTGTGTGAAGTTGTAATAGATAGTGGAGCATGTGAGAATGTTGTATCTAGTGAGATGGTTAATAAATTGGATCTTAAAACTAAGCCACTTGATTCTCCTTACAAGTTGAGTTGGTTAGATCCAAAGCATGTCATAAAAAGATGTCTAGTTCCATTTGCTATAGGTCAATATGAAGATGAAGTTTGGTGTCATGTAATTCTCATGACGGCTTGCCATTTGCTACTTGGAAGGTTGTGGTTGTTTGAAAAAGATGTACATCACCAAGGAAGGGCAAATACTTACACATTGCTTCATGGAGGTAAAAAAATTCTACTCAAACGTTTGCTACCCCAGAAGAGGAGAAAGAAAAGAGAAGTTGGCACACTTGGTTTGCTTTCAAATGAGGAGAAGAGTTCAATCATGGAGGAGCTACCTAATTATATTCCCGTGGACATTGACAATGCGCCTAAACGGAACTATCCAATTCCAAGTGAGGTGCAATCTTTAATTAATGATTTTGTTAGAGTTTTCCATAAAACACTACCAAATGGCCTACCCCCTCTTAGAACCATTCAACATGAAATAAACTTCATTCCTGGAGCCACAATTCCCCACAAGCCATCTATTGGTATCAAAGCATTCCTATAGAATGAGCCCAAAAGAAAATGATGAGTCGCAAAAGAAAGTTGATGTGTTGTTAAAGAGAGGTTTCATTAGAGAGAGTATGTCACCTTGTGTTGTGCCTGCATTTGTTGTTCCTAAAAAGAATAGTAAATGGAGGACGGTTATTGATTTAAGAGCGGTCAACAAGATTACTATCAAGTACAAATTTCCTATTCCAAGACTTGATGATACGATAAACCGATTACATGGAGCTACAGTGTTCACTAGGCTTGATCTTGCAAATGGGTTTCACCAAATCCGTGTGAAAGAAGGCGATGAATGGAAGACGACGTTCAAAACAAATGAAGGAATCTATGAATGGTTAGTCATGCCAATGGGACTTTCCAATTCACCTTCAACTTTCATGAAGCTCATGAATGAGGTACTTAAACCATTCTGTAACAAATTTGTGGTAGTTTACTTTGATGACATTTTGATATATAGTACTAGTTTACATGAGCATTGTATTCATTTGAAACTTGTCTTTGAGGTTTTGGACCGTGAATCATTGTATGCTAATGTGGAGAAGTGTCATTTTTGTGATAGCACCATTAGCTTTTTAGGTTATGTTGTGGCTAAAGATGGGATTAGTATGGATCTGGCCAAAATCAATGCAATTGTAGAATGGCCAATTCTTAGCAATCTGTTTCGTTAGGAGTTTTCATAGGTTTTGTTCCTTTTATAAGCGGTTCATTAAGGGTTTTAATACAATTACAAGCCTTATAATGGATTACATGAAAAAAGGTTTGTTTAAGTGGACTCCTCAAGCTACAATTGCCTTTAACACTTTGAAAAATGCCATGATCAAAGCTCCTGTTTTAGCCTTGCCTAATTGTAGCTTGCCTTTTGAATTAGAGTGTGATGCTATTGGGGTAAGAATAGGGGCTGTTTTGAGTCATGAGTGTAGACCAATCGCATTCTTTAGTGAAAAGTTGAATGACACTAGGAAGAAATATTCTACTTATGATCTTGAGTTCTATGCTTTGGTTCATGCACTTAGAGTGCATATTTATTGGCAAATTCTTTCATTTTATATACTGACCATCAAGTTTTAAAATACATCTAAAGTCAGTCCAATTTGAGTAGAAGACGTACATCATGGGTTAAATATTTGCAATCCTTTGATTTTGTAGTGAAGTATAGGGATAGTCCAAGTAATGTTGTAGCTGATGCATTGTCTAGGATATATGATGTTTTTAGTACTATGCATGCTTAAGTAATAGGTTTTGAGGACATTAAGAATTTGTATGAGGGAGGTAGTGAATTCGGTGAGATTTAGGAGAGAGTTAGGAAAGATGGTGCTTTTGGGAATTTTGTCATTTATGATGGTTATCTTTTCAAACTTGATGCTGTTTGTGTTCCTCAATGTTCTTTAAGAGAAGTTATCTTGAAAGAAGTCCATAGTGGAGGCCTAGCCGGTCATTTTGGAAGAGACAAGACTTATGAATTGGCTAGTAGAAATTTATATTGGCCCAAGATGTGGAAAAATGTTACTAAGCTTGTAGAGGGTTGTAACACTTGCAAACAATCCAAGATGACAATTAGAGCTCATGGACCATGCATGCCATTGCCAGTTCCAAATTCTCCTTGGGAACATGTAAGTATTGACTTCATTGTTGGCTTGCCAAAAACTAGGAAAATCATGATTCTATAATGGTTGTTGTGGATAGATTCTCAAAGATGGCTCATTTTATTACTTGTAACAAGATTAATGATGCATCTCATGTGGTGAATTTGTACTTTAAAAATATTGTAAAACTCCATGGAATTCCTAGGAGTATTGTTATTGATAGGGATGTAAAATTTTTGAGCCAATTTTGGAGACATTTGTGGGCTAGATTAGGAACTACTTTAAAGTTTAGCACGGCCTTCCATCCTCAAATGGACGGTCAAATAGAAGTGGTCAACCAGAGTCTAGGCAACATTTTTAGAAGCTTATTGAAGGGGAAAGTGAAGAATTGGGAAAATCTTTCAGCCCATGCTAAATTTGCATATAATAGTTCAAAGAGTAAGACTACAAATTTAACTCCTTTTGAATTAGTTTATGGAGCTAACCCACTTGTTCCTTTTGATTTGAGTCCGGCCCATTCTAGTATCCCATCCAACATGAAGGCCAAAAATAGAGCTCAAGAAATTGTCAAACTCCATGCCAAAGCCAAAGCCCACATTGAAAAGAAGAATAAGGCTTACAAGAAGCAGGCAAAAATGAAGACCATTATGGAATTCAAAGAGGGTGATCTTGTTTGGGTACACTTAAAGAAGGAAAGGTTTCCTATAAAAAGAAAGAACAAGCTCATGCCAAGAGCGGAGGGTCCATTTAAAATTCTAAAAAACGAGAATGAAAATGCATACAAGGTAGAATTGCCAAACACTTACAACATTTCAAATAGTTTCAATGTTTGCGATTTAACCAAGTATGTGGAAGACACACAAGGCAATCCAAACAAGCCCAAGCCCAAGACCAAGAAGAAGCCTTTAAAGGACAGGAGAATGATGGAGGCCTATCAATCTAAGCATTAGAAGATATTACTAATATGGGCTTCAATCCAACATGCAGTGATGAAGAAGGCATGGTCAAAGAAGAACTTGAAGAAGAGCCCAATCTTATTTTGAAGCTGCAAATCTTGTTGAAGCCCTTTGGAGTTTGCTAGGCCTTGATTTATGAAGCCCAAAACCAACCATTTGAAGGAGTTATTTCGACCAACAAAGGGAGTCTTTGTTGTACACTTTCACATGGTTTTGTAGCCCAAAAAGCATCTCAAGCCCAGCCTAAGTGATGAGAAGAATAAGAGCCTTTAATTGCTCATTTACTTTCCTTTTATGCATTGATTTATTTTCCTTTAAGATACCTTTTATTTACAGCCTTTATTATAGTAGTTATGAAGGTTTTATTTCCTTATTTATGATATTTAATGGTAGTATTATAGGCTGATGAGAAACCAAATTTGTGGTTATCCATCAAGACCCTTAGTTTGCCTTACATTTCCTTATATATGCATTTGTAATCTCTCTAACATGGACGATTATGCATCAAACAGATAAGAGAGAATTTGATTTTGCAATTTATTAACTTTCCTTGGGTTTTGTTAGTTTCCAAAAACTAATATGGTTCTGTTTGTTTCCAAAAATACTCATCCTTTTCATTCATTTCCTTATTCAATTCCATTGCCACACTTATCTAGACATAGCCAAACTAAATCTATCATAACTTCTAAACCATTGGTCCAATTGAAAAACTTCCTTCTCTAATGTTGTAGTTCACTTCTTGAACTTCAATTTAGCCTCAAGAACCACTCGAAAATGCCCAGCCATTTGCCCAGAAATACACTTTGAAATCATCTAACTATTGAGCCCGTAGTTTCCACACTTTCCTAATCGAGAACCTATCTATCAAGAAAATTCATAACTTTTTTTAGACATCCTATTCTACAATTTTGCTTCAAGAATCACCTCCAAATTCCAAGCCATTTGTCCAGAATTCACCTTACATTATGCCTGTTCGTTTGTACCCGGGAAATTCCAATTTTTACAAAAGTTCAACCATCATACCTAAACACCATAACCATCACTTCAAGCCACCTTAGACCACCACATTCCATCACCTTAATAAAAAAAATATATCATGACTCTATACATTTAATACCATGCCTATACGCAAAAAATACCACCATCATAAAGATAAATCATACATTCACTTTAATATGAGAATACCATCACAAAGTACATAAACTAATATATTGACCTTCAAACATTCAATATCACTCTTATGTTTAAAAGAATACTAGTACTTGTTACATATAAGTAACAACTTCAGTTTAATATAGAAATCTATATTTGACTACTAAGAATATTATGCCCCACAACAAACTATACCAGGACTCCGAGCATCTAATATAATGTTCATGTATAAAAAGTACCACTACTCATAAGAGGTAAATCACATCTTTTATTTAATATAAGAATATCATCATTGAGTAGAAAGAATATCATGACCTAATATAAACTATATCGAGTATCTATACATCCAATATGATGCTTATCTGAAAGAATACCACCACCAATAATAAGTCATACCTTCACATTAATATGAAATTATCATCATCAATTACAAAGAATATCATGCCTTAATAAAAACTATACTAGGGCTCCATACATTCAATACTATGCCTACGTATAAAAACACCATTACCATTAAAAAATAAGTTTCACCTTAACTTTAATATGAGAATATCATTATTGAATACAAAGATTACTATGTCTCAATTAAAAGTATTTATGGACTGTATACATCAAATACCAGGTCTATATACAAAAAATAACACTGCCCATAATAGATAAGACAAACCTTCACTTTAATATGAGGATTCATGTTTGAGTACTAAGAATACAGTGCCTTAATACAAACTAAATTAAGACACCATATATTAAATACCATGCATATGTGTAAAAGATACTATTACTCATAACAGATAAGTCACACCTTGAGAATTCCATCATCATGAATCAATACAAATTAAAATATAATATTCACATTGTTAACTATGCATTGTTCTTGGTATAAGATTGGAAGAAATATTTGTTAAGGATGTGAATATACATTCACTTGTACATAAAGCCTTTTTTTAAGTTTTTTATGCACAATTATTTATATTCTCGTTTGGTGATACATGTTTATAATACCTTTTCTGAACAAATAATGTGAATAATACATATTCTTATACAATCGTGTACTAAATTATGATGAATTAATGCTTGTTTTGATACTATTACCTATATTGTAATATCCTGCCTTCTAAAATTATTAAGAGATTAAACTATTAGATTAAGTCAAATGAGTTATTTCATTTAATAATTTAAGAGATTTATTTCATTCACATGCATAATATTCATATACACATATGAATCATGATTTACAAAATATTGCAAGATAGTATAGGTACTCAATTGACGTATTCCGGGGTATGGAATGAAAATGAGTGCAATATGAATGTGCATTCCCAATGTTTTGCATTTTAATTTACCAATAACATGAATTGATGGATTATAATTAGTGATTGGGAATTTTTTATTACAATTGAGTAATTAATAAGGTGATATATGCATCTACTCTAAGAAAAATGTTAAAGAGCAAGACAAATTGATACATGGAAATTTAGGTTGATTAGGCCAATGAAATGGTGACATGTGGCATTGGGAATAAGTGACAAATGACTCAGTTAAATAGATGAAAAGTAGCTTGAGTATAATTGCGACAAGTGGCCCTTTAAGTTTGTGACAAATGACATTTTAGACTTGTGACATGTGGAGCAATAAAATGGTGACATATATAGCCTTACAAATGATGACATATGTAGCCTTATAATTGGTGACATGTGTAGCCTTACAAGTAGTGACATATGGAGGATTAAATGAGTGAAATATGAAACCTAAATTAAGTGACACATGGACTAATAGAATAGTAACATATGGACCAATAGAAGGATAACATATGTACCAATAGAATGGTGACATATGAACCAATGGAATGGTGACACATGGATTAGTTTGACTTCCTTTGAATTTTCTAGAGAAAATGGATGAAAGAGGCAACAAAAATGAGAGTGAAGGTAGGCCATAAGGTTAGAAGAGGGATAAAAATGAAAATGAGAAGAGAAGGGATGAAAAAGGGAAGAGAAGAGGAGAAGGAAAGAAGTTATCAAGGTAAGTTGAAATTCTGGTTTCAATTTCATCTTTCTCTTTCGATCTGTCTTTCATATCCTTAGAGCACGAATTTGGAGAAACTTAAAGAATGAAATTTTTAGATATAGATCTTAACTTGACCTCTGTGAAAGTGGCTTGACAAAATAGTGACTAGAGCTCACTACTTGTGATAGAACCCTGTGTAGGAACATTATATTATTTCCTGATTTTTAGGATCTTAGAGTCCGAATTAGTGAAAGCATAAAACATGAAAAATGATTATTGATGTCTTATGCTTCTGTGAAATGGTTTTATTAAGAGATGCATTAATAATGATTTATTAAGGGTTGAGTTTAGGTTACCAATTTGTTTCTTACCAGAAACAGGACATAATTTGGATGGAGATTATATTTTAAAGGGAGATTTTGTTTATGTAATTTTTAGATATATTAACACTAATGGAAGTCTAGTTTCGGGAGGAAAAAGAATCATGACATTTGGACTTTTTTAGAGAGACTTATAATTAGAATAAGACAACTTGTTCATAAAGGGACATTAGGAAGATAAGGATGCAAACATTGCACATAAGGTTAGGTTAGCTTGATGGTTGAGGAGACATTAAGCTGAATTAGTAAGTGAATTGTTGACCAATTGACATATGTTAGAATAACATTTATGATGATTGATTAGGGATGAATTTGGTTGTGGTGGTGTATGAATATGAGATACATGTTTGAGTAGTAAATACATTATGTATTTGTATGTATAAAGGCTCGGAAGATGATATGGATCAAGGAGCGAGGATTGTTGAATTCAAGGGAGTGTACACCTTCTTTTGAGGTGAATTGGGGAAACCATATCTCTCAAATGAGATTAGGAAATCCCAAGACATGCATAATGACTTGTAAGTCAATTTTGAACCTAGGTAATGCATAGTAGAGTTGAATCTTAAATGGATGCTAGTATACTTGTATATTTAAGAAACTATATTGTTTTGAAAAAAACTTTGCACTTGGAATGCAAAAGATGACTTTAATTGCACTAAATAATGTTTTGGAATTTACATATGCATAATAGAGTACGTAAGTTGCTTGTATGAGTTCTCTTTTAACTTAGAGCCATGACAAGGTTCCATTTTATCGGTTAGAACGATAAATAAAGGCATGGTGCCTAACTTGATTTTTGTACTTAATATTTTTATATGATTTTTGTGATTAGTGACGTAATGATTGGCCAATCGTGTGCTAGGACCAACAGATTAAGCAACCCCCGAACCTTTGACACTGGTACATAAATCCCCATATCAACACCTTTCTACAGGACTTGCAGGTGATTCCACACCTAGAGGTCTGATCACTGATAAGGTCATCACTTAAGGTTATGACTCTCTTGTCGACTGTAGTCCAGACTGACCATGGATAAAAGTCGATCCAACACCGAGAATCAATGGGTGTGCACACTAATTTGGCCGACTAGTGGCTACACACATGATTGTTTTGACCTATCCTGAGATTCGTTTTCCTGACGAGATTTGATTTATAAATTTGATGATTTTTTGTTTTTGTGTACTGAAAATGTAACCTATGTTCATTGGATGAGTGATAATAGGCTAGGTCTATGTGGATACTAATCAGTATATGTTGAGTCATAGGCTAAGTCTGTATGTTTCTATGTCATGTATGTTCACTTTACAGGTGGTTATGTGCATGCTAAAGGCGTGAAAAACCCGCTTGAAGCTCTTAGTGTATCGTTCAGTCTTTTGACATTTTTGGAGAATTACTAAATGTGGGTGGTCTCTATTTTATACGTTTGTGTATAGTGGCTAATGAACTATTTTTATTAGGTTGGTTATGTTGATATGCTTTATAATTTTGTAAATTAACTATTGATTGTCTTGCGGTTTGCAAATGACCTTATGTATAAACCTTTTGTACTATTGTTGAGATTGCTCTTGAGTGGTCTTAAAAGTCCAGAAGTTGTGGTAGAGTTTTAAATGTGAATATAGAAGTGTGTTTAAAACTGATTTATATGTGTTTTAATTGAGTTTTGGGATTTTCAAAATATAGATGTTGTGTTATCCAAATGTTTTTAAAGGATATTCAGTTAGCCTTGCATAGACCTATTCCTTTCTTGCGAGATGTTTTGAATAGCTATCAGGTTAAGGGTACTATGAGTATCCTTAGCCTGGATATGCGGCAATTGTCATCTGCCTGATGTGGTTCTAGGTCGTGACAATTATAACCATGTGTTCTAACTTACTATTGTTATAATTGTTGAAAGAATCAATCTAAAGGACACATATTGCTATAGTCATATTTACGAAACCATGTCCATTATAGTAATTCATAATTTTAAAGGTAATAAAGTAAGTAAAATAATAGGTACAAAGCTTCCTTGAGAAGTTTAAAAAATTCCTACCGCTTATTGCTATAGCTTCGTTAAGATGACGGTAACGATATAACCTCATTTATTTGAAGCTTCCTTAAGAACTTATGTCAATCAATCTTCCTACTTAGTTTAGCAATATCATCTTGTTCTTTCATTTGTTAATGCCTAATAAAATCGCAAAGTAAAACCCAATATATCTAATAATCATTCCTACCCATACCTATGTTAGACAGTAAATAGCAAGGATGTTGGAGCATTGACATACCCAACTTTCAAATTTTAAAGTAGACATGATAAGCAGGTAATTTCACTCCTTTATTCTTCTCTATATTAATGGAATTCATATATACATATTATAGTACATATGTTTACTAATGAATTTAGACTTGTTTTATGGAAATTAGTGGATCATTACAAATGACTAAGTTGGTAAGGTATGGACATGGTCATGTGGTCTTATTAGTTTGCGATTTTTATAGTATTCGATGTGAATTGGTTACATGTAACCTATCTCGGTGATTTTTTATTAGCATATATAACTTTATTGAAATGGATTTATTGTGATAATTACTATTTGACTGATGTTGATATCAATCTTTTTATTGTCAAAGTCTAAAAAAAAGGATAAAGATGTAATCAGAGCCCCTCTTTCTCTAGAGGAAGGAAAGAAGAAAGTTGAGAATGCAAAAAGGAAGGTAATGGGAAACCAAGTTAATTAAAAAAAAAGAAGTTTATGGAAATATAATTTGATATACAACTTGAAAATCTAGGTTTGGGATGAAGTTTTTACTGTAAAGACAAGTAAGCAAAGTGTGGGTATGAAGAACAAGGTTCAAATTTTACATTGAATAAAATTATGTTAATATGGTATGGTTATAAAGTATTATTGTTAATCATGATTGAACCTAATGCAACTTGAGTATTTGGGGAGTTGTCAAATACAGTGCTATTATAAGAAGGTGTTTAAATTAGTGACCCTTTGTTTGGAGCAAATTAAGTGGGTCATCAATATAAGATTTGGTGAATTTAGAGAGATTGAGAGGTTTAAGGTTAGGCGGGATGCATGCTACTAGTTGTGTGCATGGTTTGATTGTCGTGAGTTATCATTAATAATGGATTAAGTGGATGAGATTAGTAGGGATATCATGACATGGATTGTGAGGATTCCAAATAGAACAAAATAGATATACACAAAAGCTAATGAGGCTAAGCTGATTAGACATCAGGAGGAGTATAAAGTTAATGATTCACATATTGTTATAAAGTGTGTACTCGATAAAGTGAGGGGTAATAAATGAAGAAATGTTTTAGGCAAATCTTCCATCCATATATGTTGTGTTTTTTTTATCCCAACACCAATTATAGTATAAGCTTACAACCAACCTTATGAAAATCGTACCGTACCGGTCGGTACCAGTCGGTATGTACCGTACCAGCCAGAAACCAGTACCGATATGGGTAAAGATATTACGGAGACAAATTTCGGTGGGTACTAGCTATTTTCGGTCGGTACCTGCCGGTACCAAGGATTTCAGAAAAATATCGGACCATTTTGCAAAAAACAAAAATTAAACCTAAAAAAATCTACCCCCCACCCCGACGTTCTAGATTTTTCTTCTATCTTCTTCGGTTTCTCCTTCTTCTCCATGCACGCATGCCACTGCTCCTCCCTTCTCCGATCTCTCTCAAGGTGTCTAGCCTCTCCTCGCTGTCCCCTCCTCGTCGTCGACATCTTCTCCAGTCCTCCTCCTTTGAGTCTTCGACCGTGGTTTGCTCTCCCTTCGAGTCTTTGACGATTCGACCTCCCTCACCTCAGCCCGCTCCTCCTCCTCGACGCACCACATGACGGCACGGCCACCTCAGCTCAGCCGAAGCTCACGACCTGACGTCGACCCGAATTGGCACCAAAGACCCAATTGCTTTTGGGGTGTATGTTTATAATTTTTGTTTCATTTTTCATGCATTTTGAAAATAATTGCTTCTGTGATTGTGTTGGTTGTTGCATTATGGTGGATTTGGGGTTAAAAATTGGTGTTATTGTGTTGGATTTGGAGAAAAATTTGGAACTGGACTTCGGATGACAATGAGAAATCCGAATGGAATGGGAATTTGGAAATTTGGATGTTGATTTCGGTTGATTGTTTTTTGTCATTTGGGAGTTATGAAATTCAACCGAAATTGGAAATTTGGAATTGGATTTTGGCATTTTGCATTTTGGAATTGGAAGTGGATTAGAAATTAAATTTGAAATGGTGATTTATTGATTATTGAATGGTGGAAATTGGCTTGTGATTTATTATGGTATTAATAT
>JANIJH010000002.1:42962616-42980523 GCA_024520975.1 Erythroxylum areolatum | reverse complement strand
AAAATATTTAAAATTTATTGTTATTGACTTATTTCATATTAATTGTCATTATTATTTATTATTAAGATTTTTGAAAGTATGGTTGATGTAAATAGTAAACTGGTAGTATACAGTACAACTGTACAATATACTAATATAGACTATTTTTCAATTTTAAAAAATTTTAGAGACTATTTTATAAATTTAAAAAATTGCCCGAAACGGTATTCAGTACCGGTACAGTTTTGTTCTAGAACTCAATTCGGTACCAAGCTCGGTACGGTATTCATAACTTTGCTTACAACTGTTATACACTATTATCAATGTTAACAACTGTGAGAAGTTTGACTGAGACATTTCATCCTCAACCATCTTTATAGGCATATTTACAGGTTGTATGACATTGTAAAGGCCAAAGGTGCAGCACCTTCAATGGGTGGATGAGTAGTTGTATTAATGGCGAGTCATGGTTGGTAGAAAATTTATTCTTGTCGGTTAAAATGTAAAAGTGTACATATTGTGAAATAAATTAAAGTTGAGTTGAATTATAAATTATTTGTAGATTTATTATCTTAACAGGGGACATATGGAGTAACAATTCAAATGGGGGAAGATGGAAAGGATTTCTTCTTGGGATGACAAAAGTATTGATGAGACATTAAATGTTGACAAGGCATTAGAGGAAGTGTATGAGAAACTAAGGGTAATCTCGATGTTGGAAATTTTATGGTCACATTTTAATAAATTAAATGTGAATTGTTAAATCGATTAATATTTGCTAATTTATGTTAGATGTTGATGGTTGGTTATAATGATGATCACTTAATAAAACATCTTGGTGGTTGGGAAGCTACATGGAAATTGAAGAAGGCTTTGAGGGAGGTAATAGATGTAAAGGTAACAAGTTCGTCAAGAATGTTAGATTATTATATAACTATTTCATATTTGCTTTGTACGTGAATCGTTTTTGATATTTGAGATTTTAAGGAAGAGAATAAGTCTTAAGGCATGAGCTGGGACTAATGACAAAGATGAATACTAAGGAATCAATCTTGAAACATAAAGAGGTACTAATTACATACCTAAACAATAGAAGATTTGTTAATGCATGGGGAGACGTCAATGACGGATAGAGAAGAGGATGAGGGTGGGAGAAGAGATGAGGAGACAATGGCTAAAAAGATGAGGAAAAGGAGGTTGAAGCAAAATGTATATATTGAATAATGCTTTCTTAGATGTAGAATATACCTAAAGTAGTATGATAATGATTTTATGATGCAAACATCAAGGAATTGGAGGCGTGCATTAGTGATGTCACACGTATAGATTAGGTGAAAATTAAAAGCAATCTTCATCTTGTAAGAGAACCCTAGCTTTCGAATCTATATACGTTAAGTTCTTTGAAAGAAAAACTATTTTGAAAGCGAGGTCATATTATTGTTATGGTACAATCAAATAACCATTGATTGCCTATTGTTGAATATTATTTAACCTTCTTAGTTGTGTTTATTGTAATGATGTTGCATATATAATGAGAATAAGGTCATCATGAATGTTAGGTTTGGAATCACATTGAGTGACATCCTTGCATGTTCTAGGCTTAGGAGCGGCATAAGTAGCAAAGTGGATAATATCAAATTTAGTTATCAAAGATCTAACTTCTAATGTATGTCTTATATTATGAATACATGAAATTTGTTAGTAACTTTTCATTAATTTTGTCAATCGAGAGAGAATATTAGGGTTTTTTTGGGCAAGTACATAATGGACTCCATATTTTCAATGAGTAATAATGGCTTTTGTTTTGAAGAAATTGATTATGTTGTTGAAGACTTTAATGTCATGATGTACTGTGATCAAGCACACATAGTCCAAGTATTGGATGAAAACATGCACAAATCCTTATGTTTTTATCAATTTCTTCCACATTATTTCTAAGTATGTAAATAATATTGGGAAGAACTTGGATGTTGACATTGATGCCCACTTGACTACCTTCATAAGCGTATTTTATCCAAGTGTTTTGGAATTTTTATATGTAAAAATAGTATATGTAAAATCAATTGGCATTTAATAAATTTTTCTCCAAGATTTTTTTTTATCCTTATACTTCATAATAATCACTGACAGAGTTGTTGCATCTTTATAGAAATAATAGAGATAACAATATTTGACTCTAATCATGGGGAGGATGGTGCTAAGAATAACCTATCTAGAACATTGGTTCATAGCAACATGTTATCTGAACTATAGGTGATAATATTTATGTTATGCCTAACATCACAAAATGTTTTTCTTGAGGTGTAAGCTTATGTTTTCTGGCAAGTGTTGGTGTATTTTAGATTGAAATGCAATAATAACTTTTTTAGTCCACACTTCCTATCTGTATGCCACAGAATTCCCTGGGAAATGTAACAAGTAAGGTTAACATGTTGTTATGCTCATTTGAATGTGGGAATTGTTTTTTTCCTATTATAAACATTAGTATAAAGTTAAATTGTATTGATTGACCAAAATTTTGGATATTTTTATATGTTGATGACATTTAACGATGATTGTGGGATTTATATAAGTTGTGTCTTAAAATTTTAGTATGGGGATTGGCATTTAGGATCATTAAGAGGATAAGCTCATATTTATATATTGTGAGCACCTTGTAATTTGTGACATATTATTAGTGATGATATGACATATGAGTTGCAGTGGAAGGATTAGATAAAGATTTATAAGCACCTATATGAGCGAGTGATATTTAGTAATTTTAACTCTTTTTGCAACCTATACTAGCCTTTGATAATAAAACTACAAATTAAAACATGCAAATGAACACAATGGATAATCGATTTGTTCTTTTTTTAATATTGGAATTAGCTTATATACATACACTTTATATATAATTTGGTAAGAAAAAAATTGAAGTCTTAATATGACAATTGTTATTGACTCATATTTCATATGTGCAAAAGATTCATACACGATTGTAGATATACTTAGCTACTTCTTTTATTTTATGCACAGTCTCATCAATAATAGGTAAATACCTAACATCCTTTATATTTTCCAGCATTAACTTAACGTAATGTGTAACATAAGAAGTCTAATAAAAAGAATTATAATTACTTTACAATCTTCCGACTGCTTTATAAGTGAAATCATTATCAGTAATGTACTGAACAATATTTTTTGGCCCAATTTTATTCACAACTTCATCAAATATTTTAAATAAAGTATCAACATTCCTAATAAGGCTAAATGCATCAATAAACTTCAAAAACATTGTTCCCTTCAGAAACTAAATAATAATAATAAGCTAATGTCTCCTATTTTTTCTAACTATCACACATGATTGATCACCCAAAAGTAGCCCAAGTCATTCTTATTTTATCTAAATAACTTTTATTTTCATAAACGGAGCTACTTAAATTTTACCTATGTAGTTATCAATTGTAGAAGCTTTCTATCCTGGATCATAAGAGGTAATAACATCTACCATAGGCTGATAATAATAAGATTGGGAAGCATTGAATGCTATATTTGAATCATACTACCATCCATTGTCATATCCATATTATAAGTCATTTCTCTTGATTTTAGGGCACTATAAATTTAAGGCTGAGCTTTAGAAGTTATTCGTAGTGCAAAAAAAAGGCATCTTTCCTCTTCTTTTCCTAACATCAGGTGCAGCATTCACTTCTTGTTGGGTAGGTATACTACCATCTTCAACATTCCCACTATCATCCTGAATACCAAAAATGAACCTTCACTGCCAATTTTATACTATGTTCTATCTTTCTTATGTTGATACTCTTCAAGTAAAGTCTTAATTTGTCATTTTACATCATAGATCACCTTTTTACAAGACTCCACATCACCTTTCATCCTATCTAAATGCTTTTTTAATATGGTGATTCCTTCACCTTTCAAATGCTTGTTACAAAACAAGCAAATGGTATGGTTCTTCATTTTAGAAACTAATCCAGCATGAACTCAAAGTGGATTATTGTATCTTCCTGGAATGATTGAATTATCAGGAGAACTTAAACTTCCTTTCATTTATTTGTAAAATAAACGAAGACATATATCAAATTAGCTTAATAACTTCATATAAAATAAAGAATACATAATTTCATTATCAAATACTATCATAAAATATGTATTGTTTAACTTAAAAACAAACTAATACAAAGGCACATACTTCTTCTACACAATTACACAATACACATATACATCTTATATAATATAACTCATTTTGTATTATTACATTATACAAAATTCAATTTCATCCAACACAATTCGCTAATAAGTCAAAAACCAACAATTCAAGTATTCAACATACCAATTACATAGTACACATATTTTATATAATATATCTTATTTTGTATAATTACATCATACACAATTCAATTTCATTTAACAAAATTCACCAATACGTCAAAAACCAACAATTTAAGTATTCAACATGCGCAATTATACAATACACATATACATCTTAAATATTATAACTCATTTGGTATGATTACATCATTCAATCATAAACTAATGACATATACTCACATCTATAACATATTTAATTTCAACAATGACCCATAACTTTAAGTTTACAACTTACTTTATGCAATCTCATAATTCACATATACACTAATATATTTTGTTAACTTATAAAATTTAATTTGTAAAGCTTATAATTATTTTATTTTCTTAACAAATTTTAGTAAACATTGTTACTAAAATCCTAATTCCCAACTTTAATTTAACTATCTTTCATTCACCAATTTTAATCAACATTTTTGGCTTCTTACTCAAGTTAACTCCACAATGAAAAGTTAACATATATTACATAATTCAATTTCATCAAACACAATTCAACAATAAACAATATAAAAATGCAAATTTTCTCAACTTAAGTACACATATTAAATGATTTAATTATATATTAAATCTTATATTTAAATGATTAATCATATGTTAAATTTTTATATACAAGAAATAATTAGTAAATCGTGTGTTTCATATAAATTAATTAACAAATTAACAACTTAATATATTAATTATGATATTGACAATGCCTAAATTATTTTGAAATTGAACCAACTTATATAAACAATTCCAACTTTCAAACCCAAATTTTTCCATGCATTAATTTTATTTATAAATTAACAAGGCCTAAATTACATTAAAATTGAATCAACTCACACAAATAATTCTAACTTTTAAATTCAAATTTCCTAACCCAAATAAACAAGTGCAACTTTCAAACCATTTACAAAATACACATGACACAACCAAAACACAATGCAATTGGAATTCAAAGAAAAAACAAGCAATTCAAACACACCAAAAACTTAAAAACTTGCAATATGGGTTTGGTCAAATCCATTAAGGTTCAATCTATTAAGTTGGGTCTGATCGAGTCGGGATGATGGACTGGAGGAGTAGTACGATGGTGGACTAGAGTAATGGTTTACCGTTAGGCAAAGGTGGAGGGCAACAGGCATCGTGGGCAGAGGTGGAAAGTAGAGGCATGGAGTTGGGCAACGTTGGGCTTGGGCAAGTCTAACAGTGGAGGGAGCGTGGTGCAATGGCAATGGCTACAAGTAGTGGTGCAATGGCAATGGGTGGTCGACAATAGTGAACGTTGGAGGGAGGGAGAAGAAAACGTTGAAAATGGCAAAGAGGACAGAGAGAGATGAAAATTTGAAAATGGCAATGAGAGTCTACATAGGTGTGGGTTATTTTATTTGTGTTTTTGTTTTTGCAATTTAGCCCCTGAAATTGACCAATATTTAAAATATTGATTGGTATAGTACAAAACTCGTAACTTTGGCTTTATAGAACTAGCACCTTTTACGTTTTCAATTTTTTTTAGAATTTGACTTACAATTTGAACTTTTTATCCTTTTAAGTTTTCAAAGTGTTTTTTGGAATTTGACTTCCAACATGAACTTTTTTATATTTCACCAATTGGGTTTTCTTTAAGGTTTGTAAAGGGCTTAGATATGACTTTTCATAACTTTAATTTAAATCAAGTTTGATTTTTAGAATAAGGTTCATATTTAACATAATTTTAAGACTTAGAGTTTATAACTTTTGCATTATCATTGTGATAATCGTTCATTAAAAATCAAGTTTTAATCAAATTATAGAATTAACAGATGAATTTGATATCATTGTTAGAAAATTAGGACAAGATTTGATCCCATGTACAGCATAATAAATAAGAAAATTTTCTATTTGATTATCAGAAAGTCAATGTGACTTAATTTTGACAATATGATTAACGCAAAACATAATAAAGCTTGAATCATAATATATACCTTCTTGTAAAGTTTGAGCCTTTTTTATTGTTTTCCTTGATCAGTTTTTGAAATTAGCTCATCTCAACTATCATATTCGTATACATGTTTAACCTTTAATAGTATCCACATAAATGTGTTGAGAGAACTCTATAAGTGATGAGGGTAAGACAGGAAGCTCTAACTTTATTGTAAGTCTATTTATTATAAGAAGCTTTGGAGTTTTTAGTGATTTAATTGAAATATAATTTTAATTTAATTTCAATTAAACTTAGAATCATAATTAGTTCTATTTAAATATCAATTGGTCTTAAATAAGATCTAATATCTCATACTATCTTATATTCAATCTTAAAATTTTTCAAACTTATTAAGTCCAACTTGATTAAATTATATTTTTCTCTCTTCAATCGTTCTTTCTATATGAACCCTTAGATTCTTGAATATATTAGTAATGGATATAAATGATAGATAAATTAAACTTCTTTAATTTTTTAATTGAAAAATTCATATATCAAGATTGGTTTCATGACTACCTAAATATTAGGAATGTAAAATTAATTTTGACTAACTTTTTTGTATTTTGATTAGATATAAAGTATGAAATTAATGTCTACTATATTTAATTTTAATGATTTAAAAACTGTATTGAACCTGCCGGTTCAACTGAAATAAACACGAACTGACCTAATTTTCGGTCTGATTTATATTTATAACTTTTAGAAAAAAAACTGACCCGTTTATTATGGGGGAAAAACCGGAAAAAACCGACTAACTAAACCTTTAACATCTGTTAGAAAGAGTCATTTTTAAACATGTGGGACCTGCACAAGCATTAAAAGACTCTTCCTCTCTGCAAAGCTAGCTCTGCACACCAAACCATGCATGTACTTGTCATTGCATTGTCAATCTCCAATTTTAAGAGAATACACCGTTGCTGTAAGAACATGTAGAGATTTTAAACGGGCCAGAAGTAAAAAAATCTTTAGAATTCTTAATGATGTTTTCTTTTAATTCTATTACATAATTTAACTAATAAATTATAAATTATATTTTTATCTCTTTATATTTTAATTAAAATTTTATTTTGAATTATAATTGATAAAAAATTATCATTTTTATCCTTAAAAATATTAAATTTATTTATCCTCACTAGTAAATTATATTTGTCAAAATTTAGATTCTTTATTTATCTCCTTATACTTTAATTGAAATTTTTCAAATTATTATTGTTAAAACTAATAATTATTTTTATCATAAATTTTCTTAATAAGTTGAATTATTAATTAATATATATAAGTAATTTTATTTAAGATAATTTAAAAAGTCAAAAAGTCAATATAATTTAAAAATTCAAAAAGTTAACGTGTCCTAGGTCATAAAAGAGCAACTTCACCGGCTACTTCAAGACTTACCCTCAGTTTAATATAATTTAAGAATGTGTAAAAAAATAATATTTAAAGTATAAAGAAGATAGAATAAAATAAGAGTCTTTTTTATAGACTTTCTTTAAACATATTTCAATTTTTACGGGCCTTTAAATACATAATAATATAGAAATATAATTTTATTTTAAATTTTATGTTAGATTCAATCGTAGTTTAAATTATTAGAATTTTATTAGTTTATTATATATTTATAAGCATTATTAGTAATTTTATTTCAATAAAATATTTTATTTTATACTATATTATTATTTATTTTTGTAATTTTTATATCTTATTTATTATAAATTGGTTTTATAACAATTTAATACCGGCTGAACTTTTAAACCTTTTATTTGATCGGTTCGATATCCGATCCAGTTTTTAAAACATTGTATATTAGTTCTCCACTATTAATAATAGATTCTTTTAATGATATTTGAAAAATATTATCAAAATATGATTCTACATTGACCAAGGATATACTTAATTAGTTATCTCTATATAGTTCATGTTACATCAATTGACTATCGATTGAGTTATTATATACTAGAATTGGTCATACATAGTATTAAAACATAAGAATCCTTATATTAGATGTTTAGGAGATCCCAAATCAAATGATCATTTATATAATCATCATAACAAAGATTTCTATAGCATATAAGTATTTTTTTAAATATAATTCTCATATAAGGTAAATTTAATAAACTTGCTCTCTAAGAAGTACCCACACATTTATATAAGTATATTCATACTTTAGTCTATGAGATTAGTTACTTCTTTTATAGGAAAGTAACATAATATCTACTAATCTTTTTATGCTTTATTGATGTCAAATCTCAATAAAATAATGATCATGAATAATTTAAGATTAGTACATAAATATAAGATGAATCTCATAATTATGATCTCACTATAATCTTATTTATTAGTAATTATGTCACTAAACTATAATAAATATATTGACTATAGAGTATAAACTAATATGAGTAACTTCTCGCCTTTTGTAAAAGATATTTAAATTAATACAGCGCATAGTTACTAAATAAATTACTAGATTAAATTCTTTGAAATGACTAATTCTACCGTGACAAATACATCAAAAGTGTAGATAATCACGATGGTCGTAGATTCGAAATTTCTTCAAGACTAATTATAAAAAATGACTATTCAAACAAGCTGTCAGTAAACCAGGTCGTGTGGATATAGTGGCTTTAGTGGATTAAACATGAATCTCTATCTGCTTCTGATTATTCCGATTTCCTGATTTTGCATATCACGTCGATACATCTATTCCTTGCACTCAACATCTATTCCTAGAAAATAATAATAAATACATATGGCCTGCTGATTGGAACAAGAAGAATCATACCACGTGTTGGTTCCACTAATAATAAACAGTCGGCACATATACAAGTACAGGATAAGGTACAAGGTGAGTCAGAATTGGAATATATGGTCTTTCAAAGAATCCATTCACAAGTTTTCAATTGACAACGCATGCACTCTATTATATGATATGGTATGACCAAATTGCAATTGCATCATTCGCGAACAAACATAAACAATTGGCTAGCCGTATTAAATTCATCTCACTTTAGATAATGGGGTTTCTTAACAATTAACAACTCACAGCTAGGGAGCACATCAACGTTACCCATGTACGATCACGATTAATATACATCGTTTATGGGCTCTGACTTCATAATACTCGATTGATGCATGCATGGATGCCCAAAACGGCGAGCAGAAATGAAGAAACCCCCAAAGTCCAAAGGGAAGATCAGTGGGATCTCTGTCTTGGAGAATTTTATTTTATAAATCTATGCGGTAAGAGGTTGATGGGCACAGTTGCTTTAATTTGATGCTTTGGTCCCGCCGTCAGCTCTCTCTTTCGACACAGAATTTGCTTTAACGTGCGTGTTGGGTTTCTTTCATGTTTGCTAAAGTTGACGTTTCTTGTCCTCTGGTAGTGGGGTTGTGAGTGATGTTGACTAGTGCTTGTGTACAAAGCTGTTCCGCTCCATTTTGCCACCCATTCGCTACCTCATTCACACTGGAAGGGTTGAACAGGACAGGATATTAAAGAGCGTGTTAAATCGAGCTGTGTTGAGATTGATTTGGATTTTTTATAATTCGATTTATTAGATTTTGTGATGGACCGAAATATTACTTTGTTACAGCTCGTTTTATGTTGCTAAGTTGAGTTGGTGACTTCCAGTGGTTTACTTAGGATCTAAGAAGATAGTCGCTAATTAATAAGTGGCACGTTTATCGAGAGTTTGGGTGGGAACAGGCTCAAATGTTAGTCACAGGACTTCTGGTGACTGGTACGGAAGTCAACCTAACAGACTTTTGGACTTGAGCTGGGAAATAAGGTTAAAATTTTTATTTCTTCACTCTGATTCTCCCTCTGAATCTCTTCCTAAAAAGCTCCATCTCGATCTTTCTCTTCTACCATCTTCTGTCAATACTCCAAGGAAAACTTTATTTAATGAGAACAAGTTTTCAATAAATATTATGTTCTTAAATATTTACTTGGTGTGGGTGCCCTTAAAATATTGGATCATCATGACATACAATGCCCAACTATAGTTAAATTAAGTGTTACGATACTAAATTAATGAAAAATACCTTATGTAAAAAAATAATAATAAGTAACTTGGCAATGAAAATTTAAAAGTACTTGTCTCATCCTTATTCAATATATCAGTATTTTATACGTATGTTAAACTTTTCTAGTAATGATTTAAACCGGAGAATCTCATCTCTTACACACTATTAAACTATTTAACTAATTAATAGAAGTTTATTATTAAAATAAGCTTAATTTAAAAGTATTTTTAATTATTATGCAATAAGAATGGAACTTGTAAAAAGATCGTAGAATGATGTGATACTTTAAATTTCATATATAATATAAGCTTGCATAGAATAAAACTTATAAATACTCTAACAAAATGTCAATAGCTTGTAACAAAATATGTGTCTAAATTAAAGTTTGAGTGCATAATGTTTTAATATTTATCAACATTATGGATATCACTGCCTTTATTGTTATATCTTTTTCATTTCTTTTTTTCTATAGTTAGTTTGTACTTTTTTGGTAGTCTTACTTTCACAAACGTCTTGTGGTATAATAATAGCATTAGATGTTAAAACATAATTTGATAATATAAATGAAAAATAATTTTAATAAGGAAGATACTTGAGAAAGCTAAGTATAAAATTTAGAAATAGAGGAAGACTATATTAGCTCTGACTCCTTGTGATCCATCATAAGGGCTCTTTGGTAACTCCCCTTCTCTCAAGTCAAATACTTACCCAAATTATCACTTGCATTCCTCTTCTATCCTTCTCTGACAAGCTGTCTTCACTTTTCCTAATAAAAAAACTCAATGTTGACCAACTTCACTGATGAATTTCCACCTCTGCCCTCACCTAAGCCCTCCCCCCTACCATCGAAATACAACATCCCCCTAAAGCCAAATTCAACCACAACAGATTTAGTTGAATATGTAAACCACTACCAACATTTTTAACCCTCCCCTTTCCTCCCCTATTACTCCTCTGCTGCCTAAACAACCCTCTTCTGGGTCTACACCTTCCAATATCCCTTGGAACAAAACTTGGAAATAGGTTGTGTGTGAGTCATCTCATATTACCCTTCAATATAACCCGCCTAACGTTATTCATGACAAGCCAGTTATACATCAAGACATTGAAACTTTATGAATAGGACGTAGAATATGGGAACCCTCCCTGGTTGGTTTCTTCATAAAGAGGCGTCCGACTTTTCCTATCATTCAAAAGTGGGTGGCTAGTCATTGGAAGAATAGGGGGCTGACCGATGTTCTTCTTACTGAATACAATCTGGTTTTATTCAAGTTTAATTCTTTTTTACCGAAAACAATCTAGTTTTATTCAAGTTTAACTCTTAAGATGAAGTGAATAAGATACTAGAAGAAGGTTCATGGTATGTAGTTCAACTACCCTTATTCCTACAAAAATGGCAGTCATGTATAAAGCTTGAAAACATCAAGGTGCATACCTTTCCACTGTGCATCAATTTACATAGCATCCCTTTAAAGTACTAGACTACCCAAGGTCTTAGTTCCTTGGCTAGTTTCATTGGTAGACTTCTATGTATGGATGAAACTACTGCAAAGAGAGAGAGGGTTGACTATGCGACGATTTGTGTCAGTGTGGATAGATCAAAGGAGTTACCGGATTACATCCCTATAATGCAGCTGGGTATTGACAATGTTTTTCAAGAAGACATGATATATGTCTCTTATGGTTAGAAACCCTCGGTTATTTTGTGAGGAAAGGTTTAGAAACCTATTGGGAAAGTTTTCTCCAAAGGAGATTATGTGGAACTAATAGGCCTTGAAGATGGCCCTTCTTGCCAAAATGTACCTCAGCTGGAGCTTAAAAACACAGTATAAAGGGAGGAAGTGAAAATTAACTCACCTCTATCCATTATTAGAGGAATAGAATATGTTTATATGGTGACTACACAATCTATGATCCAGGAGGAAACAAATGTGTTGGAACTGATATAGGTGGGTAATAAGATGGGTAAGCAGCAGAATGAGGCAACTTTTGCTAATGTTAACCAATATGGGGCTAATTCAAAATCTTTACTAGAGGAGGATGCTACTTCTTACACCAATTCCTCTAATGGAAAGGTGACGGAAGGTTGTGAGATTGAAAATTTACAGACTATAACTAGTTCAAGAAGTTAGAGGAGTGGAAAGAGGAGAGGAGCCAAAGTTAAAAATATTTCCTTATGTCAGTCCTAATATGGAATGTTTGTGGTATAAATTGCTCGAAAAAAACTTAATGCTTTGAGGGATTTGGTCAGGAGAATTAAGCCTCTTATTGTAGTTATGCTTGAAACTAAAATTATATACGACAATATAAATAAGGTAAGATTTTTGGCTCTTGTTGGTCCTTCTTATCCAACCATCAATATCATCACTATGGCAGAATTATTGTTGGGTTTAATACTAATTTTGTCAAAGTGGAGGAGGTTCTTTCTAATGAGCAGTTAATTCATCTTAAAATCCACTTCATCTTGGAAGGAGCTACTATCAACTCTTCTCTTGTTTATGGGTTCAATACTACCTTTTAAAGAAACTCTCTATGGAATTCTCTAAAAGGCATTCAAAGCACCATTTCTAGCCCATGGTTAATTATTGGAGATTTTAACACCACTATTTTCAGAACTGAAGCTGAAGGGAATTGTAGCCAGAGGAGCTACAACGAAGAATTTAAACTCTATGTTGAATAGATAGGGGTAATTGACCTAAAAATGGAAGGTCATTTCTTCACCTGGTCTAAGAAACAAAGGGATTCTTAGCTAGTTTGGAAAAAATTGGATAGGGCTCTAGTAAATGGAGACTGGCTTCTACATCTAATAGTAAGGCTATATTCTGGATCGTCTCTTCTATGATCACTCTCCCATTCTAATTGAGGGACTCCTCCAGAAGTTCTTTTCTCCACATCCCTTTAGATTTAACAACTATCTTGTTAAAGTGGATGGATTCGATGAAGCAATCAGGAAAGGATTATCAGTTAAGGTTTCGGTTTCCAGGCAAGTCATATGTTGCCAAAAACTTAAAGCAATTAAAGTAAAACTGAAGATTATGAAGGCTTCACATTCCCCTAATACTCAAGCTGCTATTGTTATTGCTAAGGAAAGACTAGCTACCACTCAAAGTCTACTCTCACATAATCCTAATAATGTAGACCTTCTCTTGAAGGAAAAAGCTGGAACTTGACCTCTATCTGAGAGCAGTCCCAAATCACTATTCACTTATCCATCAAAGGGCTCGTATTAACTGGATCAGGGAGGGCGATAGAGCTTCTAAATTCTTTTTCAATTCCCTTACTGATAGAAAGAACGCCAATAAAATATGCTTTATAATCAGTATTAAGGGAAGAAGTCTTAATGATCAATTAAGCATCATAAAAGAAGCTGTAAAATTCTATAGAGGTTTCTTGGGTTCAGATATGGTTTCCGATCTCTCTCTGGATCCTATTAAGAATTATTTTATCAACAAAGTCACTCTTGAAGTTGCTGGAAAATTGGTGGAAGGCATAACAGATGAGGAGCTCAATGCCACGATATTTGCTATGAATAGGATGAAAGCTCCCAGATCGGATGGGCTCAATGGTTTTTTCTTCCAAAATACATGGTCCCTTATAGGACCCATGGTTAGAGAGGCTATTCATGAATTTTTTACTAATGGAGTGCTCCTAAAGGAGTTTAGCAAGACTAATTTCTGTTTAATCCCCAAAACTCCTAGCCCTTCTACTTTTGGCAATTTTAGATCAATATCTTGCACCAATTTTATCTACAAAATCATTGCTAAGATCCTTATTAATCGACTGAAGGGGTTCTCAATTTCATTATCAATGCGAATCAGAATGCTTTAATGAAAAATTGAGATACTGGGGGCAACATTTTTATTGCATGGGAACTTCTTAAAGGATACTCTAGAAGGAACTCATTCCCTAACTGTGCTGTCAAAATAGATTTCAACAAAGCATTCGACTGCATCAGTTGGCGATTCCTATTCAGGGTTCTCAAGGAGTTCAATTTTCAGATTCTTTTATTAATTGGATTAAGGCTTATCTTACAACTACTGCCTACAGTGTGCTTATTAATGGCTCGCCTTTTAGAATTTTCAAAGGGATGAGAGGAATCAAACAAGGGGATCCTCCATCATCATACCTATTCGTCCTATATATGGAAGTGCTATCGCTAATGATCAAGGCCAAAGTCTCTCACAATCCTAAATTCAAGTTTCACTCTACGTGTAGGAAACTATCACTCACTCACCTTTGTTTTGCAGATGATCTTATTCTTTTCTCCAAAGCCTTTCCAGATTCGGTCCAACTACTAATGGACACACTCAACAAAATCTCTAAGATGTCAGGTCTTAAAGTAAATTTTCATAAAAGTCACTTTGTTCTATCTACTTTGGCAGACTCCCTTCAGGGTACTATTTCCTCTAACTAATATAGACAGGAAAAATCTTCCTCTACAGCACCTAGGTCTCCCTATTTCTACTAAGAGACTATCCTTTAATGACTGTCTTCCCCTTATTGAAAAGATTCAAAGGTGACTGGGCAAATGGACAAACAAAATTTTGTCTTATGGTGGAAGGGTTTAGCTTATTAAATCTGTTTTATGTTCACTACATCTTTACTATAGTACTCACTTTCCTTCGTCAAAAAAGCTAGTAAAAACTATGGAGAAAATGATGGGAGATTTTTTATAGGAGAAAGCAAATGGAGGTTTAGGGATTCCTAAGGTTAAATGGGTTGATCTTTGTAGACTAAAGGAGAAGGGTGGGCTAGGGATCATCTTAGTAAAAGTGGCTAATAATGCTTTTCTGATTAAAAGGTTGTGGAGAATGATCCAGGACAAGCATTCATTATGGATAAAGTGGCTCCATAGCTACTTTCTAAAAGGGAACAATATATGGTCTCTTCCTATTAGGCCATCTCACTCTTGGTTCCTTAAACATATCTTAAGAAAAAGGGAAGAAGTAGCAGATGATGTCTTCTATAAAGTTGGCATGGCCAAATTGCTTTCTTATGGCACGATAATTGGACTAACTATGGTCCCCTATCATCAAATCATATTGCTATCTCTACTTTTTCAGATCACGACCACAAAGCTAAGGTGGCTAGCCTTATAAATCATAATGAATGGATACAATTTCCTAATACAATTAGATATTTGAAACCAACATACCTTCTTGATCCTAACTTATAGGACTATTTTCTATGGAAAGAATCCTCTATTGAAATCTTTTCTAGCAAAATCTACAAGAAATGGCTCTATCACTTTGATCAAAATGACCTATAGTCCAAAGTTATCTAGTGTAATACTCTTAGGCTAAGTTCTGCTTTTCTACTATGGATGATGGTAAGGAATAGCATAGCAATATCAGACAAACTATAATTTATCTAGAATTTGGACCAATATTGTTGTCTGTGTAGAAGAGATATTGAAACTAGGGACCACCTATTCTTCTTATGCCCTTTTTCTAGCTTTATCTAGCGTAGAATTAGTAATATCCTCTCTTGGCATAGGATAATTAATTCCCTCATCGAGGTTGCTAAGACTTTAGTAGAAGTGCAAATATCCTATCCGCTATGGAAGAGGAAGGTTCTATCTCTCACCATATCTACCCATAAGATATGGAAAGAAAAGAATTAGAGAAAGTTTCAAAACAAGTAACGTTCAACTGATTTAGTGCTATAAATTATCATACAGAAAGAGAGAGAGCAATATATATGCTGAGAAATGGATTAAAATTGATTAGACAAGGATTGGAAGTAAAACTTACCCGAGGAAGCCAGATTTTGCAAGTCTTATGGAGACCCAGTTGCATCTCCAGGGGGCACGATCTCCACCTTTAACAACTTTAAGGGAGATTAAGTAAGAAAATCATCATTGGAAGAAGTTTAGACACAATGACAGTGAAGTACTTACTGGATGGTCGCGATTTGTATCGCGAATTGACAGAAGCTCCAACCCTAATTTGGAACTTTTTGAGAAGCTCAGAGGATGGAGGTAGTCTCGATTTCTATTTTGGGATGGGTTAGCAACATATGTCATTTTTGTGCCTTGATTAGTCGCTATGCTCAAACGAGATCATTTTTTACTTGCTTCATGTAGTATTATACCGTGTGTATTAACTACTAGAGATTATCCACCAGTAGTTGTGTACTCTTCTCATTTCATTAATTGATTTTTAATTTCTAAAAAAAAGTCAGATGATATGATAGGTAAGGTATACACAGCCTAAAAAAAATCCATTAAATTCATAAACAAATGTACACTTTGAATCTCATTGTTTACAATAGAATGCAACTTGAAGCTTAACATTCTTGAAGTGTTCAAATCGAACCCTAACATTTTCAAAACTTTCAAAACATACTCTAAATAGACGGAAGTGTGAAGGGGTTAATACTCTGTTAATTAATCATCAAGTCAATATTGATATGTCATCATTTTTATATTTTTCAAATAAAAAATAGATATCATTGTTACATAATTAATTTTTTAAAATTAATTGGAAAGTGGGTCCTATAGTAATGTGTTAGTGGGACTTAATGTTACACATTTCAAAGAGTGAGTTCCACTTGCATTTGACAATGAGATATATTGTAATACATTTTATATAGTAGGTCTCACTTGCCATGTGACAGTGAGTCTACTTTTTATTTAAAAATAAAAATAATGTCACATTGATATTAACATGATATTTAATTGATGAGAAGTTAACCATATCAAAATTTTCATCTATTTAGGGTCTATTTTGAAAGTTTTGAAAATGTTGGGGTTCAATTTGAATGACTTGAAACATTAGAGATTGTTCTAAATTTCATTATAAATGTTGAAATTCAAAATGCACTTTTAATTAGTATGAAAAGTGATGTTACAAAAAAGACAATGTAGGTAATTTGAAAATTTTTCGCACATCCATGCGTTTATGATTATAAGAATTCTTACAAATTTACAAAATTTGTTTAGAATTTTTTTTTGATGGGAAATAGATGTATCAAAGACTAATTCAAATTAAATTCAATAAGTAGAATGCAAATTGGGAGCTTATTTTAATCATAACTAGGTATTATGCATTAAGAGTCTAATTCTAATTTTAATTGCTTTTGGCACATTTATATTATAATTCTATTTTTGTATGTTATATTTTAAAAATTTTTAAATTTACTATATTATATTTTACATGTCAAATTCAAAGTATGTTATAGTTTTCAATTATAATTTGTTTTGATCAGTATTGTGTAATATAAGTAATTAATATAGGCAATTAAAACATTCATTTCTCCTACTTCTAAATACTATTGGTATATAGAGTATTAGAACTAAAATACAAAGTCATTACGCTGACGTGCATTCTAGTCATACTTAAGATTTTCGTATAATTATTAAATTTTTTTATGAAGTTGTTGTAGTTGAAAAATGAAATGATAGTTGGTTCTGCCGGATTTTGGCTGAACTGTACGTTGTCGTTCGAATCCATAGGTTGACTGCTCTCTGTGATGAATCCGACGTGATGATACCTGCAAAACAAGGAAGGCACATCGGGGGTTGTGTCCCGATTAGCCCCTCCGACGCTCAAGTAAGTTTTCTGTGAAGGTAGGGTTGCCGTAAAAGCTAA
>JANIJH010000002.1:42815006-42825240 GCA_024520975.1 Erythroxylum areolatum | reverse complement strand
TAAATATTCTTAACAATCAAATATTCCAATTGTTCACATCTAATCAATAAATAGTAAAATTTCTTAACAATAACATTTAACGAGGGAGTTTGAACAAGTATGATGAATGTTGATTAATTGAAGTTCCAATATATGATTGACCATCGTTAAATATATCATCATTTCTTTGAATTAGACTTGAAACAATAAACTTTTTTGTAATCAATTTAATATTCTTTTTAATACCATCAAAATTAATTATAACAACTAAAAGGTGTCCTCTTAATAGAAGAGTAACTAATTCATACTCAACCTTATATTGGTTACTTCATTAAAACCAATTATCAAAAATAAATTTGAAGAAAAAAATTGTAAATTATTTTGTAGGAAAAAAAGTTAGTAATTTGAGATAACTAAATCTTGTAAGGAATTGAGGGGCATTTCATATATAAAGGCTAACTATAAGGGAGTGAAATAATTTCAATATTCTTCACAATGATTTGAAGTAGCCCACTTGACTTCCATCTTTAGAAACAATCTTTAACAATAATAAAAGGGTTAATTACAAAAAAATCTCAAACATTACTCAATTTTACAATTATAGCTCGAACTTTAAAAAGTGGTAATTAAGTACTCAAACTTTCATTTTTTTCAATTCTATCTCCGTTAAATTTGCCCTAAACACTTATACATGTTAGATGTAATTAAACTAACTAATTAAGTTTAACTTAACTAAGTCATTTATTTAAACTAACTGGTTAAACATAACTAATATATTTCATTTCGGGATTGAAATCCCTAAAACAATGAATATGGGTATAGGGTTCCATGATTTTAAAGAAGCATTAAATAGATTACCTCAATTGTAGGATAAGAAGAAGATATAGACTCGAACTACGGACAAAGCAAATGAGAGGTTATGGACAAAGGTAAGGAATAAGAAGGAGGACTAGTATGTGATAGTGAAGGATTTACTGGCAAAAATGGAAGAGGAGTGTTTTGAAGTTGTACAAAACGCGCTTTATATGCTCGGACAACAAATAAGAGTGCTAACAAATTTAGAGAATCTAAATCCTGAAGAGAAAGTAAGGGAGAGTGATGTCTCAATGCATGAGCTTCAGTATAATGGAAATTGATTATGGATTGGCTGAACTTGATATCCAACATATTGATAGGGATTTGAAAAATGAGAGGGAGATAGCTATTAGCTTGTAAAAGGGGAAGGAAAAGTTGAAAATAGAGGCTACACGATAAAAGAAAGCAATTAGATAAGATGGAGGAAATCATAAGTGTCTTAAGCCATATAAAGGAACAAAATTCTTTAGGAATAATGTCCTTAGACATACTTGTAAAGAATTTTACATAATTGTTAATGCGCATTTTATATTAATTTTAAATACATAATTTGCTAAACTTTTGTCTATTTAATGTTTAAATTGCACTAATTAAGAGTTATTTGTTTTAATTCTAGGCACATATTAGATTTAGGATCCTTAAAAGTCTAAAGCAAGAAAAGCCCTTAAAGGAAGCAAGGACAGAAAAACATTAACGTTTTTAGCCACCTAAAAACGTTAATGTTTTGACATAGCACCCACGGTTTTTGCATGATTAATAGGTTAAGGTGTGTGTGAAAAAGGGGAGGGCACATTAGGACATTGAATAGAGAAAAACAAAAAGGTGAAGTGTTGGAACCTCACCTTGGTGAGTCACGTGTTCAACGTTGTACGTGACATCTGGACGCGCATCCCACGAGGGAGGAATTCCCCACCAGATCAAACCTAAAAAACGAACTCATTTCACTTACTTCCGAACAGATCTAAAAATTTTTACCCTAATCTCCCTCAATAAAATTGAAATTCTTAGGGCACAAATTGAAATCCGATTCCTAAGATAAAATAAAATTTCATGTCTCTAGATTATTCAGAACTAAAAATTACCTCATTCGGGTCTCTATAAATCGAGAAATCACCAAAGTACGGAAGCATGTTCAAAATTTTCATCCAATTGTCTCACTCGATTTAATCCATAAATTTCAATTTAACCCTGAAAGCTCTAGATTTTTTATGGAAGGGTAGAAAATTTTCTTAGAAAACCAATGCTTCAAAAATCGAGTAAATCGGAGGTCAAACGAAAGAGTTATAAGCAAAAGAGTAGAAGGAGGTTGGATTTGAACAAAAGGAAAATCAGAAATTAAATTAAATTAAAAAATTAAAAAATTTTAAGCCTGCATCGCACTGCGACTGCCTCGCTGCTGCGAGGCGCGCGTTAGGCGTGCTCTCCCGGTCGCAAGGCGTGCGCTGGAAGCACTCCCTCGCGACCGCGAGCATGCTCGCACTCGCAAGGCCCGCCCCGGATCACTCCAACATATATCTGAACTTCAAAAATTCATAACTTTTCACAAAGAATTCCAAAATTTGAAAATTTGGTATCAATAGAAAGCTAAAAGGAAACTCTACAAGTTTCATGAAGGATTGAAAAACCAATTTGGCCTCTAAAGGAGTCAAAAACTACTTCAAAGTCATTGCCTAAAATAAAATGATCCTATACAGTAACGAAACTTCAAAAAATCATATCTTTCAACTCAATGGCCCAAAAATGTCACATTTATATCAATGGAAAGATAAAAAGACAATCTACAACTTTTATGAAGGATGTAAAAATTAATTTAGTCTCTAAGGGAGGTAAAAACTCTTTCAAATCTACTGCCTATAAAAAGACATTTCAAACAGTAACTGTATTTTTCCAAACTTTATATCTTCTTACTCCTAAGCCCAAATATGACATATTATACATCAATGTAAAGATCAAAACCTAAACTACAATCTTCAAGAAGACCTTTTGGTCAAATTCTAAGTCTATGAGGGACAAAACTTCACTCAAAGTTTCTGCCCCCTGATTTCATTTTGACAACACCTCCCCCAAACTTCAACTAGCCATTTTCTTCAAACATTCACACAAGTGACAGCACCTGCACTAAGACTTCAATCAACCACATTCACCAACTCCCATATCCAAACATAGCATACAATACTTCATTTTGAAGCTATGCAAATCCTCCATAATGCTCAAAAGGCTAATAGGGCTATTTCAAACCACATCAGTCCAATATTCACTTCCAAACACAGCAACCCCAATACTACACTTCTTATCATTTTCAAAACCATACCACATCACATGTGGAGTAGACATATACAAAATACAATAAAACCCAAATGTCTTTCATTTATATCAAAACATAACTTATTACAAAGCTTTAGAGGTTATTACAAAGCTTTAGAGGGCATTTTTAGCCCAAATACATCAAATTTTCAAAAAGTCAATTTACAAAGAAAGATCAAATGAATAGTGATTTTTGCTCCAAAATGCATCTAAAACTTTGTTTCCAAAGAAAGCTTCAAAAGTAAAAAGAAATAGGAATGATGCCTCGTCCCCGATGCGATCACTCGTTTTCTCGCTCGTCTCCTGCAGATGGGAATGGAAGGGGGGTGTGATTGCGACGGCTTGTGGGTAACACATTAATAACCAAGAACAAGCAAAAACATTCTTTATTCATTTATTTTCAAAGCAAATTTCACCTTGATCAAATCATAACACATATAATTCTCCAAAATTATCAACTTATCAAAATATTGACGAATTCAACATAATACAAGTCAAATATCACATAAGCACATAGAAAGTGATTCGGGTGGATCCGAAACAGAACGTACTACACATTCCCGCGAAGCGGTCATGTGTAGCCGTGAACTTATGGGAGTCCATGAGGAGCTCCGTGCCACTAGCGGGCAGGCGGGAGAAGCCTATAAATAGACAAGTGCACTTGACTCTTAAGGGACCACCACAAACCAGAAAATCATGCATTTCACATAATTCACACAAGAAATAAAACCTCAAATTATTCTAATCAAAAGAAATTAAGCAAACTCAACCTCAAAATAAATTGAAACATGCTTATTCAGTAAGAAAAGAATTTGGGGCCCAACATGAAGGAGCTAGTGGCACAGAGCAAGAAAAGACTATGTGAGTGTGTATAGGACAAAAAAGACCTAGAGGGGCTAGATACATTTTGAATATGGAGAACAAAAAAAGAGAGATGGTGACACAAAAAGAGAGGGACGAAGAGCTTGAGTTACGTGACTAAGGGTGGACTAAGCACTTTTAGAAAATCATTCAATACATAAAAGACAACAGGTTGGCGGCAAAACAGAGGAATGAAGCAGCTGGCGGTGGAGAGAGTAGCGTGCGTGAATGAGGAGGACAACTGGAAGGAACATTAAATAGAGAGGAAGACGAAAGAATAGGAGAGGCGATGACAAGAGAGCTAGAACTTGAGCTGATGGACATTCAATTCAGAGGACAAGAAAACAAAGCAAGTGGTGGCATAACCAAGGTACAAAGTAGCCTTCATTGACTCACAGTCACACTCCATTCATTCAACAATGGGAGACGTAGTCTCCGCAAGCATGCAGCAACACTCACTCCAACAACACACACTCCACTCCATTCACGAAAGTGTGGAAAGAAGAAAGCAAGCTAAACGTGGCAAATTTTTTTTTATCCTAGCAAAACCATGGCTGCTAGGATTGAATTTGTTTCTATTCCTTATTTGTCTTAATTGTTATGGATGTAACCAATGCAATTATATATTATGACCATGATTTGTGTTGAATTTATGAATATATGTGAGTAAGTTTTTTTCGGTTAAGGTTAGGATTGATATTGGATTAGGAAAATTTTGTGGTATTGGTTTTTGTTTGATTAAATGAATATTTAGTCCTAAATTAGCTTGATCACCTAGATTAAAGCCTTAAATGATTGAATGCCATAACCAATGGGATTTAATTTGTTGAAAAATTAATCAAGCAACATACTTGAGACTAAAGTGTAGACCAACCTTAGGATCTTGTGTGAGGATACCTAGGATTAACGAACTTAATTTTAGGCTTCTTATCTTGAATGATTTTTATTCCAAATTATCTATGAACCAAGTACGTAACTCGGATTTAGAAGAGAAGGGAATTCCTATGAACATCAGGTTCGACTTACTTAAGTGAAATAATCCCTAAATCAATCCACCGTTACAAGTTTTAGTATCTAATATAATTAAAATTGATGCCTTAGCCAATTTCTGTCATTTATTTAAGTCTAGTAGTTTTTTAATTCGTACTTTGCATCTTGCATATTTCTTTGATTCAATTACATTATTTTGTTTTCAAATCATTCAATTCTTAATCGTCTAAGTAATTTTGCATCGTTTAATTTAATTGTCTTACTTGTTGGAATCCTTTAGGTACGATATCCAATTATTACTGTTTTATATTACTTGTTGACAAGGTGCGCTTGTCTCTAGTTGGTCTAAATAGAATTCAATTTATATTTTTTTGTTTAGACCGCAAAAAGTTTTTGGCACCGTTTTCGGGGATATTCCTTATTGTGAGTCATTAGATTAGTAGTATTAATTATCTCAGATTTAATTCTTGCTTCGTTGTTTATTTGCGTATTTTAGTTGCTTACTTGATTGCTTTACTTCAGCACGTTTTACTTTCCTTTCATAGCTCTGTTATTATTGCTTTTTGTTTGTTTCATTTTGTTTATGCTCACTCATGATCAAAAGCTCGAGAATTTTCTACTAGATACTAAGATTGAAAAAACTACTCACAGGTTGCGCAAGGAAACCAGATTAGCTCGGAATAATAACACTGGAGAAAGGATTAGAGAAGAGCAGTTTTTAAAGATGGAACAACACGAGGAGGGGTTGATGCCACATATTGAAGAGAGAAAGGAGTTGACTATGATGGATTTGACAATGGGGCATAAAAATAGACCCATACCTCCCATTATAAGGTCGATGATCACAACTACGAGTTTTGAGATTCCTCACAGCATTACATCCATGATGAGAGCATCTCAATTTGGGGGATTGCCTATGGAGGATCTGAACACCCATTTGGAGACCTTTTTGGATATTTGTGATTTGTTCAAGCAGAATGGAGTGTCAGATGATGAGGTAAGATTAAGGTTATTCCCATTTTTTAAGGGATAAGGCTAGAGCATGGTTGGCTTGTTTGTAGTCAAGATCGATTACTACATGGGATGAGACGATGAGAATATTTTTGGCTAAATTTTTCCCTCCTACCAAGGTTGCAAAGCTGAAGAATGAGATCACTTCCTTCACCTAATATGAAAATGAAAGTCTATATGAAGCGTGGGAGCGATTTCGAGATATATTGACATAGTGTTCTAGTCATGGGTTCTCCACATGGCAGTAGGTCAATACTTTTTATACAAGAATGACACCATCAACCAAGAGTACCATAGATGTTGTAGTAGGAGGTAGTTTAATGAGAAAGACGCTAGATTAGGCCTACAGGTTGATTGAAGAGATGGCCAATATCAATTTTCAGTATCATACAGAAAGGCATCCTAGACGACCTACAGGAGCTCGTGTAGTAGACAATACAATGACTTTATCTACTCAGATGGATGTTTTGATAAAGAAGTTGGGTAATTTGATGCACAGTGTGACAGGAGGAGCTAGTTCTTCATTGAGGAGTTAGGCTATATGCGAGCATTGTGGTGGAGATTCCTATATATCTTCTGAGTGTCAAGTTGGGAATCCTTTTGTTTAAGAGACAGAAGAGGCCCATTATATTGGCAATTATAATAGACAGAGAGGGGATTCATATTCTAGCACCTACAACCCAGGGTAAAGGAATCATCCAAACTTCTCATAGCAGAACTATCAGATGACATAACCACAGTTGTCCAATGTTCAGAGACAGCCACTCTTGAAGTACATCTCCACCACTGAATATAGGATGCATAATCTTCTTTCAGAAATTTGGAGAATCAGATGAGCCAAATTGCTAATTTATTGAAGGAAAGACCTTCGAGTTCATTGTCTAGCACTACTAAGGCCAACCTGAGAGAACATGCAAAGGTAATCTTATTGAGGAGTGGCAGACAGCTTGAAGAAGTTAAGGAGAAGTAGAAGGATAAAGGAGTGGAAAAGAAAGAAGAAGAAGATAGTCATGAGCGTGACAAGGCGGCCAAGGAAGCACCAGTTGGAAAGGAGGATCATCCAAGGTTATTTGTTGACCCCATAACACATCCAGTAAGACCTCGAATTCCTCATCCTCAAAGGTTGAAAGGTACACAATTATATAAGCACTATGGTCGTTTTCTTAAGATATTGAAAAAATTGCATATAAACATTCCTTTTGTTGATGCCATAGCGCAGATGCCTTATTATGCTAAGTTTTTAGAAGAAATTTTGTCTAATAAGAGGAGGCCTGAGGAGTATGCCATAGTGAAGCTGAATGAGGAGTGTTCAGCCATATTGTTGAAAGCTGCCACTGAAGCTTAAAGATCCAGGGAGTTTTACTATTCCTTGTGTTATTGGTGATTTACATATATATAAGGCTTTAATGGATTTGGGTGCAAGCATTAACTTAATGCCTCTTTCTGTTTTTAGGAAGTTAGGATTGGTGGAGCCCAAACCCACTACTATTTTGCTTCAATTGGCAGATAGGTCCATCAGTTATCCAAGAGGAATCATTGAGGATGTATTGGTCAAGGTCGAGAAGTTCATCTTCTCGGTAGATTTCTCAGTCCTTAACATAGATGAAGATAAAGAAATCTCCATCATTCTTGGGAGACCTTTCATGGCCACTACACGGACCATCATCAATGTGCAACATGGAAAGCTCATCTTGAGACTTCAAGATTAAAAGCTAATATTTGATGTGTACAATGCTATGAAGCATCCTTCTACTCTTGACTCTTGCCATTTTATTGATATTTATTCTTCTGATGCTGATGATTTTTCTATTGTTTATGTAGGTTTGTTGGAAGGGGGAGCACAAGGAATGGTCGAAGAGTTAGGGAAAGAATTACAAGAAGAGTTGGAGGATATTGGAGTTAAGTTGGAGAAAGCATATTAGACAAATTATAGAGCATACGAGCCTCTCCAACGTCCAGCCAAGCTATTTCTGAAGCCTTCAATTAAAAAGCCTCCTTCTCTTGACCTTAAACCTCTTTAAAGTCATTTGAAGTACGTTTATGATAACCTAGTTGAGCACTTACTAGTTATCATTTCTTCTTGTTTGTCAGGTGCCATAGAGGAGCAGTTGTTGAGGGGATTGCGGGACCACAAGAAGGCCATTGGGTGGTCCATTACAGATATCAAAGGTATAAACCCTTCCTTTTACACGCACCATATTTTCGCGAAGGATGGAAGCAAGGCGATAGTGCAGCTCCTAAGGAGACTTAACCCACACATGAAGGAGGTAGTGAAAGAAGAGGTCATAAAGTTTCTAGATGTAGGTATTATCTACCCTATTTTTTATTCTATTGGGTTAGTCCTATACAGGTGGTGCCAAAGAAAGGAGGCATTACTGTGGTGGAAAATAAGAAAAATGAATTAATAGACACAAGGAAGGTAACTGGCTGAAGAATGTGCATAGATTATAGGAAGTTGGATGATGCCACTAGGAAAAATCATTTTCCTTTACCTTTCATTGATCAGATGATTGAGAAATTAGCTGGACATGACTTTTATTGTGCCTTAGATAGATATAGTGGATCTTTGCTGATTCCAATAGCCCCGGAAGATCTTTGCTGATTCCAGTAGCCCCGGAAGATCAGGAGAAAACAACTTTTACATGTCCTTATGGTACATTTGCATATGGATGCATGCCATTTGGGTTATGCAATGCTTTAGCTACATTTCAAAGATGCATGATGGCTATTTTCTAATATGCTTAAATTTTGCATTGAAATTTTCATGGATGACTTCCTTGTGTTTGGTACTTAATTTGATGCATGCTTGGATAACTTAGAGAAAGTCTTGATTAGGTGTGAGGAGACAGATTTAGTGCTTAATTAGAAAAAATGTCATTTCATGGTACTCGAGTGCATTGTTTTAGGTCACAAGATTTCCAGCAAGGGTATAAAGGTAGACCCAGCAAAAATTGATATCATTAAGAAACTTCCACCACCAAACAATGTTAGATCCATTAGAAGTTTATTAGGCCATGCTATTTTTTACCATAGGTTTATAAAGGATCTTTCTAAGATTACTAGACCTTTGACTGAATTGCTTGAAAAAGATGTTGTGTTTACTTTTAACGATAAATGCTTGACATCTTTCAATTGTTAAAAGATATTTTTGTGACTGCACCTATTCTTATATCTCCTAACTGGTCTCTTCCTTTTGAATTAATGTGTGATGTAAGGGATTATACAGAAGGTGCTGTTTTAGGCTAAAGATGAGGTCAGACCTTTCATCCCATTTTTTATGCAAGTAGGATACTGAATAGCACACAAGGCCATTACACCACCATAGAAAAAGAGATGTTGACAATTGTATTCGCTTTTGACAAGTTTCGATCATATTTGGTTTTGTCTAAAGTGATTGTGTATACTAACCATACAACCTTGAAATACTTGATGACAAAACCCAATGCTAAACCAAGACTAATTCGTTGGGTGTTACTTTTGCAGGAGTTTGACATTGAGCTGAGGGATAAGAAGGGAATTGAGAATTTTGTAACTGATCACTTGTCAAGGTTAGATAAAGCTGCCATGGAGAGTGCAACAAAGAAGGACATTCAGGAAACTTTTCCTAATAAGCATCTGATGGATATGACAGTCACTTCTTGGTTTGTAGACTATGTAAACTACCTTATTGGTAATATCTACCCCCTTAATTTTTCTTATACTCAAAAGAAAAAAAATTTGTCTGAGGTAAGATACTATCTTTGGGATAATCCTGTTGGACCCTGAACTTTTCTTGAAAGTTAGAACTATTAAATGAGAAATTATTGGTGTTTAGTCATATGTAAAGCAAAAGAAGAATTCGTCAATTTGAAATGTAGTAGAAAAGATGGTTTAGGTACAAGATGGGTTATATGTTAAATGTTGGAAGTTATAAGCTGGAAAATGTAGTTGAAGCATGTTCACTGAGAATGTTTCGGTGTTTTAGCCACAAAATTTTCTCTTGTTATCCAAATGAGATGATTTTTCATTTGGAGTAAACCAGAGACATAGGGATAAAAATCTTTTGATGAAATCAAATTTTAATTCAGTATCTAATAATGTCAATTTTTGAATGGAAGTTGAGCATATAATATTGTTCCAACATAAGAATAGTCCAAAAATGTTTGGGTATAACTTTCAGATTTCTGAACCAAATTGAATAATTTTGGTGTTATTAGAAACTTAAGACAATGAGAAACATTTTTCTAGAAGGAAG
>JANIJH010000002.1:42748799-42761653 GCA_024520975.1 Erythroxylum areolatum | reverse complement strand
AAGAGGGGCAAGGAGAGAAGTCTCTTTGAGCAAGTGTTAAAGCAAGAAAATTCAAGGTGGGTTTCATGTTTATAATTAAGTACTGAGCCATGAATGTTTTCTTTTAAAGCAAGAAAATGAAATGAATTCAAATTGCTTTATAATTGTTGCATTATTGCTTTTGAATGACTTGAGAAATTGTTGTATGTTTGGTATACGAATTTGATGGAAATGTATGTGAAATATTTCATGTTCATGGACAATTGTGTTTCTAAAATATACCTTTGTGGCAATATGTTAAGAAAATCATGTTTTCGAAAAAGTACCATTTTAGGCAATCCGTTTTCAAGTTATGAAACACATTTTATGTGGATTTGTGGTGGTCTCCTAAGTTAAGTCAAGTGCACTTTAACCAAAGGCTTCTCCCACCTGCTCGCTAGTGGCATGGAACTCCTTTACGAACTCCCATAAGTTCACAACTACGCAAACCATTTTGTAGGATTGTGATAGTATGTTCTATTCACGACTACTCCCATAAGTTCACAGCTACGCAAACCATTTTGTGGGATTGCGATAGTAAGTTCTGTTCACGACTACACCTAACCCTTATGGGAAACGTATAGTACGTTCTATTTTGGACTACCCAAATCATTTCTGATGTGCTTATGTGTTTATGATTTGTGACAAGTTTGATGAATTCATGACTTATGATGTTTATGAATTGCTTGATAAGTTGTGAATTTGGGAAACATATGTTACATGAATTTCAATATGAATTTTATAATAGAAATAAATATTTCAATGGTTTTTGCTTATTTCTCAATTATAAACTTGTTACCCACGAGCTTTAAGCTCACCACCCCTTCAATCCCATCTTCAAGTGATGAGCAAGATATCGAGTGATTGAGAGTCAAGGCATCACTCTGGATTTGCATGTTTTGTTTTGTTTTGGAGTAATTTATGTAAAACAAGGTTGTAGTCGCTTGTTGAGTAATTATTGTTCAAATACCCTTCGTATTTTGGGATTTTCCATAATGTTATATTATGGCTTCGAAAGCCCATTGAAGCTTTGCAAAATGGTTATCTTTTGATGATAATGAAATATGATTGTGTTTTTGGCTCATGACTTTCAAAGTTTGTACATTGCATTTTTCAATCTTTTCATAGGTGCAAAAATTATGTTATGAGTTTAGGGGAAGAACTGTATATATTTAGGTTGAATTAGATAAATTAGTCTTCACAAAAGTTGTAGCTTATCTTTCTAGCTTTCCAATGATATAAAGTATGAAATTTTTAGATATTGGAGTCAAGAGATATCATCATTATAAGTTGGTGATATTGCATAGGGTGTAATTCAGAACAGCTATAGAAAATGATGAGATATAATTGAATGTGATGAATCAAATGAATTGAGATTTGAGAGTGTATGAGATCAATGTGGTGTTTGAATTGTTAGGAAGTGATATTGCACTGGAAGAGGTGAATTTGAGAAGAATATGAGTGAAAGTGATGTTAGAATGGATGTAGAAACCATTGGAGAGGCTTTGGAGGGAGTTTTGTATGACCTATGTCTATTAAACGGACTTTAGATCCGTTAAACTGACCTTCTTGGGTCTGTGAGGACCCCCAGCCTCACCCATGTCTGTTTAGCAGACATTAAGTCCATTAAACAGACCTTCTAGGGTCCGAAAAGGCCCCCAACCTTGTGTATGTCTGTTAGGCAAACATGTGTGTCCGTTTAACAGACATACACTGTACACTTTTTGAAATTTGCATTTTTGACCCTTTAAATGGCAAAATCTCATTTTAGGTGATCTGTAGAGCTCCAAATGAGATGATTATTGTTTCAAAATAAACTAGAGACATAGATCTATAATTATTCTGAACAAGTCAAGTGGTGATTCGGGTATCTGACTTGTGTGGGCTTGCCCCCTTTTGGATTGAGATGTTATGAAAATGAGGATGAACCGATGATGGATAATGAGAGTTCATTGAAATAACCCTACAAGGAAATACGCACGCTCACGTCTTATGATATTTTGGAATGTTGGGCTCCAAAAATGAGGTCCAATAGATCCTTTGCTTTATAAGATTTATGTGGATAGTATTGTTAGGTGTTGCATTCCTGAAGAGGAAATGGCTTCTATGTTACATTATTATTATTCTAGAGAAGTTGGGGGACATTATGGTGCATCTAGGACAACTCATAAGGTTTTAGTGTAACATTCCATTACCTGTGGGAAGGTTAGAATGATAAATGTGAGTGATTAATGAGAGCTTAGAAATATAATTGCATGCTCATACATAATATGTCATACACATACATGAGGATAGTGAAAATTTTGCACATGAACATAATTGTACATGCATTCATTGACAATTCCTGATAAAATTGTTTATAAATGTGGGTTCTATTGAAAATTGTGGTTGCTTATGTTGAAAAAATTTGATTTGGAGAGTGTAATTGCTGATGTGGAATTTTTGGAGAATTTTGAGAATTTTGGTGAATTTAGGAATAAATTTTTGGAAAATTTTGGAAAAATAGTAAAAGGGCATCAAATTGAGTTTTGGAGATAGTTGAATTGTAAAGATGAAATTTAAGAGAGTTAGTTTCAAAAGAAACTAAGTTAGAGATTAGACCATAGGAAAGTGACAAGTGTTAAGTTGCTTTTTGTACTTTTGTTAAAAGTAAGTCTTGATATCTGAGAGTTAAAAGAGGGGTTTGGTATTTCTTAAGCTTCTTTCCTTGTTATCACCTCCTGGGAATTTTTCTTAAAAACACAGAGGTTGGTTAGTGTTCACAGTGGGAACGTGAGTCTTACATGGAGTAGGGCTTGAAGATAATTGGAGCTTTTAGGAGGTTTCAACGAAGGAGCAATTGGAACGTCAACCTCCAAATGTTGTCGGCCCTTCCAGGCATTAGCTTTGAGAGCAACTTGACCGAGGGACGACTCTAGCTATTGAGAGGCTCTATTGCTATGTAGATTGTGATTGGCAAGAGAAGTCATGGCTCAAAGGTCGGTCAGTTGGGATTTTTAGACAGATTAATTAGATTGTACATATTTTCCTTCTTCATGTAGTAATATTGTATTAGGTTTTGATGATGTACAGATGGAAATTGTTGAAAGTCACAATGTAGACAATCAAGTTTTTATGAAATGAAATGAGAAAAAAGTTGGTTTTAAAATATTGTGATTTTCTATTGATGCTCATAAGTGAATTTTGATATGATGCCATGTGAAGTGATAGTAATGATCGATTGTAGCTCGCCTTTATCATAGGTTATGTACCGGAATGACCTCTGGGCGTCTTGGTGTATACCCTGCGGTAAGGGGGTGCTACATTTAGAGTGTGATTTCTATTGGCCCACCTTATTTAGGGATGCATTTATATTTGTCAAATCTTATGATAGGTATCAAAAGGTCGAGAACATTAGTAGGAGACCTGACATGCCATTGACTAACATTCATGTTTGCGAAGTTTCTAATGTTTGGGTCACAGATTTCATAGGACCATTCCCTAAGTCTTTCTCCAAACAATATATATTGGTTGATATTGATTATGTTAGCAAGTGGGTGGAAGCAGAGGCATTACCGACAAATGAGTCAAGAGGTGTTATTAAGTTTTTGAAGAAGAATACTTTTACATGTTTTGGCATACCTAGGGCTATCATTACTGATGGGGGTTGCATTTTTTCAATAAAATTTTTGATTCATTATTAGTTAAGTATGGGGTGACCCATAAGGTTACTACTCTATACCACCCCCAAACTAGTGGGCAAGTTGAAATCTCAAACAGGGAATTAAACAAAATACTAAAGAAAACTATTAATACTTTTAGGCGAGACTGGTCTTTAAAGCTAGATGATGCACTTTGGGCATAGGACTGCATTTAAGACACCCATAGGCATGTCACCATTTAGGATAGTGTATAGCAAGTCTTATCATCTTCCAATTGAGTTAGAGCATTGTACATACTGGGATACTAAATTTCTTAACTTTGATTTGTCTTCTACAGGTGCTAACTGACTTATACAGCTTCACAAACTCGAAGAGTTCCATTTGGATTCTTTTAACAATTTGAAGTTGTATAAGGAGTGTGTGAAGAAGTCGCATAATAAAAAGATCCTCCATCGAGACTTTAAGGTAGGTGACTGGGTATTAATCAACAACTCCCGTCTTCATCTTTTTCCAAGGAAGCTTAAGTCAAGGTGGTATGGTCCATTCAAGGTGATCCAAGTCCTTCCTTTTAAGGTCTTTGAGGAAAAATGAGAAAATGAAAACCCCTTTAAGGTAAATGGACAACGAGCTAAATTGTATATGCCTAAGTTTGTGGATAATTCTAAAGAGCTATTGTCTCTTCATGACACTTCACCTCTTTGATCACAATGCATGCCTTTTAGTAAGACTGTAGTTTTCCTTCTTTGCTTTTCTCATTGTTTCCTTTGAGTTTCTTTCTAGTTTAATACATTTCTTTGAGTTGTTTTGCGTTTGCTTTAGGGTTAGCATGGTTGATGGCAAAGAGTTCTTGGCTAATTCTTTTCTAGGATTATGTGTGGGGAGATTGAGATTATGTGCATGCTGATGTTTATGATATTGATGTGATATTGAGAAATACACACTTAAATGGTTGCGACTCTTTTAGAACCTAACTTGGGTCCCATTTTTTATGAATTTGATTATACGATTTTGTCAAAGTAGTTAGAAGGAGAATTGAGTTGTATGCATGAACTTGGATTAGGCAGCTTAAGAGGATAATGAACCATGTAGATTGATTGAAGTAGTTGATTGCATAAACTTAGTCATTAACTAATGCTGAGTGATGAGGCAATGTATAGGGTTTTGATGGATTTTCATTTAAGCACATGTGAGGTCTCTATATGATTGCATCTCATAGTCATTTATTTTCTTTATTGTATGTGATGCTTCCCTATGTGGATGACCTTCAGAACTTGTTCTGAACCTGTTTGATACCGCTAGTTACATGCTTTATGGATACGATAAAGGCCTTCTTTGTTTTTAACCTTTTAGATTAAATGACCCACCAAGTCATTTTTCTCTTGCTACCCCCTTTGAGCCTTTGATCTTACTTGTTTGTTTTCGTGTTAATCATATTGCATTGAAACTTGAAAACTTTTTAGTCTGACCCTTTCACAAGTTGAATGAAGTACTATGTATTTGATGTCCTTGACTTAGGGACTTCTGTTTTATATGATATTCTGAGATGTTTTTGATGAAAATATACTCAGTTGTTGTTGATTTATGCTACAACTATCTTCTTTTATGTTTAGCGTTATCAAAACAAAAATAATTAAAAAAGAAAAAAATCAAACAATAGCATTGGATAGTAATGAGTAGTTGTAGTCCCATGTTTCTATTTGCACATCTCATAATTTCTTTTTAATTGTCCCATATTACTTAGTACTTTGTGAATGCTTGTGAGTAGCCTTTGCCCTTTTTACTTTACCTTGACCTAAGCCCCATTACAACCCCTAGTAAAAGCCCTTTTGATCCATGATGGCATGTATTCTATGTAGTGGAAAATAGGTGAATTTTCAAGCTTATGGTAGTGTAATCTCTTAGAGAAAGCTTTAAGTGAAACACAACCCTTATACACATGAGTGACATGAGTAAATATCGTGAGAAAAATCCATTTTAATTTTATGCTTGCTTTTGATCAAGATATCTACCTTTGATTTTATTTATGTGCATTGATGAAAAGATTATGATATATATAGTAGCTTGATACTTGACTTGCCGAAGTTTAAGGGATTGCAAACACTTGATTTTCGTTGAAAATGAAATGACAAAATATGTTGGTTGTGATCTAAGTAAGTTGCTTGAGGACAAGCAACAATTCAAGTATGAAGGTGTTGTTAATGAACATTTTATATTAATTTTAGATACATATTGCTAAACTCTTGTCCATTTAATGTTTAAATTGCACTAATTAAGAGTTATTTTTTTAATTCTAGGCATATATTAGATTTGGGATCCTTAAAAGCCTAAAGCAAGAAAAGCCCTCAAAGGAAGCAAGGATAGAAAAACGTTCACTTTTTTAGCCACTCAAAAACATTAACGTTTTGACATAGCGCTCACGGTTTTTGCATGATTAATAGGTTAAAGTGTGTGTGAAAAGGGGAGGACACATTGGGACATTGAATAGTGAAAAACAAAAAGGTGAAGGAGTTGGCAGCACAGAGGAAGAAAAGACTACAAGAGTGTGCGTGGGACAAAAAAGATCTAGAGGGGGTGGATACAATTTTTTTTGGGTTGCCCACGAGGTGTCCTAGGAGGGTTCCAACTATAGAAATGCACCTTTAAGCCATCGGGGTAGATATATTTTGAATACGGAGAACAGAAAAAGAGAGGTGGTAGCACAAAAAGAGAGGGATGAAGAGCTTGAGTTGCATGACTAAGGGTGGACCAAACACTCTTAGAAAATCATTCAATACATAGAAGATAGTAGGTTGGCGGCGCAACAAAGGAATGACGCAGCTGGTGGTGGAGAGAGTAGTGTGCGTGAATGAGGAGGACAGCTAGAAGGAACATTAAATGAAGAGGAAACAAAAAGAATGAGAGAGGTAACAGCAAGAGAGCTAGAACATGAGCTGATGGACATTCAATTTAATGGAGAAGAAAACAAAGCAAGTGGTGGCACAACCAAGGAATGAAGCAGCCTTCATTGACTCACAGTCACACTCCACTCATTCACCAACGCAAGACGCAACCTCCCCAAGCACACAACAACCCTCACTCCAACAAAACACACTCCATTCCATTCATAAAAGCGTGAAAGAAGACCGTAAGCTAAACGTGGGCAAACATTTTTTTTATCCTAAAAAAAACCGTGGCTGCTAAGATTGAATTTGCTTTATTTTGTTATTTGTCTTAATTTTTGTGGATTGAACCAATGCAATTATATATTATTACCATGATTTATGTTAAATTGTTGAATGTGTGAGTAAGTTTTTTTGTGAAGGTTAGGAGTGATATTAAATTAGGACATTTTTTGTGGTATTGGTTTTTGCTTTATGGAATGCATATTTAGTTCTAAATTAGCTTGATCATCTAGATTAAGGCCTTAGATGATTGAATGTCATAATCAATGGAATTTAATTCGTCGAAAAATTAATCAAGCAACATATTTGAGACAAAAGTGTAGATCAACCTTAGGATTTTATATGAGGATACCTAGGATTAACGAACTTAATTTTAGGCTTCTTGTCTTGAATGCCTTTTATTCCAAATTATCTATGAACCAAGTAGGTAACTCGGATTTAGAAGAGAAAGAAATTCTTATGAACATTAGGTTTGACTTATTTAAGTGAAGTAATCCCTAAATCAATCCACCGTTACAAGTTTTATTGTTTAATCTAATTGAAATTAAATATGATACCTTAGCCAATTTCTGTCATTTGATTAAGTCTAGTCGTTTTTAATTCGTACTTTACATCTTGCATATTTTCTTAATTCACTTACTTTATTTTATTTTCATATCAATCAATTCTTGATCGTCTGAATAATTTTGCATCATTTAATTTAATTATCTTGCTTGTTGGAATCTCTTAGGTACGATATCCGATTCTTACTGTTTTATATTACTTGTCGACAGGATGTACTTGCTTCTAGTTGGTTTAGATAGAATTCAATTTATATTTTTTTATTTAGACCGTAACAATAATTACATTATTAAAATTACAAAACCATATACGACGTAGTTTAGTTAAACTTAATTAATTAGTTTAATTAAGTCTTACATGTATAAATATTTAAGATATTTGGAGCACATAACAGGCACGTTAACAACTTAATAGAGAAACTAATATCGAATTAGTATTAAAAAAATTAAAAATTTGAATATTTAATTGTCACTTTTTAATATTTGGACTTTGAGCAAAGTGCAAAATATTTTATTAACCCACAACAAAATTGCACCCCTTGGAAAATAACTTTTAAGTGGTGGTACTTTCCTTACTTGCAAACAGAAGGATTTAATTTAAAGACCCTTGATTAAAAAAAAAAAAAAGGGACCTTGGAAGTATGACTCAAAATGTGAGCTCACTTCCATAATTGGATTTTATGTGCTCCTCAAGTTGAATCTTGTTTCGTGGCAAAAGCTTTGACATTTAATCAGCAATTCAATAACAAAAAGTATCAGATAACCCCACCTCGTGTCAATTTTGCAAATTATTATGAGCAGGGCTTCCACATGAATTGAAAGAGAAAGAGAACTCAGGGCTACGACACAGTAATACAAGTTGTAAAGTGAGATCAAACGCATTTTTAAACTGCAAAAGGGGAAGTTTTAAGGCACCTCTGAGTCGTCAGTCACCCACATGCACACAGAACTAAACTTTAATACAAAGACATTTTCTTTCCACCATCTCAGCTCATTCACTCTTTGAAATTCGTTCTTCCTTCTCCTTTTTAGATAGCCTTGCATTCCTAAGCTAAGGGAAACCCGAACCAATTAAATATCAAAGCTATTAGTAGTGACCGATTTCCAATAAGATTTCGCATCCTTATAAACAAAAGCTCAAACAAGCATTTTATCTTTGACCAGAACTTCAGTACAGCCTAACTCAATATTCCAGCAATTATCTACAAGGTAAAAAGCACAAAACGGGACATTGCCTCCTGTAGTGTTCAATTCGATATATGTTTATGACGAAAGACATTATACCCAACACACCCAAAAGAAAAGATAGTTTTTCTCCTATGATGCAAAGGAAGAAGTGATAAAAAAAAAAAAAAAGAATGCATGGTGTTTTTCTGGTACGCAAGCTGTCTGCTGTTCGGAGCTTTGATGTAGCTACACCGAAGGCTGAAATTAAATTCATGGAGGATGACCATATCCAGGCAGATCATGCCAGTGATGATCTGGTCTCAAAGAAGATGAGCCCCCCGTGGTATTGTCAGTGTTGCCTGGGGTGGTGGTTGTGGTTGTGGCGGTGGTGCTGATACTCCACAAAGCAGTGTCAGTCGGGCTAGAGCTGCTTATATAGCATCCCTGGTGCCAATTCTGATGCTGAGAAGAACTTGCAGGTCTAATAATCCCCTCTTCGCCAGCATAAAACCAGTGCTCTTTACTCTTTGCTTCCGTATTACCTCCTTGAAAGAACTGTCTTTGCTGTTGTATTTTGGGATATTGTGACGATCCATACGAAGGACCTGCATTGAGACCAGGAACCTGCCTCAGATTTGAAGAACCAACCAAATCAACGCTAGGAACAGGTTGGTGATGATTAAGCAACGGCGGTTGTTGGTTGTTAAAAGACTGAATCGCCGCCAAAGAAGCCAAGTAACCACCGCTTGGATAGTTCAGTCCCATTGAAGCAATCCCAGAAGGGGAAACTATGTTCCTAAAGTCCTTACCACCCAGAGGAGCACAAACTGTATTAACTGTATTAGCGGTACTTGAGACGATATTATGTGAGGTCACCAGATTCTGCGGCACTTGTGGAAGCTGTTGCGACTGAGACCTTGAATTCTCACTTGATGATGAAGAAGAAGACGTAGTAGAAGAAGTTTTGCTGCGCTTGCCTTTCCGGCAACCTCCTCCTACGGGGACGTTTCTTAGGGTGCCACCTTGAGTCCAGTACCTCCGGCAAGTCTTGCAAAAGTACCGAGGCTGGGAGAGACTGTAGTTGTTGTAATAACAGAACTTTGTATTGAGAGAATCGCATCGAGGACATTTCTGTGGTGGGCTTTGATGTTGTTGTGGCTGCTGTTGATTATCTCCTTGCATCGGTTTCACAGTTTGATCAGGGATTTGATTCATCTCATCGCTCACTCCTCTACCCTGCTGCTGCATCTCCCTTTTCTCTATCTCTCTCTTTTTGTCTCCTTTTTTACTCAACTCTGAAAGATACCTTCTCTTCTCTTATATTCTGGGATTATGATTGGGTCGGTCAAGATATATATGAACTGGTCTTTTGGCCGCATGCAGGCTCTTGAGAGGGAGGCGTTTCAGATTATACAGAGAAGAGACTTGAAGTGTCCCCCTGACTCCTCAAAATCTTACAAAATAGCTCAAAACCACTGATGTCGTTACCAAGCAAATATACTCAGCTGGTCTCTATATCCAAAAAACAAATCCTTGTTCTCTCCCTCCTATCTTAGATATAATAAATGAACAAATAAAATACCAAATGTGAAATCAAAAACACAGTATGCCAACCAAATCTTCCAATATATTCACACAATTCCTTCTCAATAAATAACATTTGGAGTAACTATAGAAACACTGAGAAAAATAGAGATCACCGGCCCTTATGAGAGCCAGGCAAATATAGGATGCGAACGGATATGTTGAGATAGAGGAATATGCCCGCTAAGGTAAGGTCTTTATTTCAACAAAATGGATTAGTAACAGAAATAAAACGGAGAGATCGTAGAGAAAGACATAAACTTGTTTGGATTAGGTTCAGTCCCTGCTCCCATGTTTCACAACCCGAGAGACAAAGGAAACATGGGCATAGAAAATCCACTTCATTGTTTTAATCAAAACTCCATATATGGAAACTAACCCAGAAAAGTACCAGATAAGAACAACTCTTGCCTCAACTCACAGTAGATAATCAAAACAAAGAACAGAACTAAGAACAAGATATATGATGACAGACAGCGAACTGAACAATCGAGGATTAACCAGTAGTGCAGAAGAAAGGGCGTCGCATCGTATGGGAAGGTGGCGTGGCTGGTGCTGAATGGTGGTGGTGTCAACTGTGTCACAGTTTCAGCTACTCCACACTCTTTGTTCTTTTCCCACTTTCTGTTTGCTTTCTATCGCTTTCCTTCCACTGTCGCTGTTTTTTATATTATTCCTCTCTCTACATGCCTTTTCTTCTTGCTATGATCTAAGTTCATTTTCTCTCTCCATCTTCCATTTCTTCTTCTTCGATTCTCTGTCTGACATCACCAACTTCAACTTTGCCTGTCGGAACGCAACTATTCTTACATCCTGAAGGCTCACTTGGTACAAAGACGATCATAACCCTTTAATTTTAAGATTAAAAACCAACGGTGTCTCTTTTTATTTTTTGTTGCCTACGACAACGGTGTATTCTTTTATTTTTTTTTGTTGAGATATCCTAGAAAGATCCTAATTATAGAAAGACATTTTTAAATAATCAACTTTCAGACTAAACCTCGCTCGAGCAGAGATAAAAGAGAGAAAAGGAAAAAAATCAGAGATTAATAACAACTTCGAAACTAAAAACAAGAAGGTTGTCGGGCCTTGGAAGGTTTTGATGTATTTATATCTAAGCCTTAGCACTTGAATGAATTTACTGATAATATCTTTTTAATTTATGTAACACTATTCATATGATAAACATGAATAAAGTGACATTTATATAGATAAATTTAGATTTCAATTAAATTGTTAAATTTCATAAACTTCTATTTGTTGAAGAAATTAAAGCCTTTATGTAAATATAAGTCAGGAAAAGGTTGAATAGAAAAATTAGTCATAACATTAACATAAGAACAAATCTTAAAAACAGAAAAGTTTTACATCAAAATTATTTGTAGTATAAGTATACCTTTAATGCCAATATTTAAAAAAACAACGATCGACTAATAATTAACAAAAAATGATATCATCAAAACCTTAAATGCTTATAACACTACAAGAAATCTGCCATTTATTGACCAAAAAAAAAACATCAATGAACGGTAGAATTTCGTCGGTAATAATAATTATTGACAGAACAAAACAACGAACAATGGCATTATTAATACAGCCGTAGGTAAATTTAATGATGAAAATTATGTGTCATTTCGTTGGTAAAATATACTGACGGACTGATGTAACTATCGGTACATCGTCATTAAGATAATCACATATGTTTGAATATTACCGATGGAATAAGAAGAACGGTCAGTAAATACCACAAACAATTACCGACGATTTATGGTATTCTGTTGATAATTATATTCATTTTTGCGAGTCTATATTCCGTCAGTAATTAAAAGTAAGAACTTTTTTTAAAATCCCGACATGAATTTTTATTTGATGATCTTATGAAAAATGCATAATTTTAACAGTTATGAAATATCTGTGCATAATAAATTTATTTATTTTTATATATTTTATTTGTTTAAACAGAAATTACAACTGATGTTATAAAGTTAAAATTTTCTTAACTGATAATAAAAACATTACAGTGTACATAATAAGTCTTTGTAATTGAAAACAAACGACTACAACATTCCTAATGTGTTGGTGATTTTGAGCTGCTACCCCTCCCCTTCAAATGCTCCATCTCTTATCTCAGCTGAGTGATCTGCTCCATCAATGTCTGCATATGTGTCCGAAGTTTAGTGACTTCACTGGTTTGTGTTGATCTATTAGACGCTGCTGTACTAGACATAGAAGATTGTGAATAGCATGTGTTCACAAATAAACCTACCCTTAACATCCGTCCATAACGGTCCCTACCACCGACAACCTCAAGATAACTCATCAATAAGTTGTTCTTCTTGAGATTGTCGCCGAATGACATGTTGTATTTGGTCCTATTAGGAAGCAATATTTGCATTAGTAAGGGATTACTATTAAGAAATAATATGCATTAATTTCACATGCATTCAGCTCTCTACATCGGTTGTTGACGAATGTCATACCATTATGCTTTTTCATGTGAGTGTAAAAAAACAACTGAGTAGGTGTAGGCCTGTTGGACCCCGTTTCCAGAGCCCAACTGATGTCGGATCCCGTTGTCGGAATCCAACTACTTAATCCTAAACCATCATACCTATATACAAGTTTAAATTCAATGAAAGTCCTCCGTGCAAAAATTCGTAAGATTCATCGTAATTAACCTCCAATTTAAAATAATCTTCTTAGGATCCAAAATTTAAAATCCA
>JANIJH010000002.1:42708481-42739198 GCA_024520975.1 Erythroxylum areolatum | reverse complement strand
AGCCTTAGAAGCAGAGAACCGAGCCTTAAGAGAAAGGCAGGAGGTTCTAGAATTGAGAGAAGAAGTAAGAATACTTAAAGAAAGAGAGAGAGAAAGAACTCAGGGTGTACCTGAAGTTGCTCCTGCACGGGTGTGTTTTAACTTAAACAAAACATCATTTGGTGTTTAACCAAACGATGTTATTTTGGTTAAGTTAATAACATTCAAGCACAATTTGATGACGACGTATTAATTAAGGACAAATTTCTGTCCCTACCATTCTGTTGGGACAATGTAAAATCTTACCTTTCTGCCACAATTCCCGCCTTTATTGTCGACGTCACTTTTTGGTCTCTAAATTGTTTTTTCCATCAACTTTTTCGACGAACAACCAAAACCATTGCAATTTCCTTATTTTCTTTTACTAATTTACCGACGAACGTCTTTACCGTCATAAATTTTCATCGCATATTGATTTCCCGCTATATTTATCGAACGATTTTTCATTCGACAGTAAACACACTTTTTACTGTTAATATTACTGACAGAACTTTTGTTTTTGTCAATAATTTGCAAGGGTCTAAATTTCATCGGTATGTTTCCATCGCGAATTCTAACTTTTCTTGTAGTGTAACGTAATAAAAAAATTAAGATGCCTATTTATTGTTTAATAGAAAGGTTGAAAATATTATAATGATGAACGTGTCTTATAATGTTTTTATTACACCAGAAATATATTTCTTATAATAAGGAAAAGGAAATTTTATTTATTTTTATTATACTTTTGATAAGTATTTAATTTTAAAGGTTAAGAGAGACCGTCTAACTTTTCACTAGGTATTATGCGATCCTTCCCTTTTTTAGCAACAAAACTATCTAGTCTTACTTTTTTTTTAAAAAGTTTTAGTTACTTATTATGGTAATAAACTATGGGGGATTCTCCCAACTAGCCTTGAGCTTGAGCTTGGCCCTATCCCCTACCTCCTAGTCCTCTCTTACTACCACCAACAACCTCATTCGTCTATACTTCACCTACATAAGCATTACCTCATTCCTTTATCCTTATGCCACTTCTTAATCTAGCAATAACCTCAAGCTTATGTCACCTGAGCTCCTTCTGTCTCCTCAAAGAATAATTAGGACATTGAAACTATTATCAAGAGGAACACCTATCCTTAAGAGGTTGGAATAACTTCCCCTCACACTAAGCTTAAATACATTGTTCCTAAGAAAGTACTTCAATTTGGAGCAAGTAAATTGAGTAGCACTGTTATTAGGTGTTTTTTTTTACAAAAGACCTGCGTTTCCCTTGATGAAAACATAGACAAAAGATAGATGGACAATATCGAATTTAATAGAACCCTCATCACTGAGGAAGACTTTTTTTTATTCAACTTCAACAATGAAACTAATTCCTTGAAAGCATTTAAGCAAAGTCCTTGGCGTACCAATACATAGCTTTTAATTCTTCAATTACGTAACCTAGTTATGATTTTGAGTTAAAGCTACCTAGCTAGCTTTACTGGAAAACCAATTTGTATAGATGAAACACTGCTTCCCTGGGCATAAAAGGCTATCCATAATTCTATATAGAAGAGAAAATAAAAAAGGAACTCCCTGAAACCCTTAGATTGAAAAGATTGGAAGAAGATGGTACTCTAGTGGAATTTGAGAATTTGAAATATCTATATCATACCAGTGGAAGCTTCTCTAAATAAACGGAAAAAATCACATGGAAACCTATTAGAAAATTGTTCATCTAAGAGAACTTTAAGGAATTACAAAAAATCTACATAATAATTAGGGTAAGGAGCAAGTAAATGCCAATATGGACAAACAAAAGAAAAAGGACACTACAAAAGTTGAAGATGTAAGATAAGTTTGGGGGAAGAGGATATGTGGAATCCTTAGAATGAACTCATTGCCTAATATGCAAATTTGGCCCAGGTTAAAACATTAATGATATAACTTAAAATGCCTCACACATTGAGGAATTCACACTTGGAAGTAGGAGAAGTGGTAAGAAAAAAATAGAGGCATGGATTAAAGTAGCCTAGAGAAATAATCTATATATCCATAACAGTTTGGAATGGGAGGGGTATTAATTCCCCTACAAAACAAGAAGTTATTTTTGACTTTTGAATACAAAAAAGCCTATGTTAGTTGGATTACTAAAAAAAATCAAGGCAAACAATCCTAATTTTTTTGAGAAGTCTTGGAATATATTGACCAATTGTCAAGATTATATAAATGAAGAATCGTAGTGACTTGTAATCTAAGTATATTGAAGATCATCAATCTTAGGTATTCTACCTAATTCATTTATTAACTAGTTGAAATCTTGCATAACTTTAGAATCTTGTGTGTCACATTTGCCTATTTTGTAAACTTTGCCTTCAAAAAAGCTAACATATGAAAAAAAATTGATGAACATGCATTCTAATGTATCTCCTCTATGGTTATACTAAGACTTCAATAATATTCTTTTTCACATAAAGCTATAGGGGAAAAATAGGAATAAATTTCTTTAATGATGAATTCAGGGATTGTTTCATTAAACCTAGAGCTATAGACTGGAAATCTGATGGAAACTATTACATTTGGATTAATAATAAATAATATAAATGGATCATCAGGGAAAAGGCTAATAAAGCCATAGTTAACGCACTTTGGCTAAGTTAATTTTTAAATAGAATAGACCATTTTGGTAACCATCCTTCATTTGATCATTCTCCAGTTGAGATTTAACCAAAAAATGAACCTTAAAGGAGGAAAAGCACATTTAGATTTAACTACTTCTTAAGAGGAGTTTGATGAAGTAGTAATCAGAGAATTTCAAGCACATTTAAAAAGGTTTGAGGCCTATAAGTGCTTAAGGAGACTTTAGGATGTGAAAAAGGAATTAAAATATTTTTAAAAAGCTAATGACATGTTGAAGGATATTAATAATTACAATAAGCCCTAAATCTAGCCTAAAACCATTGTTATGTTGATATTAAAAATAAGGCCTATAAACATCTAAAAAAGGAAGCTTTGGAGAAATACATTCAAGCTCTAAAGATTAATTCTTCACTAGCTAGGTAGAGATCCAGGGTGTAATGGTTGAGGAATGGAGATAGGAACTTAAGATGCATGTATAATGCAATTCTAAACTGAAGAAATTCTAACAAAATTATTTCTCAAGAGGATCTTAATATCTTTCATCACTTAAAGTCTGTATAAGGAAAACAACTCTTTTAGGCTCCATTCTTCTTAAACTCAGTTTCTCAAACTTATTAGTGAAGAATAGATAAAAATCTTAATTAGAAAAGTTTGTAAAGGAGATATGGAGTTCACTCTTTTTAGTTTAAGCCTTGAGAAAGCCCTAGGACTTGATGGGACAAATGCTCTTTTTATTAAGAAAACATGGCATCTAGTTAGGGATCAAGTCTTAAAATCCATTCCGGAGCTCCTCTCTAGTAGGAAATGCTTAAGGAGAATAATAGAACACATACATGCCTAAACCCAGTGAAGCTTAATCCTACCAGTATTTAAGACTACATGTTAATTTCTTATTGTAATGTGCTATAAAAGATATTGGCAAATATGCTAGCAACCATATTAAGGTTCTATAACTTCAATAATCAATCTTAGTTAAGATTCATTCATTTATGGAAGGATTATATATGATAATATATTCGACTACAATAGTTAATGATTATCATAAGGACAAAGTTATAAAAGCTATACCATGATGATTGATATCCTTAAAGCTTTTGACTTAGTTGTTTGAATCTTTACCCTTGAGGTAATGGAAGCTTTAGAATATCCTACTATCTTCATCGAATATCTTGAGATATGCATTACTACTACATCATTCAACATCTTTTTCAATGGCAAAACAACTAAGGTCTTCAAAGGAAACAAAGGACTTAGGAAAGGAGATCCTTTTTCTCTATATCTATTCACAATATATATAAAGGTTTTCTTAAGACTATTAGAAAGTAACATCAAACAGAGACATTTTTATTGATTTTGAGATGGATTTAATTGTGACTAAAGAATATTTTAATTTTTATTTACTGATTATTTTTTATGAAGATCTCTAATTTGTTAATTCTTATCTTGAAACATTTTAGCTATTGTGAATTTTTGAATTAAGCTAGAATATAAAAGGATGAAAGCATGATTAGATGGATTTATACTTGCAACATTATGAATGTTTTTTTTTGTTATTTATTTGGATGAAAGTGCTTAGAAATTTTCACATATGAGCCTAAATTGTGAGGTTTTGAGTTTATGAGCATTTATTATGACAATATAATGCTCTATTTTTCTTTATTTTGTAAATATCACACATAGTTGGATGATTCTAGAACTTGTTTTTATTATACATATTGAGACCTCATCTTTAGATTAGAGACATTAAGATGAAAACAGCACTTAGATTACCTCACCCTATTTTTATCCCTTTGGTATAATCGACTTAGAACTTTAACCTTTCTTTAGATTGTGTTAACAATGTTAAAATTTGATAAATATTTTTATTATTAGCCTTGTTTTTGCACCCTAAAGGATTGTATTTACGTGACTATATAAGAATTTGATTAGATAAAGAAATATCAAGAATAAGGAAAGGTGTGAGCTTATATATTTGAGGTTATGTCTTCTTATTTGTTAGTTATCAATACTTCATATATCCCCCTTATAAGCTCATAGAAAATAAATTCAAAAATATCTTGAAATGCCTTATTAAAAAAGAGAAAAAAAGAGTGTTTTTAAATTGTTTTAGTTATGAAAAGAAGAAAGAGAAGATACTTGTGCTATTCAAGATTTGCTTTGCACCTTACTTACATTTTACTTAGTGACTTTGGCTACATTAATTCAGATTTTTTGTATAATCTTGCTTTCTTAATTTCCTTTATTTCGATTAACCCAAATCTTTTTTTTCATACCTTACCTAAACCTCATACACTTTTACTTAAAGACCTTTTGATTTACGCCTCTAGTTTATTTTATAGTGGTTTAGATGTGATATATTAGCAAGTTTATGGTTAAGACTCCTTTTATGTATTTATTTAAGAATTTCATTGATATTCATCATTGAGTGAATTTTTATGTGACGGTGTTAAATCCTATGGCTCTTAATTTCAAAAAGGTTATCAAAATATCATATGTAGTTTTTGCTTATGAAAAATTTATTCTATATTGTTCAATTCTAACGATGTTTAAACCTTGAGGCATCAAATTTGAAGGGTAAATAGATAAGTTAAGATGGAGGACGGTGGATATTAAGAAAAGTTGATGAAAGGACCCATCCCGGAGTTCCCCTTCTGGAACTTGAGTGGAGGCCTCCCATTCACCCCATAGTAGCCCGACTTAACCGAAGGGTTCCCATAAAGCCAAGCTGTTCAACTATTCAAAACCTTTTATACTTCAATAATTAAAAGAGCATAAAATAGTGACAACTTTTTTTCTACCATTTTATTGAAAATTTTGGTAGTATAATGAATGCATTTTGACATTCTCAAAATTTTAAAAGCCTTGTAAAATTTGAAAACAGTTCTATATTCACACCAATTTCTCAACTACAAAATTTGGACTTTAAGTCCACTCACAAGTAACCCAAACAAATAATTTTCAACAGTCACTATAATAAAATTTTAAAATCTAAAACATTCATGCATTTTATTTAAAAGCTTTTATAAACATCCATTCTTTACACAAAAGCATAGCAGTACCTGACAACAAAACTAATCCTAAGACAGAGTCCCAATTTGTACGTATATCTGGGGTGATTTGTTTAAAAACATAAAAATAAGGGTAAGCTAAACGAGCTTAGTGAATATAATTAATTTATAAGAAAATTGAACTTTTCATAATAATATAACTGCAATATTCCATGCAAGCATAAAGTTCATGGCAAAACATTTTTAATAACAATTTATTCGTGCATCATCAAATTTGGTAATAACATAACATTTTGTAAAACACAATTTCAATTTTTTTGAAAAACTATTTTGAAATGCATTTCAAAATTCAACTCATCATACAATAGTTTCAATTTCCCATTTTCCTTAATCAATAAACAGTGGTATCAATTGGTTTTAAGTTTTCTAACACTTAAAACCAATCCAAATTCACTCCCATGACATTTTAATTCACACATTTAAGCCATAAAATTTCATTAACATTTTTTTTCACAAAATCAAGCACTCTAGGTCGAATTTCAACCAAATTCAATTCCAAATCAATTATTTTTCGTTTCTTTACTTCATTAGCATCAAAATAATACTATGAACATCTTAAAACATCAAAATAGAATTTTGGATCATAACACATTAAAAACCCTAACCTTGACTGAAAATTCATCTAATAATATTCATGGTTTTTCTTTCATTCTTTCATCATTAAACTATCTTCCTAATGTCATTCATTAAGCTTAAATCATCAAATGACAAAATAAAATACTTTAGTCAATAGATCTCATCTTTGACCAAGGCTTTACATATTAGGTTTTCTTGATTTTCTTATCCCAATTGCTTCCAATGTAATAAAACCTTGATATTACATCAAAAGGGTGCAATTTACACTATCAAAGCCAAATCTAACTTATAACCCAACAAATCAAACAAAAATTTCAACAAGATAAGTAAGCTTACTTACCCATTTTCTTCTTCCTCTTCACTTACATAGCTATGAAATCATGTTAGATGCTTGATTGGAGTTAGAAGAGCATGAAAAATGGTTTGGATTACTCCTCCATGGCCATAGCTGAGCCTCCCTTTTTTCCTTTCTCTTTTCTTTTCTTTTTTTCTCTCTTTCTCTACATATCTCTCATCAATGGTCGGCCACAAATTTTTAAAGAAGAAGGCTTTGTTGAACTACAATTTTGCCCCCATTTCCATTATAATTACACCTTTATCCTTAATAACATCTTATAATTACAACTTTACCAAAATGTCTCATATTTACACTTTTACATATGCCACTTGTCACCATTTAATTGGTTCTCTTCTAATGACTCATCATTCCACTAACTTCTTGTATAAATATCAAATTGTTGTTTAATGAATACAAAAGGACCAAATTGCCCTTTAACACATTTAATTCGCTAACTAACCGAATTAAAATTTGAAAATATTCCACAATCGTCTTATCATGAAATTGATCATAAAATACTCGAATTAGGGTCAATACTTATTTGATTGGATGCTTTAAAAGTTTTTTGAATGGATTAAAATCCTCAATATCTGTTATTTTGCAAAAAGGACATTTTGACCCTAAACTTTCAGAACTTCTGAAATTCAACCGATCAAACTTGTTTTTGAATCATTTTAGTATCATTAAACTTTAATACCTATTTCGGGTATGTTTCAAAATTTAAGAGTTGGGTCCCCATAATCACTATTTATGTAGATTCATTATTCATCTAAAAATACTATTTACCTGAATTTACTATTCATCCATAAATCATCTGGATTTCATTGGAAAGAATCACCTAAATTGTCAAAGTACATTTTGAGGCTTTTAAAGTTTGTTCAGACTCATTTTGCAGGTTTTCGAAGTTTTTGAAAATTTTTCAAGAATTTTTTTGGTCGAGTCTAAAACCATCTCTGGTCTATCCCTGATCTCTATTATAACCTTAATAATACATTTAAACACTTAAATTACTCTAGTACACCATAAATTGAGCATACTTTAAAATTTTCATGGACAACACTTTACATAGTATAATTATCGAACTAGGATATTACAAATTCTCCCCTCCTTATAGAAATTTCGTGGGCTTGCATATAAAAAAATTTAGTCATCTAAAAGATATAGATCTTAACTTCGTATCCATTATTCATGCTTCCACTCTATCAATCACTTTATAGAGACCAACATATTATGGGCTTAACTTGTCACATTGTATAAAATAGACTATTCCTTTCTATGATGATATTCACAAAAATTCTTTGATTTTTAACTTTAAGTCCAAATTCTTTCTCCATTTCCAAACTTAGATCTGTTGCTGATTTTAGGTACTATCACTTTGACTCGCATACTTTTGATCTTACTTATGGTTATCTAAATTAGTTTAGTCCAACCAATTTATTTTCATCTATCTCATCCTCATATACTAGCACTCTATGTAACTATGTACTTCCAATCACTTACAACATGATTAATCTATCAAGAGGATACCTACCTTGGATGGTTAAGAAATGGGTAGTTTTTTTATTTGATCCTTTATCTCCCATATGCTATCATATCTGCTTAGATTTAGTGAAATTGCTACCATAATATGCTTCTATTTCCATTCTTGAATAGGGTAAGGCTGAGCATTTTTTTAGGGTTCTTTGGCTCTAAGCCTTGACTTGTTGATTTAACAAACATTTAAACATATACTTTGCTATCACCCTTTTCATACCATTTCTATCTTAATGCACTTTCAAGGTATAATGCCTCTTTGTATTCCTCATATGCATAGTATATATTAGTGAGGGACTCAATCTAGAATTTTTTTTAAAGTGTAGACGTAACTAGTACACGCAATTCCTGACCTAACACTAATGTAATGTTACTTCTCAATAAAATGTCCTCAAAATTTGCAACATATCTCCACATGAAACTCCTTTTTTCAAACATTGCTTTTGCTTTCTCACTAATAATCAGTTTAGTCATAACTTTGCTAACTTAAACATATATGAAGCCATACATTTAACACTATCACAATTCATATTTACTTAGATTACTAGTAATGAAACTTTGATTGGGATTCTCCACAAAACCATTGTTCTCGTATACTTCTGAATAATAAGCATTTCCTTTCTCATTGTATCTAATTATAAACAAAATTCAATCATATTTTTCTTATATTTCTTATGCCTCACATGGATTCCTTAGCATTCAAATCTCAAATCCATAACCATTAGTGAACTAATTATTGTACCTTTGTCATTTCCTATCATAATCTTTGGAATTGAATCAATCATTTAAGATCATATCGTAAGACACTAATATAATATCCTATTCTCGTAAAAACCATTCAATTACTTCGTAGTTCAAATGTTACCATCTCATAATGCAATTTCGAGCTTATCAAACCTCATTCTCTTCAAACAAGGCGTATACCTCATACTTCCATTGCACAACTTCGATGTTCAATAAAAATATCTTTAATTTTCCATTTCTAACACTATAAAACACTGATGTGATTTCAAATACCTCAGAACTCAATCTATGACTTCGTTAGTTACTTAAAAATTTTTAATTATCTAAAATCTCCATGTCATACTTGTTCAAAGGTCTTATTTATAATTCTTATCATTATCCTTATTATAATTATTTGTAAAATAATATCTCTGAGTTCTATTGAGACAATTTTCCATTATAGATCAAAACTTATCACTAAATTTTCCTTGAAAATTTTACCACCATTTGCACTTATCTAATTTTCAAGAAATAACATAATTGACTTACATCAAAAGGAACTTAAAATAATGAATGTTCAATACTTAGAATCGACATCCTAATATACACATAATTGGAAGCTTATATCAAACTGACCATTACTTCAAAAAAATATTGTTCAATCATCAATCTTGATTAAAGATTCCATCATAATGTCTTCCATAACACTACTTTGTACGAATCCAAAAATCATTGTATAATCAAAATAGACTTGACCTTAAAAATAAACTTTTATTTTAAAATTGATTAATCAGTCACTCTTTAAGGTCATAACATTTAAACACATCAAAATTCAGTCACCAATTACTTGTATCAATAATTAATCCTCAATGAATTCAACTATAATAGGCAATTTCATCCTCTAGATATATTCACAAATTACTTTTCCAGTATTAAAAGGCTAAATAACCTTATAAACTTTTGTAATTATTAAGTCATAGAACTAAATAACTTGTATAGTAAATTCTTTGTAATTTTCTAGCTATCATGGCTAATATGCTAAGAGATGGGAGCAATTACATTTTTTGCTGAATACTTACCTAACTTCCCTTGTGTACCAATCCTAATTTCCTTTATAAGCAATCCACATCAACAGAATGTACTATTAGTCAATTTCCTTCTTGGTATGACTTCATAGTCATAGATGTCTAATAAGATCAACTCATTAGAGAGCTTCTAATTCTAACTACTATGTAACTACCTCTGTGAACATTCTATGCTACTGACGTAGTTTTAGTGAAAGTAGTTATCATCAAATGGCACTCTAAAAGCTCTAACTTCACACTAATTTATTTAACGAAATCTTTTAGCACATACGAGTGTATAGTTCTGGGATCGATCTTAATATATATTAACTACCTGTACCTATCACCATACCAAATGGATCCTCAGCATCTTGTTAGGTTACTATAATTACCCCAGCATATACAAGTGGTCTCCTTCCACAGTAGTTACACCTTGTTATTGAACTTCTAGTGTTTCAAGAGTGTCTGGACACTGTAGACGGTTTGACTAACCTCTGACTATACGATATTTCTAATCTCATCTTTCTATCACTGAACCATCTAAATTTATTATTTCTTTCTATCATCGAATTAGCTAAAATTATTATTCTTATCTTGATCCAACCAAATTAGGAAACTTTTGGGGTCTCTACTCTTAGCGAATTGTTTTGTACCTAATTTACAAATACGCTCGATCAAACTTCCTGACACTATTAAGGCCTCCCACGATTGGCATATTGTTATTGCCAGTATCTGTATTATTCACTCAAGGTAAAAACAAGATTCCATCAACAGTTTTGCCAGTCTTAACAATTCTAAATGGGGTTGATTCATAAAAAAAAGTTCACTAAACCATCCCTGTGCTCGACCTCCCGAGCTGAAGGTACTTCAAGTGCTAGAGCCCTTAGTGTGGCTTTAGGGCCCCTAAGGTTTTGTCAGTGCATTATGCTGTGAACTCAAAGATAAACTATTTAACACTGGAAAATGTTTTGTAAACTAAGATGCATGAAAGATAACAAAACTTTTTCAATTACCCGATTTATAAAAACAACATAAAAATAGATTATGGAATCATAGCATGTATAGAGACAACCCTATTTCAAAACAGGCACTAATAGTAGTTAAAAGAACCCATCCTCGAGTTCCCCTTTTGGAACCTGAGTGGAGGCCTCCTGTGACCCATAGTATCCCTCCAATCAATATTTGACTCGACTAAAGGGTTCTTACAATGCGGAGCCGTTCAACTATTTAAAACCTTTTATACTTTAATAATTAAAAGCACGGAAAATAATAGGAACTTTTTTTCTACCATTTTATTGAAACTACATTTTAACATTCCCAAAATTTTTAAAAGCCTTGTAAAATTTGAAAAACACTTCTATATTCACACCAATTTTTCATCTACAAATTTTGAAAGTCCACTCATAAGTAACCCAAACAAATAATTCTCAATAGTCATTATAATAAAATTTAAAATCTAAAACATATTCATGCATTTCATTTAAAAGCTTGCATAAACATGCATTCTTTACACAAATGTACATAGAAAAATGACCTAAGCACAGTAGCACCCAACAATACAACTAATTTTAAGGCGGAGTCCTAAATATTGTAACACCTATACATATTCCTAGGATGGTTTGTTTAAAAACATAAACATAAGGGTGAGCAAAATGAGCAAAATGAGTGTAATAAGTTTACAAGAAAATCGAACTTTTTATAACAATATAATTGTAATATTCCCTACAATCATAAAGCTCATAGTAAAATATTTTCCATAATAATTTATTCATGCATAATCAAATATGGTAATAAAATAACATTTCGTAAAACATAGTTTCAATTTTTTGGAAAAACTATTTCGAAATGCTTTTCGAAATTAAACTCCTCATACAAAAGTTTCCATTTCTCATTTTCCTTAATCAATAAACAAAGGTGGCAATAAGTTTTATGAAAACTTTAATACTGAAAAATAAGACAACCATTAGTATTGGTACCATACAGTACCTCTTAAATCACTATTTACATAAATAGTGGGCATATTACTATTTTCATGACTTTCCTTACTCAACATAGCCCACCATAAGTTTCTTTGCCATACGGTACACCAAACATAGAGTCACGAAACTGGTTCTACATCGCTTACTTATAACAGGTTAACTGCTATATATGGTTCTGCATTGCTTACCCATAACAAGTCACAGGGCTAATTCTGTATTACTTACCCATAACTAGTTAACCACTATTTACAGAGTTGGTTCTGCGTCGCTTACCCGTAATAGGTTAACCACTATAAATATATCGGTATAATAATATGTATATAGCCTAGCGGTGTACCATAGCCAAAAGAAACTCTTATATTTACAACGCCTCTTATCTTCTAAATCAAGTATGGGAGAATTCATAATTGAATTATTTCAATATGACTCCCAATCATATAAAATTCAACTTTCAAACTAAAAATCATAAATTGCCAAAGCGTACACTTATGCTAGCAATATTCACTTGTAAAATATAATTTGCATAAAACTTAGCGTAATTATTCATTTCACGATCAAATGAAAATCATTTGCATAAACTCAATTTCAAGTACACTCACAACTTATTATTCTCATAAATAGAAACCATTTGCATAAAATCAATTTAAAAAATAACCATATGACATCAATTCATTTGCAAATAATTATTTATACTCACAACTTGCTAGTTTCCTTTTCACCACTTCGAAACCCTTCAGTTGGCTTCATTTTTTGATCTAAAACCCTAATACCACTACATTCAACTCCTGAATACATTTTTAATTAATATACCATAAACCATGTCAACTTCATTACTTTCCACATACACTCCACATCCTTAATCACATTCACATGGTAATTACTTCTTAACCATATTTTTATAGTAAAAATGCCCTTAATGCTAAACTTAACATATTATACAATGAACTCTTCCAATTCAATTTCATTTGAATTCTAACACTTAAAACCAATCCAAATTCACTTCCATGACATTTTAATACACATATTTAAGCCATAAATTTTCATTAACAAATTTTTTACAAAATCAAACACTCTAGGCCAAATTTCAACCAAAACAAATTTCAAATCAATTATTTTTCATTGCTTTACTTCATTAGCATCCAAATAATGCTAGAACATCATAAAACATCAAAATAGAATTTTGGATCATAAAACATTAAAAACCCTAACCTTAGTTGAAAACTCATCTAATCATTTCCATGGTTTTTCTTTCATTCTTTCATCATTAAACTTACTTCCTAATCATTAATCTTAAATGATCAAATGACAAAACGAAATTATTTTAGGCAATAGATCTCACCTTTAACCAAGGCTTCACACATTAGGTTTTCTTGATTTGCTTCTCCTAATTGCTTCCAATGTAATAAAACCTTGATATTACATCAAAAGGGTGCAATTTACACCATAAAAACCAAATCTAACCTATAACCCAACAAAAAAAAAAGTAAGCTTACCTACCCATTTTCTTCTTCCTCTTCACTTAGATAGCTATGAAATCTTGTTAGATGCTTAATTGGAGGCAGAAGAGCATGAAAAATGGTTTGGATCACTCCTTTATGGTCATAGTCAAGCCTCCCTCTTCTCCTTTCTCTTTTCTTTTCTTTTTTTCTCTCTCTTTCTCTACATTTCTCACATCAATGGCCAGCCACCAACATTAAAAGAAAATCAAGGCTTTTTTTAATTACAATTTTGCCCCCATTTCCATTATAATTACACCTTTATCCTTAATAACATCTTATAATTACAACTTTACCAAAATGCCTCATATTTAGACCTTTACCCATGCCACTTGTCACCATTTAATTGATTCTCTTCTAGTGAATCATCATTCCATTAACTTCTTCTAAAAAGACCAAATTGCCCTTTAGTGAATACAAAAAGAGCAAATTGCCCTTTAATACATTTAATTCACCAACTAAACGAATTAAAATTTGAAAATATTCCACAATTGTCTTATCATCAAATTGACCATAAAACACTCGAATTACGGTCAATACTTATTAATTGGATTCTTAAAAGAAAACTTCGAATGGGTTTAAAATCCTCAATACCCATTATTTGCAAAAAGAGCATTTTAACCCAAAACTTTTGGAACTTTCAAAATTCATCCGTTTAGACTTATTTTTGAACCATTTTAGTATCACTAAATTGTAATGCCTATTTTAAGTATGTTTCAAATTTTCGGAGTTAGGTCCCCAAAATTACTATTGAAGCAGATTCACTATTCATCCAAAATTACTATTCACCTAGATTCACTATTTATCCAGAAATCATCCGAATTTTATTGAAAAGTATCACCTAAATCCTCAAAGTACATTTCGAGCTTTTAAAGTTTGTTTAGACTCGTTTCGTAACTTTTTAGAGTTTTTGAAATTTTTTGAGAAATTTTTGGTCGAGTCTAGAATGATTTATGGCCTATCCTGATCTCTGTTATAACCTCAATACTACATTTAAATGCTTAAATTACTCTAGTGCACCATAAATAGAGTATACTTTATAAAATGCATGTACAACACATTACATAGTACAATTATCGAACTAGGATATTACAGTTGATATATTTAAATTGTTATTTAGTTGAGAAGAAAGAAATACTTTACTGTAAAGAAGTTGATAAGTAGTGATTTGGTCATAATTTAGTCTCATATTTAATACATTTTGCTTGTTTATCTAAGAATTTTTATTGATTTTTTACATAATTTGTTTATATTTTATTTTTAGGTCTAATTCACTCACTTGGAGTAAAAAGGAACAAATTTAGACATGTGTAGAGCAAGTTAGAAATGTTTTGACTGAGATATAAAGTGCATAACAATATACATTGCCATGTTAGAGAGTTTAGAATATGACTGTGGTGATGGTACATGCTTGTGTTTGTGCACATGTTAGCTTCAAAAAGCATCATACATCTACTTGAGAAACATAGCCATCAACGTGCTCATGTTAATGCTTATGTATCTCATAGAATTTGAAATTTAGATTCTAGCATGAATATTATAAATTAGGATCAAGCTTAATAGTGAAATTCATACATCAAGTAATGCGATCATAGGGTTTTAAAAGACTTTAATTAATAAACCTAGAATTAGGCGTTAGTAGTCTTGAAAAAGATATTAACATATCTGTGATTTTTCCATGGTCTTATGAACTTTAGATTAAATTAATTGGTAAAATCATGATTTCATGAGAAGTCTTAGGGGTTCAAATTTTTGGTTCTGTTATTTTATTGGATGATTTTTCGTTCTTTTACCATTTTAATTTATTTGAATTTTTTGACTAATTTGTTAATATTACCTCAATTATTGGTTAGATAATATGAAAAGAGTTATTAAATTAGGGATAATTTCATATTTTAGGAGATATACGGGCATAAACGAAGGCGTATTGGTGGTTGTGTTTCTCAAATAGATATGCGACACTTTCTAATGCTAACATAGACACAGATATAGACATGCACCATCAACATGGCCTTCTCACTATAAACACAGGCATGTTTTGAAGGAAATGTTCATTATGCCTTAATACTCTCTAACTAGGCCATGTACACTATCATCCACTCCATAACTCAATTAGACTAGCTCCAAAGTTCTCCAAACTTGTTAGAATTTGTTCCTTTTTGCCTAGAGCGAGTGTGTAAGACCTATAAATAAAATATTAAAAACTTAATCAACAAAATCAATAAAAGAAACTCATATAACAAGCAAAATTCATTCAATATGAGAATTAAAATATGATTAATTCACTTTATGATTGACCTATTATTGTAAGTGTAGAATAATGAAACTCAATCACTTATCATTTGTAGCTAATCTCTTATTGTTGTAAAGAGCTTATGAATCTTTAATAAGAACACTTATAAATGCGATGAAGCAATTCATTGAACTATCTATCCTTAAGATTAACCTTGAGAAAAGCTTTTTCTATATATTAGGAGGAGATGCTAAGCAGGCTAAACCTTTGGCAAATTGAATAGGGCTAAAACTTGACAAACCTCCTTTAAATTCTATTCTGATTATAAGTATAAGATTTATCAACAAAGATTGTCAAACCATTATCTAATACCTTTCAAAGAAGGATTATCCTTAAGATTTTCTATATATTAGGAGGAGATGCCAAGCAAGCTGGAATAATAAGTATCTCTCTTATATTGATAAATAAATTATCTCTTCAATCTTAATTAACCTCTATGTATATTAAAACTCTTATATTAGCCTCCCTTGAAGCATAACTAAGACCATAGAGAAGTGAACCAAAACCTACTTATGGATTAAAGACCTAGAAAAATAAACACAAGCCAAGGTTAAATGGAAAGATTTCTTTGTGTCTCTAAGAATGAAGGAGATACAGGGATTATTTCTATTAAAGTTATGAATAACATGGTTTTGAAAAAAATATATGGAAAATTCATTTTGACAAAGGGTCCTTTAAGTTTAAAAAGATACATTTCCATTTCCTTAATAGAGAAAACTTCTGGAGCATTAAACCTCAAGTAAACACCTTATGGAACTTATTACAAATGCTAAACTAAAAGGTAGATTGCGCCATCACATTAAAACCATATTGTTAATGGAAATAACATTTCTTTCTAGTCTGATATTTGGAAATACCACTTCTTTCTTTGCCTTGGTGAATTCATTTAAGGAAAAAATATTGATGATAATATTTTACTTATCCAAAAATTCTTCAAGTATTATATTACCAAGGCTTTAATTAAAAATTTCATCCTAAAGATTGATTTTAATAAGGCTTTTGAAACTTTAGACTAAAACTTCTTTAACAATTGTATTTATGCATTTAGTTTTCCTAGGATGTTAATAAAATGTACATGATTGACCTAAACTTAGTCAATTATAATTTATCCGCAAGTGCATAGTTATAGCTAGTATCGACAAGTATAGATCAATTCCATGAAGGAGAAGAGTATTAGTAATTATTGTTATCCTATTATCTAGTATAAGTATTTAATTTTTATTTTTAATAAAGAAAATAAAACTTAACAATTAAAATAAAATAGGAAGCAATACTGAATAGTGAATCAAGAATTCACTGAGAAAACTATCAGTATCAAGAATTAGTGTTTAGGTTACAAATCCTCCTAAAAACCCTTAAATAGTTGAACTTTTATTATGCAATTGTTTTATTTGACTATTAGACCATAGAAATTCCTATGGTATAATAATAACTCGTTTGAGTCTACTAATAACTAATCCTAAGTTTATCAACCGAAATACTCAGGTTAAAGTTTATATTATTTCTTTTCCAATTTGTGAGTTTCGCTATTATGTTTGACCCTAATCTAAAGGATTTATGTTGAACTATCTCTGGGTTTGCAATCAACTTCTTTCAACTATATTAAATGTATTCATACATAGGATTTTTCAATATCTATGTTATGAAATCAAATTATGCACTAATGTTCTGGATCTACTAGAACATATATTAAGTACGTCATTGAATTACAATATATCAATAAAAATTGCATTAAATAAAAAATAAAAAAAATGTTATAGCATAAACATAGGGTTCATCCTACGTAGACACTAAAGATGCTTAGTTACACATGATAGAAATAAAATCAAATATAAACAGAAAGAAAAACGAATAGAAATAAAGGGTTCATAATTCTAAATCTCCTTTTTATCTCCTGTCAAATAATATTCTTCCAAGGTAGAGGTTTGATCTTGTATTCTCTTGGATCTTTTGATAATTTCTTCATGTTTTCCACTTCTTTGGATCAAAATTGCCCTTGAATCATCTTTAAAAGTCTCTACACATTTGCTATTATATTTTGCATCCAAACATGTCTTTTTATAGAAATTTTTAGGGTTTTGGGAGATACACGATCATGTACATAGGATTGTACTAGACCGTGTATAAATCAAAATCTCCATAATTCGAGATTCTGCATGGCTTGAGGAAATTGTATAGACAGAGACACTATTGTGTATCCCCTTTTTGCTTAAAATCTTGTTTTATGTAACGTTTTCATCCTAATTCTTCTCCGTTTGGTCCATAAAGGAAACCATAATCTATAAACATAATTGGAGCTAATTAAATACAAATATACAATACAGGTATAAAATATCAAGCGAAAATACATCAAATATGAGATAAAAATATGATCAATTATGCATTTATCAAATATCCTCGCACTTAAGCTTTTTCTTGTCCTCAAGCAAACCATAATCAAAATTATAAATCTTATAACATCCATTCTTCATTAATCTTGATATGTCCATTAATACTATAAATCATCATATTCTATAAAACAAATTTACATACAATCAGAGTCAAGTTATCCTAGAATTAACTTCCTAAGTCAATATTAATAGTCATCATATCAATAATCACATTGAAAATTAAAAGTATAAACCTTTACGACCTCACCAAGATTTCACTCAAGGCATTATCTAAGGTGAAAAGTAGCTAAGCTCTCGATCAATGTATAGTAGAATTTTTACCATAAGCTTTAATATTATCACATCTTTATCATTTATGTGTAAACTAGAAACAAAAATCAAAAGGTCTTATTAGGGTTGTAATGAGGCTTAGGTAAGGTATGATTGGGATAATAAAATGGTTGAATTAAAGGAAATTTACTAAAAGAAATTACATGAAACTTCGTACAAGTATACAAGTCCTCTTATTATGACTCCATTGTTACCATATTTACAATCTGTCTTATGCTATTTTTTTTAATCAACTAAAACGTAATTTTGAGCATTTAGTACCACAATTAAAGAAATCATAGACCTTCAAGAGTTTCAGGCTTCAAACAAGCATGTATTGTAAATAACCTTAAAAAAAGTTAAAAAGGTTTCAAAGAAATTAGGATAAAGGTTAATATGTGGATATAATCAATGAAAAAGGCTAAGGCTCAACTTGGTTATTCCTAAAAGTAAATTCAAGGTAAGGTAGTTATCAAAGAAATAGGATAAAATAAATTTGATTATTTCAAAGAAATGGGTATATAAGTGTATAAATAGCATGCAATTTTCATTCAATTTGATTATTTCAACGACTACTAAACATTATGACTTATAAAAGCAATTTTACTATAATTATCATCCTTTTATATACTAATTCATATCAATACTCCATAACAAAATATAGTATTGATGGATAGATTTCAATTAAGTTAGAATAGCAGTTAACAAAATTTCAAAATCAAGATTATGATAAAATTAAATAAATCATTAAAATTTATTAACTACTTTGCCACACTTAAAGTTGTTCATTGTCTTTAATGCACATAATCTAAGCATTTAAAAATAAGTGTGCATTTAAAAATAAGTGAGAGGATTAAGTTGATACTTTCCTGAATAAGATGATTTTCTAAATTCTAATCCATCCAATACTAGATTACATCCTTGTAAAATATAAAGAAAAAGGGATAAAAAGAACATGAAAATAAAAAGAAATATAAAAGAACATTAACATTAGTGTTTAAAAAAAAGAAAAGGAATAAGAAAATTACACAATTAAAAAAGAAAAGAAAAGGAAAATGCACAATTAAAAAGGAAAAGAAAAAAGCCTACATCAGATGATGGGGGTTGGAAAGTAATGCCTTGATGGTTTTCCATCACCAAGAGTAAATCTTCCATCCATCCAATTGACGTATCAAGCCTACATCTGCTCCATAGCTCTGCCTACTTCTCTCCTTTGATGTAATCCCACCAGTTTGAAATGATGATGACTATGGCTGTGGTGGCTCCTCCCTATCTTCACCCTCCACTGCTCGCGTTTCAGGATACCAAATGAGTCTGTATATTTCACTTGTAGGTCCTCGATACTGACATAACATGCATGTGTCACATCACTACCAAATTAATTCCTTCCATGGTTGTCATTTCCCACATCGATGGTAACTAATCAAATAAACCTATTTGTTGTGCTAATATAGTCCTATAAAGTCTAACACAAAATGTGCTAACCTTTTTGTCACCAATCTGACATCGAATAAATTAGACAAATGCATGCCATAGGTGAATTAGTGTCTGCTCACTCATTCCCCAAAGGTAATAGACATCTAAGCTCCCAATGAATCCCCAAATATCTCCTTGATCAGTCAAAGTGTGGCTCAGAATACCGTGGATGTATCTAAACACTAGAGTTTATAGTGTAGAAGCCATTGACTTGCTCAAATCGTAGTTGTCTTCAAAGTTGATCCTACTCTAGAAGTGTCACAGAGACAAACCATAAGAAAGATCAGTCTATAGTGCTAGGTACTCCGGTGTCCCCATATACTCTTAGTCATACAGACCCAGAGTGAAGGAGAACTCTATGTAGCTCATCTGATGCATCCCCCCTGTCACCTATAACTGGACTGTATTTGGGTGATCCACATTATAGCATCCTCTCTCCATAGAGAATTTGGAGAGAACCTCTAGTGTGAGCTCTCCATACGAAGGTTCCATGATTTCAAAGAATCAGGACCATGATCTAATGTCCACGAGCTTTCGAACTTGTTGGGCTAGGCTAACCTACATCAATGCCGCTTAGTTGATATATCGATTTGTACTGAACTTCTTATCCTTCAACCGTTGATACTATTCCTCTTGGGTCCCAACTTTAAATAGTAGCATGCACGACCTCTTTAGGGGCTAGGCTGTAGTAGAGGATCCTTCACCTTATTGTCTCTTCCTTGGATTCTCCTTTCACACCATCATCTTGTCATTTTGCTTGCAACTTTGAATAAGTGTTAAAAAATAGAAATATAATTTATGAGAAATATGTTCTAATAATTTACTAGAAGTACATTCTTTCCACACTTAAATTTGATTACGGTCACTAAATTATTAATTGTGAAAACAATCTCATTATGAAAAATTAAACAAATAGAAATAATTAATAAATTAACTTGCATAAATAAATAAACAATTAAACAAATTTAATTAGAATATCAACTAACAAACTAATTAATCTCAAAACTAAAATTAGAAATTGTTTATTTGCAAATTAAACTAACTTAATTGTTAAATTACAATTTTACCCCTAAAGTCATAATTACATAAGATTGATGAAATTAAACACCGAATCCATGAAATTAAAACAAAATTAATGTTAACTAACGTTGGATTTAACTAGTTAACTGAATTAAATGCAAAATTATCACAATTAAACCTATAGTGAGAAAAAATTGCAAGTTTATGCAATTCAAATTGAATTTTCACCCAATTCACATGCAATTAAACTAATTAAATCATTAAAGCAATTAGTTAAAGATTATATTCAACTATTCGACTATAGTTAAGCATAAAATCACACAAATTCTACAAAAATCTTGGAATAATGAAATTGATGTTTTAATTGAAAAAATCACAAATAATGCAACAGACCCACTAAATCATCCGCAAACAAGTGAAAGGAACAAGGAAACTTATTTGGGTGTTGCTAATTTGGCTGAAAAATGAAAAAAATGGTTTAGAAGAGTTGGAGGGTGACGATGGGAGGGGTTAAGGAAAGAGATAAAATAGGAAAAATGAAAGAACTAGGGCATTTTAACTTGTACTGCAGATTTACACAGTTTGATACACGACTGTGTATTAAATAACGTAAGTCACAAAATTTTAACTTTTTTTGCTGATGTATATGGTTTCCATGTAAGTCACATTTGCATGTTTAGAAAGTGTCCAAATCTCTCCAAACTTATGCAATTTTAATAATATATGAACAAACTTAAAATTTTTGCACTTTAGAGTTATAAACCTTTAACACAAATACGCTAACATCGCGATTATGCATGATCTTATGAAGATGTTTAATGTTCTAATTCTAAAGCATATCAAAACTTAAATAAATCCTAATCAAACATGCAAATAAGAGTGAAATAATGTGGAATTTAAAATAAACCTAAACAAATTCATGGGTTGCCTCTCATGTAACGCTTTTTTAGTGTTGTTAGCTTGATATACCTTGCACATTTACCCCCATCCTGGGTTTATGATCAGTGGCTTTCTTCCACTTGTTTCTCCGCATAAGGGTTTTTGTAGCTTATAAGTAAGCCACTTGTTGCAAAATAATAAAAAGGAAATAATTTATCAAATTAATAAACTCGATATACATTAATGCCTTTTTTTAATGACAATCTATTAATAACATAAGGAACAACAAAACTCCCCAAATCGTCTTGGCTCGAGCAGTTTGTCTTCAAGGAAGTGAAAACCCTTCGTACTTAAGGTCACTACCAAATCCTCATCAATATTTTCCTTATTTGGTTCCTCTGCTAGTTCTTCCTTAGCCACCTTTGTTCATTCTTCTTCTTTTACTTCCTAGACAAAGATTTTGGGCTCATCTTCTTCAATTACCTCCCACCACTCCACTACTTCCTCTTTTTAGATGGAGTTTTCCATCTTATCAAATATAATAATCCTTACTAGCTAGTTGATATGAATCACTATATTTTGAATGCAAGCCTTCTTGAAGCATTGTGATTAATTCTTGAATGAAATAGACCATCATATCTTCCAGAATTGGCTCCTTGACTTGAGGTGTTTAGTAATGTAAATATTCAGCTAGAGCATAATTCCATCCATAAGTGTAGAAGTTACTCCATTCTAAATTTTAACTATTCTCGTGTGTTATACCTTGATATAACTGTACATGCTCGGTTGGTCCCACAAATAGGTTGGTGTTCGACATTTATAATTGTATTAAATACTTCTATAAATTCCATAACATAGCATAGAAATCAATTGAGCCCTCAAAAACTTGTGAGGAATCCTCTCTCTCTTATATAGTGATGTTACAAACTGTAAAGATATATTTTGACTCCTATAAAATTACTGTTCACTCCATCCATCCATTGTGAGTTATGGCTAAGATGTTAAATCTAAATTACTAAGATAAACCACCAACACAGAAATTGTAGAGTAGTTTAAAAGATAACTAAATAAACAAGCTAGAAATACAACAAAGATTAAACAAAATACAATAAAAAGAAAAAATAATATTAAAAAATAATGACTAGAGTAATAGCATTCAAGTGTTCCTAATATAAAATTCCAAGGCAACGAAGCCAAAAACTTTATTGACCTAAACTTAATTAGCCAATTATGAATTATTTACAAGTGAAGGGCGTAGCTGTAGCTAGTATCGACAAGTACATTTTGATTCACAAAGACGATGGGTATTAGTAATTATTGTTATCCCATTAGTTATTATACAAATTTAATTTTGATTTTTAATAAAAAAATATAACTTAAGCAATTAAAATAAAATAGGCAGCAATATTGAACAGAGAAACACAAAATCACTGAGAAAAATATTTATGTCAAGAACTAGTGTCTAGGTTACGAATCTCCCTAAATACCTTGAATAATTGGCCTTGTTAAGCAATTGTTTTAATGACTATTGGATCGTGGAAATTCCTATGATATGTTAATAAATCACTTGAGTCTAAAAATAATCACAAGTTTATCAACCAAATTACTCAGGTTAAAGTTTATATGATTGTCTTATCGATTTATGAATTCTACTATTAAGTTTGACCTTAATATAGAGGATTTTGTGTTGACCTATCTTTAGGTTTGCAACAAAATCCTTACAAATATAGTAGATCTATTCATACAAAGAATTTCTCAATCTCTATATTATGAAATCAAATTATGTACTAATACTTCGAATCTATTAGAACATTTATTAAATACATAATCAAATCACAATATATCAATAAAAACAATTGCATTGAATAAAATAATTAACACATGTTATAGCATAAACATAGGTTTCATCCAACCTAGACACTAAAGATGTTCAGTTACACATGATAAAAAATGAAATTAAACATAAACAAATAGAAAATGAAGGGCTCATAATTTTAAATCTCCCTTTTATCTCCTATTCAATGTTCTTGCAAGGTAGAGGTTTGATCTTATATTCCCTTGGATCTTCAATAATTTCTTTATGTTTTCTACTTCTTTGGATCAAAATCACCCTTTAAACCGCCTCTGAAAGTCTTTAAATGTCTCTGCACGTTTGCTATTCTATTTAGCCTTTGAACATGTCTTTTTATCGTAATTTTAGGGTTTAGGGAGATAGGTGGTCTTATAAATAGGCATGTACTAGACCATTATATAACCCAAAATCTCCAGAATTCACGTTTCTAAACATTTTGAGGAAATTACACGATTAGATACACAACCGTGTATCCTTTCTTTGCTTCAAATCTTGGTTTTATTCTGCATTTTCATCTGAATTCTTCTCCATTTAGATTACGAAGGCAATTATAACCTATAACACACTTGGAGAAAATTAAGTACCAAATATATAATAAAAATATAACATTAACCTCCTTTATGCCCTTAACTGTTCACTTTTATTATAAAAGTACACACCATTCTCATAACTTCAAGCACAGAGCTAACTATAGGTTTATGTATAACTATAAATGTAAACATCTTAAAATCTTTAACATTCGCTAATGATTAGATCCTATTATAACATATTGATTCTCATTCCCTTTGAAGTTTTATGAATTCTCTCAGCTAATTCTTTAGGCTACTTCTTTAAGCTTTCAATGTTATTTATTAATTTCAATAGAAGTATACTCCGTATATCATTTAGAGCTTAGAATGCAGATTCTCTTTGTAACATTTTTAGTCTTCTCCTTTAGCAAGTCCTCTTTAAATACTTGTTAATTCCTATTACAACTAAAAGAGCATCCTTTAGTGATTGCTTACCTCTGATTTATTCTAAACAAAAGTGGATTTCTAGCTAGCACTCTCAATCATTATCCTATGTAGGTACACGCTAACCTATTCTCTCAATTTTAAACAACCATTATATAAATTAGATCCCTCACCTAGTTGTCCTTACCAACCTTATCAAAGAGGTGGAGAAAACTCTTGAAAACTCTTTATGCCCAGGTGATATTAGGAAGTCTTTTTATAATATAGTAAAATGAGCTGATCTTGGTTGTCTTAAAGAGAAAGGAGGTTAGTAATTGTGCCTATAAAAGCCATGAACCTATTGCTAATCACTATAAGGATTTGGATATTTTTTAATAACAAGTAAATTAAGTTTGATGGATTTACACTTACTATATAACTAATAAGGGATTCTATAGAATGAAACTTAACCTAGAGAGCTCCTCGATATTAGATCAAATGTAAAAGATAAGAAAACACCTCAGTTTAAAGTTTAAATTCTTGATTGGCAAGGTCAAGAAATTTGATTTTAGTATGGTAATTAATGTAATTTAGGTCCTCTTTATATGAGAACTAATTTGTAAACAATGAGTGAAAGTGTAAAATTTAAAGAATTTATTGATGGATAGGAGTGGAGATATAACACAAGGGGGATGTCTTTACTTAAAGCCCGTTTGCCTAGTTATAAACCTGATCCATCTTCTTTAGAATCTATAGCATAGTAAGGAAACAAATCAAATAGATGTACCAAGAAGTCATATATAGATTTTTTTATGAGGTAAAACCATAAGATAAGCTAGTATCAGTTGGTTGGTCTAAGAATAACACTACCATAGTTTCATTCGTTTTCTAGTTAGTGATCAAAAAAAGATTAAAAACTATATATAAGCTCAATAATTGCTTGGATCTCACTTGTCAGCATTGTAATTTTCAACCTAAAACTATTAACCACTTATTATTCTAGTTCCAATTATCATAAACTTTTTGGAGCTTTATTCATCAACTATTTGGTCATTACCGCCTAGAGAAGGAATTGTAAAGTTTGTTGGATTAGGCTAGAAGTCAGTTAAAACATCTAAGAGGAAAATATAGTTTATTCAAAATTGTTTTAAGATATATAGGCAATATAGATGGAAAATGAATAAAAGAATTTACTAAGTAAAATCTCTTAATAGCTCCACTTTTATATCCAATAGTTTGTGTTTGATTAGAGAAAGAAGGAATGCCTCTATAGACTTTAGCAAAGCAATTATTTAGTTAAGATCCAATTGGAAGTTATCCTGAATCCTTTGCTTATGTTATTGTCTAATTTTTTTAGTTTTCCTTGTTGTAGTAGTATAAGCATAGCTTCCTCTTTTGATATCTTATATTTATTTTCCCTTAGTGGTTCTAATTTTTCCCCTTCAAAGGGCTAGTCTCTTTTGTTCCTTTTGTAAACCCTTAAGTTTTCCTTCTTATCTGTTAATTCATTTTCAAATTCCAAATGAAAACTTCATTAAGAAGCAAGTACAGAATTTCCTTGAAATTACTAATTATCTTAGTAACTTTATTTCAAACTATCTTAATTAACTTTTCGCTAAAACATGTTTTAAAGAAAAATGCTCCATTATGGCCACACACCCAATTTAGTGTTATATAATAGATAGAATGTATGGTAAATAACTTATCACTTTTGAATATTCTCCTAATGAAAAAATAATATTGTAGATATAAAACAAATAAGTACTTTTAATAAAAATTTTGAAAATAAAAAATATATGCTTACAAGAGGGTTTGTTACAAAGATTAAAAAAATGCATTGTTATTTTATATACAAAGAGGTCTTATTTTTAAAGCAAGAAATAGAGAACTTGGTGCTCTATATAGCAATGCATCATTTTATGTTTGAAATGAACATATTATCTTTTCTAGAGATGCTACATTTAAAAAAAAGATCATCTCTCCCGTATAATTATTAAGATTGGCTAAGTAGTTTACTAACTACAATTTCAATGTCAAGTATATAAAAGGAGATAATAACCTCCTCTAAAAATGTTATCCAAACATTGAAAGCATCCCTCTTTATTTAACTATTCATGTAATTTTTAATGTGATTACTCTAATGCATAATTTTTTTTAAAAAAAGTTATCAATTAATGCTCTTATTATAATAGAAAGTATTTTCCTTAAAATTTAGGCTCAATTCAAAGTTTTTAATTATCATAAAATGTTTATCCAAAATTTTGTTTTTATGTGTTAAGTCAAGAGGACTTTACTTCTATTAATTTTGATGACAATCAAATAATAATAATCTTAGAAATGTATGAACTGTTTTGATAAGTTTGTTAAGTGTGCAGAAAAATGTAACACTTAGTCAACTCAGAAGGTGCACTGTGCAAAAAAAATGTAATTAACACTTAGTCAACTTAGAAGGTGCGCGGTCAACACTAGACGAAGTACTACACCAGACGAAACAGAATAACAAAAGAAACATAATAATAGAAGAAGCATTACTCCAGACAATACAAAGGAAGATATTCTACAACGCCAGACAGTTAGTTAGTTGGAGTTAGTTACAGGACTCAACTAATAACCGTTTCTAGAAGATTCAAGAAGCAACTTTTAAGAAGATAGTTGGAGACTTAGGCTATAAATACTAGTTCTAGTCGAAGACTAAGATAACAAATGCTTTTACATTAGCAAATATTTTGTATTCAAAGTGTGAAAGAAGTGAGTGAATACATCTATAACCTAAAGCTCAAAAATACTTTTCTTCGAGAGAGAAAGCAAGGTTAGAGCTTGTAGAGGCTAATATAGCTGATAAAGAATACTTTGTGAGAGAGACCTGAAAAGGCTTTGCAAGTGTAGAAAGAATACTTGTAAAGTTGAAAAGTACAGTGAAATCTCAGACTAACTCTGAGGACTAGATGTAACTCAAGATTTGGGGTGAACCAGTATAAAATCGCAGTGTCTATTCTCTAACCCTTACTTTTAATTTTCTTATTGTTAGACGAGTAGCTAATATTACTTGCGATTGCATTGCTTATCAACTTTAGCAAAGTGTTTTAGTAATCATTTGAATTTTTGTAAAGAAATTCAAGAAGTCTCAAAAGATTAATATTTTCGAAAAGATTACACAATTCAACCCGCCTTCCTGTGTAGTTTACATATCATATCAGATTTCTATATTAACAAGTGATTTATTTCAGTTGGTATCAGATCGTGGTTTCCAAAAAACACTGTCACGAAGTGAAGACAAAGATCCATGGCTAAAGCATATGTTTTTATAGTTGAAGGTGCCTCGGTCATAAGACCTCCTACGTTCAATGATGAGGATTATCATTATTGGAAGAACAGGATGCGACTCTTCATAGAATCCACACATATTGATCTTTGGGATGTCATTGAGAATGTTCCATATAGACCGACAGACAATGAAGGTAATGTCATCTCTCGTGACAAATGGTCAGCCGATCAAAAAGCTCGATTTCTGTTGAACTCAAAGGTCAAGTTCTTTCTAAGTTGTGCCCTAAGCAGAAGTGAATATGACAAGGTTCATAGATGCGTATCTGCAAAGGAGAGATGTGGGACACATTAGCCATTGCATACGAAGGCACAAATCAAGTGAAAGAGTCCAAGAACAGTATTCTTGTTCATCAGTATGAGCTGTTTAAGATGAAAAATGAGGAGACTATTAATAAGATGTTTGGACGATTTCAAACAATCATTAATGGACTTAAAGCTCTTGGGAGAATCTACGATAATCAATATCATGTCAAAAAGATTCTCAGAAGTCTACTAAAGACCTAAGGTCACAGCAATATAAGAGGCCAAGGACTAAAGTAAGCTAAAGCTACACGAATTGCTTTGTTCACTGAAGATACATGAAGTAAAGCTTGATGCAGAAGATAAACCTAGAAGAGATAAGTCTATTGCATTAAAGGTTGGTCAGAAGAATCAAAAGAATCAAAAAAAATAGAAGCATATCTTTAAAAGCATTAAAGATTAAAGAAATCAAGAATGATGATGTAGTGAATCTGATCAGGATTTAAGTGAAGATGGTGATGAATTAACCTTCATTTCAAGAAAGATTCAAAGGATGTGGAAAAAGAAATCAAAAGGAAACAATGATTTTTCTTTTAAGAAGAATAGCAAGGATGAAGCCAAGAATGAGAAAACGTCTATCATCTACTATGAGTGCAATAAACTAGGACATTACAAGTCTGAATGTCCATTGCTCAAAAGAAAACATAAGAAAACTAAAGAAAATAAAAAGAGCATCACGGCAATGTGGGAAGTTTGGACTCATCCGAATCTGATTCCGATTAGGAAGCATCATAACAAGCAAATACATGCTTGGTAGCTGAAAAGGAATGCGATGATGATGTAACTTCTAACTTTAATGATCTTCAAGAGGCATATTTAGAATTGTTAGAAGATTTGCATGATATATTAGAGCAATATAGGATTTTGAAAAAGAAATTTGTTGAAAGTTTGAAGAACACGGAAGTGTTAGAGAAAGAAAACACCTGCCTTAAGAGACAAGTAGACGATATGAAAAAGAAAGTAATTGTAGATAGTTCTGAGGAAATTAATCAATTGAAAAAAAGGATTAATATTCTTTCAGCAGAGTTATCAACATTTACTGAAAGTACTAAAAGGATGAATGATATGATTGGAAAATATAGACATCCAAAAGATAAGAGTGGTTTAGGGTTTACTAATAATAATGTTTGTCATAATAAGAGTTTTATTCCTAACAGAAATAAAAAGAAGCAATATTCTTATTATTCGAGGAATTATCATAAATCTAACCCCAAAGGACCCAAGAAAATATGGGTACCTAAGAAAGACATAATATATACTGAAGATCTCCCTTCTTGGAAAAAGCAACCAGCACCAATGGTACTTGAATAGTGGATGCTCCCGACACATGACGGGAAGAAGGTCTATGTTCCTAGACCTCCAAAATAAGCAAGGAGGATCAGTGACTTTTGGAGACAATCAGTAGGGCAAAATAGTTGGAATCGGCAAAGTTGGTAAAGATTCATTTGCGACTATTGATAATGTTCTACAAGTTGAAGGATTAAAGCATAATCTAATTAGTGTAAATCAATTATGTGATTCTGGCTTCGAAGTATGCTTTAATCACAATTCTTGTGTAGTCAAAAACAAGGACGATTTCGTACTCTTTTCTGCCAAAAGATGAAACAATCTCTATAAAATTAATTTAGATGATTTGAAAAGTCAAAATATTTCATGTTTTATATCAACAGATGAGGAAAAACTGATTTGGCATAAAAAGCTAGGTCATGTTAGTTTTAAACATATTTCCAAGTTAGTTAGACATGATTTGGTAAGAGGATTACCAAAAATAAGTTTTAACAAAGATTTCTTTTGTGAGAGTTGTTAGAAAGGAAAACAAGTTAAAACATCTTTTTCTTTTAAAAATGTTGTAACTTCATCTAGACCTTTAGAGTTGTTACATATAGATTTGTTTGGTCTAACTAGAAAATTAAATTTTGGCGGAAAGAAGTATGGTCTCATAATTGTTGATGACTTCACTAGATTTTGATGGATATTGTTTTTATCACATAAAGATGAATCTGTTAAATGCTTTAAAGTTCTTTCCAAAAAGTTGCAAAATGAAAAAAAGGAATTTCTATTGCTGGAATTAGGAATGATCATTTTGGAGAATTTGAAAATGAAAAATTCACAATGTTTTGTGAAGAGAATGGAATTTTTCATAATTTCTCTACTTCTAGAACTCCACAAAAAAATGGAGTTGTAGAAAGAAAGAACAGGACGATTCAATAAATGGCAAGGACTATGCTATGTGAAATGAATCTTCCTAAGTATTTTTGGGCAGAAGCTATGAACACAACTTGTTATATTCAAAATAGAGTATTTTTCTGACTTATTTTAAATGAAACTCCATATGAGTTATGGAAAGGAAGAAAGTCAAATATTTCTTACTTCCACCCTTTTGGTTGCAAATGCACTATATTGAATATAAAAGAAAAATAGGATAAATTTGATTTTAAGATCAATTCAAGAATTTTTCTAGGATATTCGATGTCTTCTAAAGCTTATAGAGTTTATAATCTTATTTCTAAATCTGTTGAAGAATCT
>JANIJH010000002.1:42687649-42708381 GCA_024520975.1 Erythroxylum areolatum | reverse complement strand
TAAATTCCCCTTCTACTCTTTCACATTTGGAATCTCGTAGAAGCTCTCACAATTTAGGATATTTATATATAAGACTAAGTAGGCAAGTGACATGTGTCACTTGCCACTTGTCCTAATATTAAGCACTCTCCAGGTCTTTGCCCAAATGCAATTTAAATTTCTACTCCAAATTCCAATGGCTCAAAGTATTAAAACCTAAAATTATAAGTCTATTTTTCTAGTGCCATTGGACAGTCTTTTCCAGTACCGAAAATTCAATCAATCAGCCACCTGTCAATTTTTCCAGTCCGGAACTTTTACTCGAAAAATTTCAGAAAAATTCCTAAAATTTTCCCAAAAATGGGAAACACACAAAAATCCACTCCTATTCATTTTTCAAACACAAATAACACATTTTTCACAATAAACATATATGTCGGGAAATGTCATGAATGCATGTACAATCATGTGCATATACAAAAATTACAATTTATGTAAAAATATAGGCATATGCATGAACATGCCGAGACTAGTTTATACACTCATAACCCGTCCTGAATTACCATTTTACCCTTCCCATCGGTGATGGGATGTTACATATAATCCCTTATAGTGTGTTTTCCTAACTGTTCAACCATTGTGCTTGGTAGTTGTAACCTTAGAACTTCTAGATTTCTCAACCTTAAATTTGAAAATAAGGTCATTTAAAATTCTAGGTATAGTTTAATAGTACTATAGAATTATTCTTGGTCATAAAAAAGAACCTAAATTGTAAAATTCAGCTAAAAAATATAAGATTAAGAAATAAAGTCAAAACATAATTAAATAAAAATGAATGGATTACTAGAAATAAAATTTTCGTAATCTTTTAATTCCCAAAAGTGGCACTAAAATCTTGATTGTGATTTTTGTATATCTTATCAAAACTATGTTAAAAATTGTTAGGCAAGTGCACCTATCATTCTTATAGTATAACTTAGTGAATATGAGTGTCAATACTATAAGGACTATCATTCTTATAGTATAGCTTACTGCAACTATCATTATCACCTTATGCATATTTTTCTTTAAATGGTTTAATATTATATGTCGCAGGTTTTGACGGTGGACGAAAGCAACCCTAAACCTAGACTCAGCCTATAAAGAGAAAAATAAATCAAAAAGAACAGAGGGAGGTTGAAAACAAGACACACCTAAAAAAAAAAGAAAAGAGACAAAGGGGAGGCGGAGCACAAAGGAGAAAGAAACATTTGGGTGAAGAAGAAGAACAACAAAGAGCTGACGTTACTGTGAGCATTTTCTGGCGAGAGTGAACAAGGGCAGAAGGTGAGAGCCAACTCTAGAGAGTGAGTATATCGATAGGAGACCCACTATCCACTCCCTCACCTAAACAAACCATTTGTTTGCTCATCCTATCTTATACCTACTGCATTTTTTACTCTGTTACTCTGTTAGTTATTCAATGCCTCATTTCTTTTTATTCACTGTTTTATTACTTTAAGACCTCTCTGTTACTATTAACTACGGGATTGAAGTATTTGAAGATGATTAATAGTGTTTATTCCATAAAGGGCTTATTACTTGTTCTTAAGGATTAATGTAGATAATTTAGTTAATTGTGCACGATGAAGGGAATGTTTTGTTATCTTATTATTTGCTATAGTTTCTAAGCTTATTGGATGTAATAGTATGGCCAAGCTTTGCATCATTTTAGTATTAAATGAAGGATTGAGAGAAGAAGTTTAATATAGAACGAGAAATTATAGACGCTTAAGTTATAAACTAGAAATTTCTTAACTTAAGTGGGTAATTATTAGTTTTGTTTAATAATTAATTTAAATGATAAACTTGTCAAATATGAAAGTTAGATTAGTTTGTTATTTGAATTGCTTTTAAAATCCAACTGATAATTCTAGTAAGACAATTATCCAATTACTTCACTCTAGTCATGTATAGGAGAATAAATTAGTGAAATTAATTTTCAAGAGTTTTCCACACTAGTTGATCAAATCGTTTTTTCTTTCAGTTAAATCAGTTCACCTTTTTAGTCTAATTGCTTTATTTTCTTTAATCGCTCTTACTCAACAACTTGGGTTAGAGTGTTTAGGATTACATTGGTTTTTATTTTCATTCAAAATTAATTTGAGTAGACCAATTTTACCTTCATGGGAAATGACCCTAGGTAATCAACTACAACTACCCGTATACTTGTAAGTAAGATAGCCTTGGTATTTTTAGAACTTATTTCAGTACAACAAGGCTCTATAAATGAAGAGGATTGATTATCAACTTATAAAAGAGGAAAGCTTTAAAACATTAAATAAAAAAATCTCTTAAACATTGAATTAGATCGTAAAGATGAAGAAAAATATGAACAATGTGATTAAAAAAGATAGGGAATAGGAACTCAAATTTTTTCTAGTATGAAAATTGGAGTGAGCTAGACCCTCTTCATAAACTTCCTGATCTAACTAATTTGAGACACATCTAGCAACCATGCTAATGTCAAGCAAATTATCCCAAAGAATGATTGATTATGTAGCATTAAGGGCTTCTTTAATATCATGACAATCTTGCCAAACTATAGTCCTAGCTTCGAAAGAGAGATTGCAATCATAAGGTTGAGACATCCATCAACAGAGATCACTAACAAAACATGCTAGGGAATGTTCAAAACTCTTATAAAAACAATTATCTTAGTTCAAGCTAGTATGATTTGAACACAATCTTCCTAAGGCTTCATTCATTCTATATTTAACCATTAACAGTACACTTACAATTATGAAAAGGCTTACAAGTGATATTACAAAATTGGATCTCAGTCATAAGCTTGACAATGGAGACCACTCTTTAGTCTCAAATACAATGCTTATACAACCTTATTGTCAACATAATGAGTAAGATGATATCATAAAGCGGGCAAGGAATTCTTATCAACTAAGCTTTATAATTTATACAATGTTCAAAAGTTGTATTTGGATGCTTAATATATGTAATATGGTAATAAAGAAATTCAATAACATTCAAAGATATTAATCATAATATCCAGGTCATACAATATATACACATTAATCTAAGCTAGATTAGGGAAATAATCTTAATAATGGCTTTTAATATTCACCTCAGTATGGGAGTGACAGATAATGGATCATTTCTCAACCCATCAGATAAGCTAGATAAGTGTTAAAGTATCTCAACTAAAAGATGATGCTAGATCATACAAGAGACCCCAAAGGGCACACAGAGAGAACAGAAAACAAACCTATATAAAACAAAATATTCACTAATTAGAGAAGTCAGATAACATACAAACAATGATGTCTTATTAAAATGATGTAGTTCTTATTTGGCTTACACCATGTATATCTTTAAGAGTTAGTGTTATTATTATTTTATTTTAACATTTAAAAGAAATACTATAAAATTTTCTTTATTATTAAATTAAAACATACTGTGAAACTACAATATAATATGCTTAATGATGAAGATATTACATATACAATTTTATTAATATTTGAGATGACACTGGAAATCGTACAAAAGTGACATCAAATTTTTAACCAATTATTTCTAAAAAGTGCTAATATGTTGAATTTCTGACCTGATATAATTTTAAAAATTAATAAAAATCAACATTGTCAATATTAAATATATTAAAATTTTAAAATTATACGAAAATTATTAATTTTTAGAAAAATTATCTAATTAAAATTAAAATATTTACTAAAAGTATAACCTGATTTGTATTTTTAACCTAAAAGGAAAATCTTATGTGTCTCTTGCCCTAAGGTTATTTTTAGTTAGACTTAAGGTTTTTAATGGAATGAAATTGAATGATTTATACTGTAATAAATGTAATATTAAAAAATTGTTGTTTAGGAGTGATAGAAAGGTTAATAATATAATATAATGAAATGTTATTTAGAAGATGGGTATATATATATATATATATATATAATGATTGTTCTACTCTTGATAGAGCAATAACAACTCTTGTTATTAGAGTTGAGCGTATAATTGGTATTACAAAAAATTATAGAAAGTATATTAGGTAGTATATATTACTGTTTAGGATGTAATAGGATGTAATATGAAACTCTTCTCTTTATCTTATTTTATTTCATTTCATTCTAAACTCTCTTCTCAAACAATTAAATTATATTATATTCTATTCTATTTCATTCCTAGCTGCCCTACCAAACATAGCATAAATATGATTCCTTCTAATTTGAAATTGATCAATATCTTTATTCAAATTGTAAGTCTATTATAAATTAAAATAATATTATTTTTAACTTAAATTTGAATCTCACATCTCTAATCCACATAATTTGGACCTCAAGTAATTGAATCAGACCATAGGCGAGCTCAATGGCCCAATAGATCGACCCATTATTCTCCCCGTATATAACAATAGCACGAAGTGTCAATCTCAAGGAAGTTGTTCCCATCTCATGTTCTCCTCTATTGATCATATCTACTGCACCGTTTCATATTCACCCCCATTTTACTATTTCGCAAAAGTTTCTTTGACTTTTGACTTCTCTTTATGGTTTATACACGCGTACGTGTCGTTTATCCTGGATTAAGTATCATTTCGTTATATACATGGAATAAAAAAGGCAAAAAATCGAAGAAAAGAATCATTACCATCATGTTAATATTAATTAAAATAATTTATTTCTGTATAATTTTAAAAAATAATTTAATCAAGCTAACAAAATAAAATAAACAATTTATAATTCGCAAAACAATTTTAACCTATAATTACGAATAATTTATGATGTAAATTATGATAATAAGAGACGACTAAATTGCATAAATAAATAATAACCCAAAAATGATTCGAGAACAGAGGCATAATGGAACTTACTAATTCTACATATTGGATTTTTATTGCGTTGAAAAGGATTTTAAGGTGAACTCACTTACCTCATGATTTATCTTAGTAATCAGACAAAAATATTAAATAGAAATTGGTATCAATATATTACCAAAAGCTCATTTATTGAAGTTATACGTTCTACTAAAGTCGATCTCCAGTGGAGATAGTTTTATGGTCTTGATGATTACTAGTAATCGTTCACATTATAAATATTATAAAATAATTTCTTTTTCTTTTTTCAGCATATAAGTTGAAAAAGCTATTGGAATGCACAATCCTATTACTGTTAATTGCAACAATTGTAGCAATGTCAACCCACGGCCCTTATTTTCACGACGAAAACATTGTTCCTGTTAGCAACAAACCCGACTAATATTGGATCAAAACACCAGACTTCTCTTTCCTCAATCTGTCTTCTTCTTCTTCGCATCGATTTTCTCTCCACCGCCAGCTCGCCTCCGCAGATCCACCACATCATGCGTCCATTGTCTTCCCATAATCATCCTCATCGTCGCTACTACTGCTACTGCTAGTAAGTACCTCATCTTTGCCAACTGCAGTCTCTTTAATCTTCTGTGTAGTATCCTTCGTTGCATTCCATGCACCTTTTATAGTCGCCTTGACTTTCTCTCCGATGTTCTCCATCGTCTCCACCACCTTATTCGCGCCCTCCTTTGCTTTATCTGCCGCCGTGCCGGTGTAGCCTTTGGCCTTCTCCTTCACGTCGTGTGCAGTCTCTGCCACTCTCTCTGTCCCTTCCTTTGCCTTCTCTTTTGCACCGTATGCATAATCCTTCGTTCGCTCTTTGGTTTCCTCTGCTGTCTCCTCAGCTCTGTATGTGCCTTCTTTGGGCTTCTCAGCGGCAGCTTTTGCCATGCCTTTGGGGCTTTCTTTGGTCTCGTGGGCATTGTCTTTCATTTCGTCAGCTCGCTCTTTGGCCCTTTCTTTGAGCTCCTCTGACTTTTCTTTTGCCTTCTCTTTAGTTTTGTCAATGGTTTCTTTGGGTTTGTCAGCATAGGAATCTGAATCTCGGTCTCTATTATCGACCGCTGCATACCGGTCCTGAAATCCCAAAACATTATCAAGATAAGTAAGAATACCATATTGACACTTCCGGCAGAAATCAAGAGGACAAAACCAAAATTTCCTGTCAATATCCAAGATATGACATTTAGTGGTGAAGGGTATCTTCCAATATGTATTTCTTGGGCTCAGTAAGAGAAATCAGGTTGATATGGCTAACAGAGGATGCTATGGTTAAATCTGGTGTACAAATTCAGTTACCTTGTTATAATTGGAAGCAGAGGTGGTGAAGCTGACCCGTGAGACTTTGGGGGCGGATCTGAGAATGATGGAAGGGTTAGTTCGAGGAGCTAGCGTCATTGGGAGACTGAACATGGCGTTTTTGGCAATGAAAATGGTTGCCATTGTACGATGATTTTCTCTTACCTTTTCGCCTATGCGCATATTATATAATATACTCATATCTCATCTGGGCGAAGAAGAGAAGGTGGCAGCTCGCAGTTTTTGACACGTGTGATTGGCGATGCCACGGACATGACTTCTCTTCTAACCACGTCATTGTACACTTGGCACCTCAACACATGTTCTCCTGATAATTATTGAGAGCGGTAGCTTGCGAGAAAATAGAAAATGGTAGCAATTTGATTTTAGATTCTCTTAAATTTTTAAATAAACATGATGGTATGTTGTTATATAACAATAGCACTTCATTATTTTTTGACAAGCTTCATTATTTTTTGACAAGCTCGAGAGTGACTGCTGATAACTGAAATTCAAGGTTTTTTTTTTTCCAAATTTTACTGAAGTGTTAATAAAGAACACGATACTATATGTGGATTTAGGGATTTATTATCTTATGCTTTTTATGTTTTTAGAAAAGTAAGAATTGGAAGGAAGGATTTTGGTTCATCAAAATTCAACTTTGAATGGATACGTTTTTTCTTTAGCTTTTGGCAAGAATTTTGAGTGAAGGTCTTCGAAACAATATTCAAATACGTTCTTTCTCTAACTTTGCTGTATTTGTTTTGCAACTTTTCTCAAAAACGTCCGATATGTCGCCACTTCATTTTTTTAATTGTTTTTACCTAATGGTTAGTACCAGATTCTATAGGTTTAGATAAAAGATAGCACTTGTAGATGAACCACAAGTACCATTTGTTTCACCTAGAACAATCATTTTAATTTTTTCATAATCTTTTGAAAAATTAAATCCTAAAAGTTAAAAAGTTAAATCAAGCCGTATAAAAAATCCAAATTTTAGCGTATGCATGCCTGATTGAATGACTCTATCATCGTCACAACAAACAGAAATAGTTTTTCCAATTGACGATTGTTTCAAAATTACTGATTTGTCTAATCTTATTTGGGACATCGTCATTGTCTCTATTTTCATCTACATTTTTTTATTCGAGTAAACTTTACACAATACATAATATATAAAATAATACATTCATCTAATAGCTTGTTAGCAGAAAATAAGACATATAAACTATAGAAAGATAGTTAACTCCAATGACACTAATAATCTTGAAAAAGAAGATTGATCATTAAAAGCAAGTAGTGATTAGATTTTCGTGAATCAAATTTGTTGTGCACTGATTTGTTTTTCAACAAGGAAGATTCTATCAGATATTTCCTACCGAAGGTTATTTTCGACATCAAAAAATAGTTGTCATGTTGACATTTAGTGACGAATTTATGTTAATAGTTTTATTTTGAAAATACAATAGAAACAAAAACAGGTCATAAATATAATCAATATAGAAGCAAAGTGTATAATTAAATAAGGAAATGAAAAATTATATAAAGTTATATATAATTTACAAAATATTCGTAGAAGAAGCAAAAATCACCAGCATTTAATTTTTTAGCCAATCAAAAATTCCCTACACAAGGATATTTTAAGTTTGTCACTTATCGTTAAAGATTAATAAAACTCAGAGCACATATCATAAATTAATAAGTGATTTGATTATTAAGAAACAGAAAAATTTCGTACGGATACAACTTTTATTTAAATGAAATGAGAAAATGCAATCTTTGTTGTCTAGTGGATTTGAAAAATGTTGCTTTAATATAGTCCATACAATTCTTGACCATTGCAGGCCAATAGTACCCCTTAACTTGCATCTTTGGCCCTAACTGCTTATTCCATACTGGGAAGAATCTCACAACATCTATTACCAATCCGCCTTTCTCTCATTCGAACTTCTGGTTTTGGTCTTCCTTCTTTAATGATAGGCCCTTTCTCTGGCTATTTTCGCAATTGGTGTCTCGCCATCCTTTGGGATTTTTCAATCACATCATCCCGCAGGTATAAGATTCTTTCCTTATAGGCTGCTCTATCAAAGGACTATCTAAAAAGCTGGAGAGAATGATTGAATTGAAGCCATGTCTCTAGAGAGAAGGTGTTCCCAAAAAGTACATATAGCGAAAACCTCAATAGTCAAGTACATCTGGAGTATCTCTAACAAGATATAGAACTCCGTTTCGATCTGAAACTGGAAGTGGTGGTCTATTGCTTATATGTCTTCCTTTGACTGGTCTATCCTTGCTCTAAAGAAAGATTGTATATTAAGTCTAAGGTATTCAGGCATCATCATTTTTCGTTTATTTGAGACAATTACGGAGCTAAAAGTTTAAGATAAGAGGGTTTAAATATTTAATTTTTGAAAATCTTGAAGGGCCAAATGTACTAATGAGCTCCAAATAATTCTTTCCTTATATATATATATAAATGTTGGAGGCTCAGTGCATCATGAGACCTCACGTAGCTCTGTCTATGATTAGAGATGACCTTAGTGACATCTTTAAGAATAAAAAACTTCTTATTTGAATGTTCCTGTCACAAATAACACACTTCTAAGATTATTAATGGACATCAATAAGTCAGTATAACTGATTGAGGTTGAGTTTATAACTTACTCACATAAAAAAAAAAAAATCTACTACACATAAAATTAGTACTCTTATACATTGTCTATTCGAAACATAAGTCACAACCTACATACATACACTACCAAATTATATAACATATATCATATTACTTTTTTAAGTTTTCTATCATCAAATCTAATACAAAGATACTTATCAATCAAGGTGAAGTTCACTACTTATCTTTGTGGTTATGATCAATCCATGAATTAATTTTAAACATGGGTATAAATATAATGCATTATTTATGACTAGAAGCATCAATAAGAGAGAGCATCTTAAACCTAAACTTATAACAAACAATATAAACATTGTAAATAAGAACAAATGATGAGAAAATGACTTTGGAGATCTAGGATAACCATTCACACACACAAATATCCCACTTCCCCATAAATTTTTGACATCAAGTTGCCTTGAACCCTGTATATATCACCGTCATTATACACTTTTGTTTGCATTTATTTATTAGGAAAGTTTGTTCCAACATTTTAGCAATATTAATTTTGTCTATTAACTAAGATTACTTAATGAAAATTAAATGAAACATAAAAATAATTAATCTTAGACATGATTCTTTGCATTAGCAGCACATCCATCTACCCTCAAGTGACTTAATCATTACAACAATTTCTAAATGGTGATTATCAAGAAATTTAAATTTGGAAAGAAAAACAACAAGAAGTTTTTTTTTTTAAATAGTATACAAACGTTAACTGTGGGGTTTTAAATGGCATGGAAAACCAAGGTTTACCCTTATTTAAATGAAGACCAACTCACTATGTACAAGTATTGTGGAAATAAATTACATGGAAAACCAAAGCTCTCGGGTGGAGACGTTCACCAGTGACAAAGATGAAGACGCACACTGGTGACGAAGACAAAGACTGACACTGTAGATGAAGACCAAGCTAAGAAGAGAGTTTGTCTCAGTTAAGAAGACAATTATAGGACAAAAATGATGATTTTGTCCTATCTTTGGGTAATTAAATTTTCAGTTTGATAAAATGATCTCGTTTTGGGGATATTTGGAGAAAAATACAAAAATAATTTTTAAAAGATCACACAAAATTATTGCCAAAATAGAAAACCCTTTGACGATGATTTCAAGAAAGCATAGGATTCATCTTTGGCGACGCTTGTCCAAATTTATTACCAAAGGCAACCCTATTACGACACTTTCCCAAAAGCGTCATCAATGTTTAAATAACTCTCTTATTTATAATTATAAATTCGCTGACTTTCACTTAATCATTTTGTGAATGAATATCATATTCATAAAAATTAAATTTAATATTATTGACAGTGATTCTAAGTCTAAAAGTAAATTGAGCTAATAACAGTGTCATTTTAAAAATTTATAGAACTTTTTATTTTTCTCTTTTAAAATATATGATTCAACAATTTGATATGTTGTCATAAATTTTCAAAGAATTTTAACATGAAGTTTATAATTTTCATTATATTCAAATGTATTTTCATTATATAAAGTTTGTAATTTTGAAAATAACCTCTTTACTAGTTAGGGGTAAGGTTGCGTACTATAGAACATCCCCAGACCCTACATCCCGACAAGATTTATATTGCGTATTGTTATTGTTTTAAATATATTGTAATTAATATAATGATATATGATAATTAATATAATAATATATGAATGTGTATATAATAATTGTAATTAATATAATGATACATGGTAATTAATATGATGATATATGAATGTAAGGAATCTCTCTATGTGAGTGATCTTTCAAGTTATGGAGAACCTTAGCTCAAATGCTGAGAGAAGGTAAAATGATGTGTATCCTTTTATTTCTAATGATTTGTTTGTAAGTGATGCAGCCAAGTTCAGGTTCAGGCTAAGAAGGGCAGGCCATACCATGCTCACCTGAAGATGAAGGGCAAACCCTATACTCCATCAAATTTTAATTATGGATTCAGGTTACAGAAGCTGCAAAGGGAATCCAAGTCCCCTCCTCCATGGATGATGATTGTCAATAAGGAAGACCACTTCGGATTCTATAATAAAGAACCCGAAATGGAAGGATCAGGAGAAGCTACAGCAAGGAAGTCACTAGATTTAAGAAGGGAACATAGGAGCAAGGGGAAATGACTCAATTTCATCTTCATTGTTTTCAGAAAAGATCAAGAGAAGGAATTCAGACTCTCTTCGTTACAGCTGAGTGGAATTAGCTTCAGGCAACTCATTGTTCAAAACCGTAAGTAAAGATAGCATGGTGAGGACTAGACAAGAACAAATCCCAAAAGTAGATCAAAGAGCTCTACCTATGGATGGAAGGAAAACACATCTAAAGCTCCTATAAATGAAGATATGAGAGATGACAAGTTGGCAATGTTTAAGGGAATCTGAAGTTCACCATCCTTCTCAGACAATGTTGATTGTGGAATAGGTTTGTTAGATTATTTGATTGAATTGCAACTGGAATATTGTTGGTATACTTGTGTTTCTGCTTAGATTGACAAACTTTAAAAGGTTTTCGGTTGAAAGTTTGTATAGTATATGGTGTTTGTGTCTGATGTTAGGATGTAGGATGTAAGGTATGCCAAAGGTTCTTTTGGATCTCCTTTTGATAGTCTAGAGATTCATATGTAGGAATCTCAAGCTTTGTACATAACCTCTTATTATTTGTATAAAGTTTTCTGATTTACCAAAAAAAAAGATATATAAATGTATAAATAATAGATAAATTTTCTCAAATCTTAGTTATCATATTATTGTATTTAATCATATTTCTCTATTTATTATATATAAATTTTGTATTATTATGTAGATTTTCCATAATATATATAATTTGTACAATATATAGAGTGTAATATATAAAAGAAGCTTTTGGCGACAAATTCAAAAATCATTACCAAAGGGTAACCTTTTCGCGATGAATTTATGAAAGTGTAGCCAAATGTGAACCCTTTGGTAATGCTTTATAGGAATTGTCGCAAAAGGTAAAACCTTTTGCAACACTTTACTAGAATCGTCACCCAAAGTAATCTTTTTGCGATGATTTAGGAATTCGTCGCCAAAGACTTAAATAATACTTTTTTAATTTATTGTTAATATTTAATATAAATTTTCATTTTCGACTATATTGCAATTATTTTTAAAATATATTTTAATTAATATAATGATATATGATTTATAGATAACAATTGTAATAAGTATAATGATATATGATAATTAATGTAATATTAATGAATGTATAAATAATTAATATAATAGATAATAGTCTTTTAATTTATTGTTAAAATTTAATATTAATGAATGTATAGATAATAATTGTAATTTCTCAAATCTTATTAATCATATTATTGTATATATTATATATAAATTCCATTTATTATGTAGAATCTCTATATTATGTAAAATTTATTTCATACAATTAGCCTTTCATGACACTTTCAGAAATTGTCACCAAAAGCTTAACATTTTGCGATACTTTGACAAAATCATTAAGAAATTATTACATTTTGGTGACGATTTTGGGAAAACATCTTAGTAATTAGTTTAATTAGAACTTTAGTGCTCAAGCTAAAGAGATAAAAAGAAGGGGATCCATTTACCTTAGTCTTAAGATTTTAAAGAAAGCTATTGTAGCATAATGTTTAATCCACTTAATAAATTAAGATGAAATTGAAGTCTCTATAGTATTAAAGAGGAAGATCCAATTAACAAAGGCAAAGTCCTTATAAACATATGTTTTTAGGGATTAGTTTTTACTGCTTAACTTTGATAATGATCGAATAGTTCCTTAGAAATTAAAATGTTATCTCCAATGTTGCGATCATAGAGGAAAGCTTCTTAACTTGGGCTGATAATAAATTTAGAATCCTTTTAAGTCTTGTAGCTAGCATTTTGAAAATAATCTTGTACATGATATGACAACATTATATTAACCTAAAATATTGTAAAGTTGTAGGATTTGTGTTTTTGGAATAAGAGAAATATAAGTGTTGTTAAGCTCTTAAGCAACTTACCCTTAGTGAAGAATTCCAAAATAGTAGCAGAAATAATGTTTCTTATTGAGCTCTATATTTTCTATAAAAGAAAACATTCAGTCTATATAGTATAAGGTCTCTCTTTTTTTTGCATCTAAATTAAACAGTGATAAATTGACGCATAGGGATCAAATTTTACATTAAATAAAGAGGTGAAAGATAGCATGTCATATAAGTAAGTCATTCCTCTATATTAAGTTTTACAAAAGGTCTAGTGAATTGTTCAATTTGCTCTTGGTTTACTTAACCTCTCTACAGGAGATTAGCTCTATTATGGTGCTCTATTGTAGTTAATCACAAATTGAGCCAACTCTACAATGATACACTCATAGCTTATATGATTATAAAACACAAGACTTATCACTTATTATAGGACTAGAGATAACATTGATGTTCTATCTACTCAACAAATCAACTTTAACATTCAACATGTTTTTTTTGTGACTATTTTGATGGTTTTTGGCAAATTTGGATAAGGTTTTTTAGTAAAGTGAGGAAATTAAATTGGAAGTAAATTGGTAAACTATCACTTTATAGTGCTAGAAGGAATTGCGTTAGGTCATAAGGTCTCAACACATAAGACTGATATGGATAAAGTAAAGTAAGAGTTAATAGACAAGATGCCACCTCGTACCAATGTGAAGGTAATAAGGAGTTTCTTAGGAAATGCATGCTTCCACAAAAGATTCACCAAGGTTTTCTCTAAGATCTTCCAAGCCTTTTGTAACTTGTTGAATAAAGATGTACCATTTAATTTTGATGTATATTAAGTGGATGCATTTAATAAGATGAAGAAATTAGTATCAACACTAATTATGGCAGCACCCGATTGGAGCTCAAAATTTGAACTTATGTGTAATATTAATAACCTTGCGATAGGATAGTTATTGGAAAAAAAGTGATAAAAATTTTCTTATTAATTATTATGTTAGCAAAACTATTACTAGTGCTCAATTAGATGATACAACCATCGAAAAGAACTATTTCCTATTTTTTTATTTTCTTGACAACTTTGGATTGCATATGGTAGGGTATAGAGTGATAATATATATGGGCCATCGAACTATTAAATATTTATTGACAAAGAAATACACTAAATCAAGTTTAATCTAATGGATATTGTTGTTATAATAATTCACTATGGAGATCAGAGATAAAAAGGGATTAAAAAAGTATTATACATATCATCTATACAGATTGAAGATGTTAATAAGTGTAAAAGTAATACCAATTAATGAAGCATCCTAAATGAACGTTTTTTAACATTTGTAGTCATTCCTTGGCATACAGATTTTATCAACTCTTTAGTTAGATATTCTTCCACCCAATCTTAAGTTTTAATAGAGGAAAAAAAACTTATATACAACGTCAAACATTAGTTTTTAGAAGAATGAATAATATTTAAACCCAGTTTAAATAAAGTAATCAAGAAATGTGTTCCTTAACAAACATCATAAATTATTACCACTCTATAAAGTGTGGTGGGCACTTTATTATAGCCAAAACTATTGCTAAGGTGAGTCGATATGGTCTTTGCTAGTCTACTATGTATTAGGATGCTAAATATTGCATTATTAGGTATAATAGATGTAGAGAATTGGTAATATCTCCAGGAGAAATGAAATGACTACGACTATATTCATGGAAGTTGAATTGTTTGATGTTTAGGAAATTAATTTTATAGGTTCGTTCACAATTTTGTGTAATAATCAATACATATAGATGTATGTTGATTATATCTCCAAACAGTTTCAAGTTATAGCTTTGACAACTAATAACTTTAAGCTAGGGTTAAAGTTTATGAAGATTTTTTTTTTGGTTTGGTATACCTAGATCTATCATTAGTGATCAAGGTTCCCATTTTTTAAACTTTTCTTTTAATTCATTATAGAAAATAAAGCTATTTATAAATCAGCAATAAATTATCATCCTTAAGCCAATCACTAAAAAACTTACAAATTGAGAATTAAGAGGAATATTGGAAAAAATGGTGAGCAATTTAAGAAAAGATTAGGAATTATGATTGGAATATTAAAAAAATTTAGAACATCATTACATATGACTCCATATAGACATATACTCAGAAAGGGTTATCACTTGCTTATGAAATTGGAGCATAAGGCTTATTGGGAAGTATAAGTATTAAATATAGATTTAAAAGTTAGTAAGGATAAAAGAAGATTGTAATTTAGTTAATTAGAGTAACTTAGACTAATTGCTTACAAAAATCCTCAAATGTATAAGGAGATGACTAGATAGTGGCATGATAAGCACATTCTTAAGAGAAAATTTGAGATTGGTTAGCAAGTCCTCCTCTTAAACTCTATACTCAAGTTGTTTCTAGGTAAGCTTATATCTAGGTGATTTAACCTTTGCACTATTATGAAGGTATACCCTTATGGTATTATGAACATCAATAGTGAAACAATTAAAACATTCGAGTTCAATAGGTAAAGGCCAAATCCTTATTTGATGGGAGAGATGTCACCTAAGGGGGTTATATACTCCTTTGATACCCCTTCTTACATCTAATATATGATAATCTTTTTAATTTTTAATTTTATTTTCTTTTTAGTTACTTTCTTTTATTCTTTTATTTGTTTTTTTTGTGATTCTCTTTGTGGGTTCTCTTATTTTGATGTGTCTATTAGATGTAAGCAGCATTGCTTATGAGGTTTGAATAAATTTCTTAAACTTTAAAATTTTTCTCTTTATCTAAATTTTATTTTAAGGAACTCCCTAAAACAATGTTGTTTTGAAAGACCTTGAACTGGCACCATAAGCCTAAGTTTTACTTAAAGCTCAGTTAATTGAGGTTTGGCCTGCTAACTTTGGGATAACCCAAGTTAGTTTGCGTGATCTTTTCCATTCCTAATCCCTTTGTAACTTAAATAGGTTGCAATTACAGGAAAAATAAACAAATCAATTGGATAAATTAAGAATATCCATCGTTCGCTCAATTTCATTATTCATTGACTAGTTAGGCATACCCTCGTGTTCATCCCATGTGCAATAACACTATGGTAACACGTACCTAACTTTATCCCTATATTAGCAATGATTTTTACATAAAAGTTTTAAAAAGGTAGGTAACATAATATAAAGCACAATATTGTCTCGCATTGGGGTCGTGTTGAGAAAAAAAAAACTAGGGTTTCTCATATTTAAAATAAAGGAAGCCAAAAATAATTATAAGCTTCTAGATAGAGAGTTTTAGAGAGGCTAAAACTAAGTTAAGAGATAAAGGATTAGGAGTTAAGAAAAGTTTCTAGGATTAATAAAAAAATATGATAACAAATTAAGAAAGTCAATTAATATTCATTAAGGACTTTCGACAAACAAACTACGAGAATTCTTCCTTTTTGTGTCCTTTATTATTGATTTTTAGTTTTCATTGTTTTATTATAAACTAGTTAAGATATAAATTTAGATATGAGGATCTCTAAAATGTGTGTTTGAATTGATTTCTTTGATTTAATAAAAATTTATAGTCTTTTGAGATTTGATTATGTTTCTATCATCTGTTGGATATGAAATAAAAAATGTAGAAGATTCAATATTCGAATTCATATATAACATTGAAGTAGAAACGTAAATTTTTTTATATAACCAAGTTCATAGCTTGAATAATTTGGGTTACATAAATCTTAGCTATTAAGATCCCTAATCCTTTTGGGTTAGGGTGAAACTTATAAGGGGAATCTATATATTGTATTAATGCATTTTTAGGGAGTTTTAATGAGAGAGAACTTTGACTCAAAGGTGCTTCAAGATAAGATATGCATATCTCTTAAGCATACAATTATAAATTTGGGATTCTCATCTATTTGAGAAACTAACATTAAATTGATATAATTTTTATCTTAATAAAATTGTAGGGGATTATTATCTTGACCTATTTATTAAATTGAGTTTATTTTAAATATTTGTTTACTTTATTTTTCTAAATTACCATTTTGGTTTATTTCATTATGCTTTTTGATCAATCATGCACTTATCTAGATTGGATAATAGAAAGATAGAAAACTAGTTGTAAAAATCTCTACAAGATTGACACTTGACTTACCTAAACTATACTGCAGAAAATTATATGTACACTTACTTGCTTTAGTATTATTATTTATATTTTGTTTTATTTATTCACATACATCACTTCATAGACATTTTAATAATTCATAATTAAAAAATAAGCACACTTATTATTAAAAAAAAGGAGCATTAGAGGATTGTTTCAAAAGTCACTTAATCTTTTAATACAAAAGTAAACACCTTATCATGAATACTCCTAAATAAAATGTTAGGCCACTCATTTAAATGGCTACTATTACTATTCTTTAACTTTTAACCTTTTTACTTAGGTTAAAAGTTAACAAAATGAATTATTTTTGCTCATTTATTTACATAATTTTTGTTTTGATTTTTATTTTATATTTTCCAATGAGATACTAAAATGTTTAAAAATCTATTCTAATTAAAAAAAATACTAAATTACACAAAAAGTTTCATTGTGTAAATTAAGTATTCATTTCAAATTATTGGATCAAATTAAAAGTAAGTTAGATTCTCATATCTATTTACCTAAACTAATTAAATCATAAAACAATCAAACTTTTAACAAATCATATTAATTATTCTTCTTTCAGCGTGAAAATTCTCAGAATTATTGCGTATTAAGCTAATTATACAAATAACAATATCCTGGTAAAAGTCTCATTGATATGTAGAGTCTAGGGAGGCCAAACCCAATAGTACACAGCCTTACTTCAAAAAAATAAATAAATAAATAAATAAATAAATAAATATATATATATATATATAAAATAATTAATACAATAAAAATAAACCAAGGTAGAGAGTAAGATTAAAAGATAAAATAAGTAAATAAATGCACACACAAGAAAGAAGATAAGTAAATAAATAAATCAAACAAGTCATTACAAGAAAGTATTTAGGCTAAGTAAGAAAATGTTTAGGCTAAATAACTAAGAGGGAAGTATTATATATTTTAATATTTTGGATAAATTCAAGATATAAGATTCAAAGAAAAATATTTAAAAGAAGATCTCTTTATGTAAGATATTTTATTCGTATCATAGTACACTAAAGTTTTCTTGAGGGTCATGTTCTCCCCTAATTTTTCTTAGGTCTTCTTTTTTTCCTCTTACAATCTCTAAGTACAATCTTCTTGCATCTTCTCACTGGAGCATCATAATACTTCTCTTAACATATCAGAACCACCTAAGCCTTATCTCTTTTATTTTTCCATTAATATTAAGCATCTTTAACTTGTCTCTTACCATTGTATTCCTGACCTTATCTCTTATAGTAAGGTTGCACATTTAATAGAGCATCTTCATCTCCGCTACTATTAGCTTATGATTATGTACCTATTTTATGGCCACTAATTTTCCTTATAGAGCATGGTCGACCTAATCCTAAGAAATATAATTTACCTTTGAGCTTGAGTGGTATCTTCTTGTTACATAGAACTCCTCATTCAGTTCTCCATTTAAACCACCTTGATTTGATACGGTGAAATATGTCTTCATAAATCTCTCTATTTCTTTAGATGACATATCTAAATACTTAAGACAGGCTTTTTATGAAATATATTTTGAATCAATCATTACCTCCACATCAGTAGCCACCTTATCATTTAAAAAGTTACACTTTAAGTACTCAGTCTTAGTCTTATCAATTTAAAGCCCTTTAAATCTAATGTTTCCCTCCAAAGTTCTAGTTTGATAATGACATCCTCTTTTGTCTCATCTACTAAAATAATGTCACCAATAAATAGCATACATCATGCCACATCGCCTTAGATATTCTCAATGAGCTCATCCATCACTACCGTAAACAAAAGGGGGCTTAATGAGGAGCCTTGGTGTAGCTGCTCTATATCTCTCCCTATCATCCTTACTCTAGTCTTCACACCTTTGTACATATCCCCAATGACCCGTACATAGGAAAAGAAACTTTAATTTCAAAACACCTCCATATGATTTCCCTAGGTACCTTATCATATGTCTTCTCTAAATTAATAAAAACTATGTGTAAGTTACATTGTCTTTCCTTGTAATATTCCATTAATCTTTTAAGAAGTTGTAAAGATTTTATTGTTGACTTTCCTAGTATGAAGCTAAAATGGTTCTCTAAGGTAGGAGCGACCTTTCTCACTCTCTTCTTAACCACCTTCTCCCATAACTTAATGGTGTGACCAAGTGGTTTAATGCCTTTATAGTTATTATAGCTTTAGATATCCCTTTTGTTCTTATATAGAGGAACTAGCATATTAAGTATCCACCCATCTAACATTTTGGTAGACTTAAGGATCACATTAGAAAGCTTGGCTAGCCAAGTAAGAACCTGTTCACCTAGGTTCTTCAACACTTTTATGAACATCTCAAGCCCTATTGCCCTTCCACTATTTATCTTCCTCAAAGCTTCTTTTAATTTCTTTCTTTATAATCTACCAAAATTAAGTAAAGTTATGATTCCTCTCAAACGTGATAAGATCACCTAATAAGATGTTATCCTCTACGCTTTCACTAAAAAAGTCATCTTATTTTGATGTCATTTTTAACCACGACCACCCGCCATGCTTTAACTTTTTGGTAATGAACTTGATTTAAGTCTCTTGCTTTACATTCCCTAGTTCTTGCCAACTTAGAATTATCTTTTCTCCGTCTTTATATTCCAATTATTGGTATAATTTCTTGTAAGCTTTGCTTTTAACTTTTGAGATTATATTCTTCACCTTTTTATTTTTTTTGCTACTTTTGTAACTTTCTCTATTAATTACTCTTTCTACTTATGTGGTGCCTTCCAATAGAGCTTTACAGGCACCCTTCTTAATCTTAACCTTTTCTTGTACATCTTCATTCCTCCACCAAGACTCTATCATACTACCCCTAATCCCTTTAAAAATAGCCAAGATCTCTTTGGTTGTATTCCATAAAAAATTTGCTACTCTCTCCCACATTTAGCTAACATCTCCTTCCATGTTCCATTCCTCTCCATATATTACTCTATCCTTAAGTTTTTCCACCATATCCCCTTTAAGATTTCACCATATAACTCTAGTACACCTCATAAGACTTCTCTTCTTCCTCTAACCATTAATTATAAGATACAAAACTAACAATTTATGCTGATTTGACAAACAAGCACTAAGTATCACCTTACAATCCTTATAACTTGATTGATCATTCTACTTTATGAGGAATTAGTCAATTTAAGTTTTTATGATACTACTGTTAAAAGTCACCATGTATTCTTAAAAAAAGAATTGGAAATCACCAACTCAAATGCTACTATGAGATCCAATAAATTAGTTCCACTGTCATTCTAATCATCGTATCCAAAACCCCTATAATTATATGAATATCCATTTGATGTTGCCCCTATATAACCATTAAAGGCTCCTCCTAGAATAACTCTCTCATTAGGGGGATTTGTTGAATCACCATATTTAGCTCTTCCTAGAATTAGTACTTAAGTTTTCTGTCCAACACTACTTGAAGTGCATAATCACACACCACATTGAAAACAACATCCTTCGCCACATTCTTTAAAGGAATAATCGTATTATTAGTCCTCTTTATGCCCACAATACGATGTATGAAATCCTTGACAACCAAAATACCTACCTTATTCTTTCATATCGAACAACCTGAATATCAAAGTCTAAACCTATTAATCTCTTTCAATTTAGTCCTCATCCACTTTATCTCTTGGATGAATGCTATATGAATCATATATTTGTATAAAATCCCTACTAATTTTAAAGAATTTCATGTAAGGGTCTCGATGTTAGAGCAAAGGGTTAGTCCTTCAGTGAGTTTTAGGTCTAGAATAAGAGAAGATGTTGATAGATTATAGATATATTAGAACATAT
>JANIJH010000002.1:42669432-42680196 GCA_024520975.1 Erythroxylum areolatum | reverse complement strand
AGCCGTTTATAGCCGTTCCTTGATAATCTCCTTTCCATTTGTGGCTAATTGGACCGTTGGAGCTGATTTGCTGCATCTATAAGTCGACTTGTCGTATGAATAAGTCGACTTGTGCAAACCATTTACGTAAAATTTTCATCTCCGCTCTCCAATAAGTCGACTTTTGCTATGTAAGTTGACTTGTCGTCCTCGACAAGTCGACTTGTGCTGATATATCTACATGTATAAGTCGACTTATGCTGTGCAAGTCGACTTGTGTTTCCTTCAACAGTAACATACAACCAATTCTTCTATAATCCTCATGTTTTATGCCATTTTCACTTATAAGAAAACTCCCATCTTGATTATTCAATGATTAGACACTTGTTCATCTTGATTTGCATAATTCTTTCATTGAATAGTACCTGAAATAATTTCTTAACTAATTCTAGATATTTTATTATTATCAAAACACAAAGGGATTTAATTTTTTAACCACCATTGGTCCAACAAAGGGTGAGTTTAGGTACAAGTCTTATGATCTAGTTGAGAAGAAGAATGTAAAAAGTTGTGATGTAGTCTTCACGGAGGATCAAACCATTGAAGATATTGACAAGGTTGAAAAGTTTAAGCCTTGAGCAAATGATGGTATAGTCAACTTGGATCTTATTCCTGCCAATGATAATTAGGTTGATGTACAACATCAGGATCAAAATGATCAGGTTGAAGATGAGCATAAGTTGTTAATTAGATGGAATCTCCTGCACATGATGAGGTTGTTAATGAAGAACTTGAAGTCATACTTAGAAGGTCCACTAGGGATAGAAGACCTACCATTCGATACTTAATTAATGAGTATGTTCTCTTAATAGATATAGAAGAGCCTGGATATTATGAAGAAGCTATTGAGAGTAAGCAAAAGGAGAAATGGGTTGCTGCCATAAAAGATGAAATGCAACCTTTACTTGACAATGATACGTTTGAGTTGATTAAACTTCTTAAAGGTAGAAAAACCTTGAAGAAATAGTGGATCTCTAAGGCGAAGCATGAAGAGAATTCGTCTCCTACATATAAGGCTAGACAAGTTATTGAAGGGTTCAGTCAGAAGAAGCGCATTGAATTTAGAGAAGTTTTCTAACTAGTTATCAATATGTCTTCAATTTGGGTTATTTTGGGCTTTGCTGCAAGTCTTAATTTAGAAGTTGAGTAGATAGATGTCAAGACAACTTTCCTCTATGGTGAATTAGAAGAGGAAATTTATATGAAGTAGCCTGAAGGTTTTGCAGTGAAAGGTAAGGAGAATTATGTATACAAGTTGAAGAAGAGTTTGTATGGTTTCAAACAAACTCCAAGGTAGCAGTAAAAAAAATTCGAGTTTGTTATGATTCAATAAGGCTATAAGAAGACAACTTCTGATCCTTGTGTTTCTGTGCAGAAATTCTCTAATAACGATTTTATCATTTTACTTTTATATGTTAGTGACATGTTTATTATAGGTCTTAATTCCTCCAAGATTGACAATTTGAAGAAGGAGTTGAGCAAGTTCTTTGTAATGAAAGACTTAGGACCTACAAAGCACATTTTTTGGAATGAGAATTGGTCGTGATTGAAAGGAGAAGCAGTTATGGCTATCGCAAGAGAACTACAGTAAGAAGGTGTTATAATAGTTCAACATGTTTAAGGTAAAAGTTGTGATTACTCCTCTTTTTACCTCCTTTAAATTGAGTATGAAATAGTGTCCATAAACTAAGGAAGAAATGTAGAAAGCTCCTTATACATCTTTTGTAGGTAGTTTAATGTATGAAATGATTTGTACAAGGCCAGATATAGCTCATGTAGTTGGTGTAGTCAGTAAATTCATGTTTAATCCAAAAAGAGAGTATTGGAATGTTGTGCAATGGATTTTAAGATATCTCTGTGCCATTTCTAGTATGAAGTTTTGTTTTGGATCTGGAAAGCCTATCTTCACTGGTTATGTAGATTCAAATATGGTTGGAGATAATGATAAGAGAAAGTCTACTTTAAGGTGCTTGATTACTTTTTTAAGGGGAGCAATATCATGCCACTAGGTTATAGGAATATGTTGCATTGTCTAACATAGAGGCAGAGTTTATTGTAACAATTAAGGCTTGTAAATAATTGTTTTGGATTAAGAGATTTGTGAAAGAACTAGGCTTCACTCAAAGAAAGTATACCTTGTTTTATGACAGTCAAAGTGCAATCTATCTTAGCAAGAATCCTATTTTCATAGGAAATCCAAACATATTAAAATGAGGTATTATTGGATTTGAAATGTTTTGGATTCGAAGCCGCTTGAACTTAAAAAGATTCGTACTAATGATAATGGCTTGGATATGTGCACTAAAGTTCTTCCAAGAGGTAAGATTGAGTTTTATAGTAAGGTTGTTGGTTTGGTAACATCCTCCACATAGTCAAGAGGGGGAGATTTGTTAGGTTTGGTTTCCCTTTTTATGTAGAGGAGGCCGAATCGTGTTAAGCTCAAATATTTAAACCTTTAATGGGTTATGGTATAAAAGTAAAATGTTTTCTCATTTGACAAGTATGATAGAAAGGTGTGGTGTCATAAACAAGAAGAAGAAAATCTGATACCTTTGTTTCAACTTAAATCTATCATCTTCAATCAGTGATCTTTCAATTATTTGGAGTCTAATATTACTAATTTTTGGAGAGTATAATGGGGTCTCTGTTATTTATTTTGAATAGTCAAGATCTGGTTTGGAGGTTTGTAAGTTAGGATTTTCTTATTTGTTAACAGTTGCTGTCTCTAGGCTTTTTCTTGCAACCAATTTTCTTATACCTCTTACAGATCATTTTCTAGCCGTTGGATATGGCTGAAATTTTGACTGCAATGAGTACACATCTAGTTTTGTATTTTGAAGTTGTCTGCTAGTACTCTATGTTTGATTTTCTGCATAAAGCTGTGGCCCCATGGTTTTTATCCTTCACATTGAAGGAGTTTTCTACTTTAAAATTATGTTCTTTTGTTATTGATTGATTCAATTGCTTATGCTCCTCATAGATTCTTTTAAGCAGGGAAAAGTTTATTCTTCTTGTTTTGTCTAATTGTTGACTACTTGAGAGAACGTTATTTTTGTCCATTTTTCTTATCAATTACAAAAATAATTTTTTAATTTTTGACGAAATTATCAACAAACCTTTTACTTGCAAATTATCGTTAAGTTATAATCAAGTTATAGTTGACCTCATTTTTTACATAATAAAATAGGTGAAAGTTTTCATAAAATTGAGTTATGATATAAAACTATTGACGTTGTTTTCTAATTAGAGAATCCATGTTAATGCAACTCAATTAAAAATTCAATCAAAGGAAGACTTGTTGGAATCCAACCGTGATTGAATCAAGAGCACAACTGAAAAATAATTTTTTTTACAGATTCCAATTTGTATGCCGATAATTGAATAACTTGAATAAAACAAACACGAATCATAAGAAATCGTACCTTGTTCGTGTTCCTGTTGAAAATCCTTTAAAACTTTTTTGATTAATCAACCATAAATTGTTCAAACGTCTAGCCTCTAATGCTATTCATAGAACAATTTCTCTAGATTTTTTTGATAGAAAGAAAACCCAAAGTGCTAGCTTTTAAACGTTCTTCCTATTAATAGAAAATCATTAGGATTTTTATTTTTATTAAAATTAAATTCTTTAATTATAATTAAAATCAAATTATAAGTATAATTTATTTTATTAAAATCAAATATCTCATATTTGACCCATAAAGTTTCTCGAACTTTATAAATAAGTCTAACTTAATCAAATTATTTTTCTTTCACTAATTGCTCTTTGATGTGTGACCCATTATATACCTAATATATTGGCAATGATCATAAATTATAATTCTAATTCACAATTAGAATTAGATAAATTCAAAGTTCTTTTAATTTATCTTTAGTTCTTCAATTAAATAATTTATAATCATAAATCAAGATTGACATCTAGCATTATATCATAACCACCCAAATATCAGGAATGTCAAAATGATTTGACTTAACCTATCCATGCATGGTTATGATGTATAATTTAATCCTTTAATTATTCAATGTTCCAATTGGATATAGTACGGATATAGTGTCTACTCTTTTGGTCTAATTATGTTCGTTCTTGCTAATTAATAACTGAAATTTGAAAACGTTTTCAAATGTCAATTCACTTTGGCCAAAGAATTTCATAAATCACTACAAATAAAAAACAGTAAAATGTTTTCTCTAATTACTTTAAAGTGGTGAATCCTTTGTTGACTTACTCAACTATCTTTGTATGGTTCATATTGTATCCAAGTACTATCGACTCAATTATCCTAAGACGATTCATAAGTAGCATCAAAACATAATAATTCTGATACAAGAAACCTTGGTAATCTCAAATCTAATGATCAATTACATAACCATCATTATGAGAAAATCTACAGAAACAAAAGTGATATTCCATTTAGGATTCTCATAGTCGGGTCAGTTCAGTAACTTATTATCTAATAATCACCCACACATTAGTTTAAGTATCTCCATACTTTAATTTATGAGTTTAATTACTTTTTTCATAAGAAAGAACATAATGTGTGATATTTTTACTGTTTCAACAATATCCCATCTTAATGAAACTGCAACTAAGAATATTTAGGAACAATACGTAAATATAAATTGAATCTCACGATTATGATCTTATCATAATTTCAATTACATAGTAATTATTCTAAGGATTTTAGTATTAAAACATCAAATGTAACTAAATTATACAAAAAAATAAAGAAAGTCTTTTCATTAATTAAAAAATAATGTCATACATCAAATTGCATGCAATTGATTAGCTGTAAGAGCATAAACTAACAAGAGTTGCTTATGTGGTCTATGCTATAGATTGATCCTATAAAAGTTACCATATGCTTCCTAAAATTGAAATCATATCATTTTGCAAGATAGTTAGGCATTAACTTAACACAGTCGACATGTAGAAGGTTTGTAATAATCAAATTATATGGTTATATGGTTATGATATAACTTTTCCCTTTATTTTTCATATCTTTTTTTGATGTTGATTATCTGAAAGCATCCTTCCAATACATAATTGAGAAACTTTTAGGTATGCAATTACTAATCCTTATTTATATATTTGTTAAATGAGATAGATCAAACTAATAATCATTCAAAGGCAATTATAAATACCATTTGAACCAATAAAATATTTGAGTTGGAAATGAAGAAATAGATGATCATCAAATGTAGTGAATTAAAAATCAAGTTTTGAATGAAAGAATGAAAATTTTACTCCAATTTCTTAGGTAGATAATAATATAAGATTTTTTATAAATCTTATTCATTCTATATTAATTTTGATACATGTTTATTTACTTATTTATAGCAATTGTTACAAGTTTATAGAAAGTACATTATAATTACCATTTTCCCATTTCATAATTCATCATATGATATTTACTTAAGTCATAAAATATGTATTGAAGTGCATACAAATCATCTATACACATGTAAATTGTCTTTAGCATGCATTATGCTCACTCTTAAATTCCAATGTCTAATCACCGAATTCATATGTGATAAGTCCTATTTCATTTATTTCCATTTGTTTGAAAAGTTTCGTATACATTCAAAAATGTTTAGATAAGATGCAGTAAAAAAAGGTAATGAAATAAGGTCATGATCATGACAAAAGACCCTTCTCTAGGGTCACAATCATGTTTAGAGTGTCACAGTCATGATAGAAGAGTTCTCTACTGGGTCACGATCTTGATACCCATGTCACAAAGATGACAAAAGATCTAGATGTTGTGTCACGATCGTGACACCCCTGTCACGATCAAGATAGACACTCACCAATCATACCTTTACTTGTTCTATAATATGCATATAGAAAACATTTAAATTATGTAACATCCCATTTCCATACTAAGGGTTAGAACCCTAAAAATTTGGTACATATGAGATCAAAGAGAGATTAAGAAAAATGCATTTCATACTCATGCATAATGAAGCATACACACACATGAATTTGAATTTCTGTACAATAAAATGACTGTACATGCACCCATTTGACATTTTCTGGGTATAATTGAATTATAAATGTGTTATATTGAGAATTGCGGTTTTCATATGTGGTTTTTGGTGAAGTTTGTGAATTTTCTAAGAATTCAAGGTATTTTTGGACTAGAAAAAATATCAAGTCATAGAACAATTGAGGAATAGTAGTGTAAATAAAAGTCCAACGGTAGTGGAAATTTTTATTACTGATATTAAGATTTAATGACAAGTGTCGCTAAAGATTGGGGAAAATTGGATTAGGAATTGGAGACAAATGGACTAAGCGACTAAGTGTTATTTAGCATAAACCATTTGAGTGGAAGGTGTCATGACAAGTGTCATGACACCCACCAAGTTTTTAAAACCCACCTAATTTCCCATTTGAAAGACAACTTCGTTGTCTTTCATTTTCACTAAACACATTTTCATCTTCCTCATTACTCTCGTTATATGAAACTCCCCACCCTCCACTAAGTGATTTTTGACTGTAATCTTATACTAGCCACTTCAATATCTTGCTATCCTCCTCTTGTTGATAAAAGACCCAATCTATTCCTCCTTCAACAATGATGATCATGTATGTGGAGGAGCTAGGTTTTTTTGGTGATTTGATGAAAATGAAGCTAAACAAGTAAGTATAAGCATGAACTTTTCTTGATTTGTTGAAGGAAGTATGTTTGATGATAGTTAGAGGTTAAATCAACATAAAATGATAATTTATGTATGCTGGGATGTGGTTAAGAAATGAATACTTTGATGTCTTTCTTTTACGTGTATGATGATTAATGATTCATAAATTGATCTAGAGATGAATTGGAGCTAGAGATGAACATTGTTGAAGTGTGTTGGACATGTACAGATGCAATGTTTTCACTGAACACGCATCTGTATTTTTGCCATATCATAGTCTGTAGACATCCAATTGAGATGATTTTAAGTTCATAAAACTATAGACGTATGGCAATATGTTTTGTGAAGAAATTGAAATTGAATTCTGTCTCTAAGAGTTTCAAAAATTAGTTCAAAGTTGGGTTTTTCGATTCTGTGATGGTTTGGAACAGTCTGTAGTCTTTTTAGAATAACTTGCATAATATCAAACTAAATTGCATGAAATTGGTTTCATTTAAAAATTAATACATAAAGGAATAGCTTTGTAGAATAGTGTTTTGCCTAAATTCTTCATTTTCCATGTCAAAATTACCATGAAACATTGACCTGAAGGTTTGTTTTCAGAAGGGCTAGAATGAAGTTTGAAAAGATGGGAGTGCACAATCGTACACAAGCACGATCGTGACTCTTAAGGGTCACAGGGGATCTCACCATCGTTTAGAAGCACGAGGGTTACAATGGAGAAGTAATTGGAATTGTACGATCGTGCATAATGCAGGTGCAGTGAAAGTGGATTGATGTGAACATCCTTCACTCTTTTGTCTATATCTTCTTCTTCCGACCTCCAAATGACATGGGGCTTAAACCATTGGACTCCTAACACATTGATATTCATATCTAGAAAAAATTATAACCATATGAAATCATTCTGTAGAGATTTATTGACGAATTTGTGATGGAATTAATGCGGAGTTCTGGAAAATGATAACTGGAGTATTTTCACTGAACATGCTTCGGTATTTTTTGAATAACTTGTTATGTAGTTATATAAATGAGATGATATTTGATTTATAGTAAACTAGATACATAGTGATAAAAATAATATGAAGAAGTGGAATTGTAATTCAGACTCTAAGACTTTCAATTTCTGGACAGAAGTTGAATCTGATATGCTGTTTTCGAATGAAAACAGTCCGAAAATATTGGGAGAATAACTTTCAGATTTCTGAATCAAATTAAATTTTCTTAGTGTCATTAAAAACTTAAGAGATAGGAGAACAATTCTTTAGATGAAAGTGTTATCAAATTACTTCATTTTTCTTGTCAGAATGATCATACAAAAATTGATCCAAAGGTTAGGAATTTTGGAGATATTATGAGAAGAAATTAGAATTTGGATCTTGTAAGATCATATAATGTTAGAATAACATTAGGGAATGAACTATTGATATAAAAATACCAAAGGCATAAGTATAATGGGAATGAATATGTTTATATGAATGTAGTTGTGATTCAAAGGAGATGAACAGCAGGTATCAAAATTGAATGAGAATTTAATAATATACTCAGGATTGTCATCGAGCATGCATTGTACATATTCTGTAGACACTATTGTAAATAAAGGAATACTTATAATTGTGCAATTATTAATGTGTGTGTATCGTGTATATGCATAATTTTGATGTGTAGGTTAAATGTCCGCATTCAGGCATTTCCAGAATTTTAAGACAAATGGTAATCTCAAGCATACTGTGAGTAGACCTAAATGATTTCATTTTAATGTTTGTTCTGTTTTGAATTTTTGTATTGATTGACTATTGAATGACTATATGAATGTGATTGATTGTGTTGGTTTCCAAACAGGAGGTCCAATGAATGTGATGTATGAATGAAATATTGAAGTGCTCATTAACTATGAATTGGACCAAATAAGTGTTTTCTCAACTTAAGTGTTGAATGCCAGACTAAGATCGGATGACAATGTGAATGAGATGTGATAGTGAATATGATTATGTGTTATTGAGCACTTTTAATTGATTGAATATTTGTGATGCATTTCATTACATGAATTTATGAAACATAATGGCAGTTATGACCTGAGGAGCTACCGAAAAAGAGCTTAAAGCTCAAAGTATGAAAAAGAGCCTCAAGCTCAAAAGTGATTAAGAGCCTAAGGCTCACTATGTAAAATAATCTCTGTATCCCCTTTGGATAAGGGACAGTTAGTAATGAGCTCAGTATCCAATAGATACGGGATAGTTTAGGCACTCGGTGATATGTGTTTAATTGTTGATATATTTAATCATTTACATTTAGCAATTATTGACATGAAATTGCTTAAGATATTCACTTTAATTCATGTCTGATTTTAGGTATAATTTAGAAGCAAAGAAATTAAAGTGAATTGAAAGCACCACATATAGGTCATTTTCTGAATATTTATTTTTTCTTTTCTTCACGGAGGAAGAAAAAATAATAATAATAAGACAAAAAAAGAAAAAAAATATTTAAAGAACTTGCCAAAACGGCATGGAGGACTAGCGTTTTCATGGAGAATTATGAGCAGTCACGCAGGATGTCAGCGTCTACGTTTAACGCAGAGGAGCAAAATGCACAGCAAAGGAGGAGAATAGCGAGGAGGAAGGTTTTAAGTGATGGTGACCCTTATTTGTCCCACCAACATACAGAGTGCGCAGAGAATAAAGGGCCTGGCATGAGGGCTGCGTTTAATGCATACAACTGTGTTAAACGTAGACGAGGTGCAGCGTTTTGGGCTAGGCGTGAAGGAGCAGGTGGCTGGTAGTTTGGTGTGGCTGGAGAAGCTGGCACAAGTGTAAACATAGGAGTGTGAACAGTATCGCTGGACCTAAAACTCTTAAACCTTATTTGTCAAATCAGTGAACAATACATCAAGAGGAGAGCTACGGAAGTGAAGGAGAAGACAAGGGGTTTTTGGTTAAGGTATTATATGGGGGTTGAAGCAATGTTTTAGAAAGACCCATAAAAGGCTAGGCATCCCAATGTCGGTTTGGAGGCAACATTGACACCGATGACCTGGGTTAAGTAATTTTTTAATTATTTTCTTGTTTCTTTCTCTCATTAGGAATTGATTGAGTTATCCTATATTAATTTATTTGGGTATTGTGTATGGATAATCGGATTTTCGTTATTATTTAGTTATTTGTGTATTAACCCATTAGATATTGTGAGTTGATGATTTTAATGCGTTTATTGAATCGTTAATTACAAAACTATTGCTAGAATTTCGATATAATTCGTAATGGTTATGTTGAAATTCATATGTAGCGACTAACGATTTGTAATATAATTCGTAATTGTTATGTTGAAATTCATGTGTAGCGACTAACGATTTGTAATCATTAGGGATAACATAACTTAAGTTAAATGACACATCGTATGTGGTTGTTGCCTTGATTAATCGGTTTTTCTAATTCGTAATGCTACTGCCTAATTAAATCTAGAGATCGTATCCTAGGTTGTTAGGTGGTTAGGTGGTTAGGTTTAATTAATGATTGTATCTTGATTAAAAAAACTTAAGGGAAAACTCAGGTTAATTATTAACCCACGATTAATAGTTGTTAGGAGAGGTTAAAAAATAACAAATTAATAAAATATGCTTAGTCAGGTTATATGTAGCGCCCCCGTACTATAGGATACACACCGGGATGCCCGTAGGTCATACCAATGCCTATCCTACAATAAGGGTGCACTACCGACAACCACTATAATACTTCACATGGCATCAAAACTAAAAGTATCAATATAAAAAATCACTAATCTTTGAATCCAAATTACTTTTTCAATTCATTTATTAGAAACCATAAATGTACAACTGTCATTGATCACTGTTTGTACAAATCCAAAAGGAAACTAAAATTCCTAACTAGGTCACTCCCAAAAGTCCCAGCTTACCGACCTGTAAGCCATAACTTCTCTTGCCAACACGATCTACAAGGCAGGAAAAGTCTCTCTCTCCGGAGCTAGGAGTCTACTATCACTGTTCTGGAAAATATTTGCAATGTTAGGTGAGTTTGCGAACTCAGCGAGAAACCATCATCGATGGTTCACTCAACTCATGCATAT
>JANIJH010000002.1:42640088-42650905 GCA_024520975.1 Erythroxylum areolatum | reverse complement strand
CATGTACAGTTATTGCATGTGCACAATTTCATTGTTTGACCAATACCAGTATGCATAACATTATCCAATTAGTCCTAGTCACTCTCGACCTTTGCCAAATTACTATTTTACCCTTCCTGTCGGGGGTGGGATGTTACAAGGTCTTTGGTGCTCAAGCTTTACTTGCTAACATATAAGGCACCTAGACACAAATTCTGCAATATTCTTTTTCATTCCATTCGACCAATGTGTGCCTTTGAGATCATGATACATCTTGGTGGAGCCTAGATGAATGTCGTAAGCTACAAAGTTTACCTCCTCCATAATTTCTTTTCTAAGGTTATCAACATCCGGATGATTTTTTTTCATAAACATGCATGCATTTCCTATATCAAGATCATGTCACATAATCATCATAATCACAAATAACAAATAATAATGAAGGACTAATGAATGATCCTATAACATTCCCTTTACCCATAAATTATATCCATAGGGGCTCTCTTGTTCCACAAGGGTCATTTGGTCCAATGTAGTGGACTGTTGTCTAAGAGCCACACTCAACCGAACTGCCACAGCCTCACTGTGATATGATTTACTTTAGAAAACAAGCTCGACCAAACCACCACGGTCATGTTACCTCTCATGTAACATATATCAGTTGGTGTCCAAGAGCAAGCTCAATCGAACTTCCCCAATTGCGTTATATTTCAATCAATGGATCCAATACTAACCCAAATTTATACCCAACCAATTGACTCATTATGCACATAGCCTAGTGATACCCACCAAATAACTTATATCATAACAATCCTCTACATCATCAAATATCAAGACAAACACAACATTGTACAACATTGCACAACAAAATATGTAACATGTGTCAATCCATATGTATGAATGTCATATGTGCATATGATAATGATGGTGATTTCCATTATGAATATAAAATTCTAATGCATGTTCATAACCATGAATATTAAATCATAGGTAGAAGGCACTCCTTCATGCCAAACCTAGTGTCTCAAAGTGGAGGGTTCTACTCCTGATTGATTTATGGAAAGAAAAATAGGAATGACCATTGGATTTAAAACCTAAACCAATTTCAGATACCCCGAAAATAAAAACATGACTTAATATTAAAAAGCTTTATTTTCTATTTAAAAACGATGATGTCACATTTTACAAGGAGTTATTGAAAATTCGATAGAGTTTCCCTATAAAATGGACATCCCCCTTCTGAAAGAAGGGTCATTCCTGGATTGACAAGACACTTCTATAACTACCAGTAACTATAGCTCAATTTGGGTCTCCAAACTCCATGTGCATGCCTAATTAAATCCATATTTACATTGTAAAAATTTATAATAAATCCAATCATAATTCAAGTATACCAATTTCTAACTTACACACCATAATTTATAAATGAACAAGATATTGAGGAATTATTCATACGTAAAATCGTAATTCTTGATATGGGATTTTTTAATGCTCAATACATCCAGATAATCTCAATTATAATCAATAATGACTTAATTTAATCAAATTCATGCATTTCTATAAAAACATAAACCTTTCTAAATTTGTATCTCACAGGCTATCAATAATTTTAACATATTAATTTTATAAAAATTGATCTACATAATATTTGTGAATTTTTAAAATTATTTTTAATCATTTATGGGCTAGTTAGAATATCGTCACCGTCACCAGAATGTGGAATACATGCATCAGTGCTAGCGAGATGTTAGCCTTCACCACCAACCCAAAAATGATGAGCTCACCTCCAGGAATCCAATGGCACTATTCTTGTGTCAAAACTCCTCCTAGTTTGCAAGAATCAAAGGATTAAAGCTCAAAGGTGACCCATTTATGTTCACCGATAAAATGGGTTGATTGGTGTTGGTTTCCCTCCTTTCCTACATTTTTAGGGTCATTAGATAGGATGGTGTGTTAGTTTTTCCTATCAATTACTAGAAATAAGATATCGACGACTTTCCTAAATCAACAAAAATTTTCAGTTATGATTCCTCCAAATCTGGATCATTTTTTATGAAATAAATTTAGGAGTTTGGTAAAGCATCTTGAGAGCTTTTCATAGAGCCTTGGTTCATCGAGAATAGTTATCAGACGATGAAGATGTGAGTGTCAGAAGTTGAGAGTGAATACTAACTTATAAGGAAAATGGTTTAAGAGAGAAATGAACTTAAGCTTACTTAAGCTCAACTTATACTTTTATAGCTTTTCTCTTTATTAATCTATTATGAGTAATTTAACAAAAATTTGGATCATTACATTCAAAGATTAAGTCAAAATGGATCGAGAGAGAATGGAAACTCACCCTTTTGCCCATTATAGCTTTGATGTACTTACTTAGGATTTAAAATCTCATTTTTTTCTTTTATGCCTCTTAGACACATCGTGAACATTTGAGGTATGATCATTGCGCCATCACTTTTCTTTAGAACACATCATAAGACTACCAATTTGTCATTTATGAATATGGATCTCATCATGGACCTCCATTTCTTGGCCATAGGACAAAGAATTAAGTACTTAAACTAATAGTTTTAACTTTAAGAATCATAGAGTTTGACTGCTAAGGCTCGTAAAATAATTTATGTATATTCCCTGATTTTGACAGCATATCATATTGGTAAAATTCTTTAAAGATGAAACCAGGGTTTTGGAAGCATTTAACTCTATTTATTCGTATTAAAAGAATGATCTTTATGCAATCAACGTAGTGTCTCATAAGGTGGAACCCTTAACTTTTGACAACTTTAACATTATATCCATTCTACTTAAAACCAAACTTTTCGCATGGTTAAAGGTTAATGTAGTGAGGTATCTTATTATACCTAAGGTTTTCAAAGATATTTTGATTTTCTAATCATCAATGATGGCTTCTAAGTCTACTTTCAGTACTTGTTATAAGGAGTGTGGATCAACTTAGGTGTTTTTTTTTAACTCCTACTACAATTGAGATTCTCATTTGTTGCAAAAATTGGTTAAGGAAATCTAACTTGAAGAATCATTTGAATAATTTGACATATTTAAGTCATATATTATTTATTTTAATATAAATATAATTAAACGAAATGTGTTTTATCAAATATGCAATTTTTCAATAATATGTTTTAAAGAACAACATTGGAATACAAATAACTGAGTTATAATTTGTAAAGTATTATAGTTATAAACTTTAGTTACAATTTGAAGCATCATAATATATTACTTCAACTATTAAACATTTAACTTTAAATTCATATTGTATTTTTCAACTACAATTTAATTCTTCTTTACCACTACTATTTGTGAACAATTTTAACAAATCATAATCCAATACCAACCTATTATTGTCACTATAAAAATTTTATCTTGAACATTATTAACTATTGTAGTTTATGTCTATATCAACATTGTTTACAAGTTATAGAAAGTAGTAAATAGCTTTGACTAGGGAACTATGACACCCATCCGTAGTCTTTTGTTGCATATAATTACGTAAAAGGTTGAATTTTGATGATAGAGCAAGGGCTAATCCTTTGGTGAGTTTTGGTTATAGGGGAAGAGGAATGTTAATAGATTATGGATAAGTTCTTGGAACATCAATAATCAGTAAGGATTGAGACAAATATAAGAAGCATATAGCATACCTTTAAGAGACAAAGTGGATATGTATGAAGTGAAAGAGATTAATGGGTTCAAACTTTACAAGTGTTCGAGAAGACAGAATGGGGTAGGTATGTTGTTTATTAAGAAATTTATACATCATGTTATGGGGGTAAAGAGGACTAATGATAAGATTCTATCCTTAAAGATTATGGTGAAAGGTGTTATTTTCAATATGATGTCCGCTTATACACCTCAAGTAGGGTTGGACGAGTAGCTTAACTATTAATTCTAGGAAAAGCTAGGAAAAGCTAGATGTGGTGATTTAGTAGATTAATGAGGGAGTTATTTTAGTAGGTGACTTCAATGGTCATATAGGAGCAACCATAGACAGATATTCATAGTGATAGAAATGATAGTTAGATTGCCTTGTTGGATCTTATAGTAGCATTTAAGTTGGTGAAAGCTAAATTTTTTTAAGATAAACAAGGAGTACCTTGAGACGTTTAAGAGTAGAACCATAAAAACTTAAATTCACTACTTCCTTGTAAAGCAGAGTGCTTAACCTTATTACTATGATTGCAAGGTGAAACCTAACACTTACTTGTCAACTTAGCATAGATTGTTGGTTTTGGATCTTATAATTAAGGTTTGGAGAAAGAAGAGAAGTCCTAGAAGGTGTACCAAATTCAAATAGTGAAATATGAAAGGGTATATGGTCAAACAAATTAGGGATAAATTAATATATAGAGAAGAATGGAAATCTGGAAGGAGATACTAACTAAATGTGGGAAGACGTTTTTAAGGAATACAACTAAAGAGATCTTGGGTGTTTCTAAAGGTCCTAGGGGTAGTAAAAGGGAGTCTTAGTGGTGGAATGAAAATGTATAAGAAAAGACTAAGATTAAGAAGGGAGGCTATAAAGTTCTATTAGATGGCACCACAGAGGTAGAGAGAGTAGTTAATAGAGAAAGTTACAAATTGACAAAGAAAGAGGTGAAGAAGATAATCTAAAAAGCTAAAAGCAGAGCTTACAAGAAATTATACCAACAATTGGAAACTAAAGATGGAGAAAAGGATATTTTTAAGTTCGCAAGAGTTAGAGAGCAAAAAGTGAGAGATTTAGATGAAGTTCATTGTATAAAAGATGAAGTAAGGTTGGTGTTTGTGGTTGAAAATGATATCAAGAGAAGATGACAAAGGTACTTTTATAGCCTTTTTTAATGAAGTCATAGAAGACAACATATCTTTAAGTGATCTTAGCACTTCCAAAAGCTATCATAACTTTATTTGTCATTGACAAACTATAAGGAAAGAAATTAAAAGAGCTTTGAGGTGGATGAAGAGTAGAAGGGCATTAGAGTCCAATGAGATATCTATAGAGGTGTGGAAATAGCTAAATGAAAAGGGTCTTATTTAACTAACTAAGCTTTTTAATTTGATCCTTAAATCTATCAAAATTCCAAATGAGTGGAGACTTAGTATGCTAATTCTTCTATACAAGAACAAAGGGGACATCCACAGCAGTAATGACAATAGAGGCATCAAAATTCTTAATCACATCAAGAAGTTATGGGAGAAGGTGATTAAGAAGAGAGTGAGAAAGGATGCTCAGAGAACTAATTTGGCTTCATGCCAGGAAGTTCCACGATAGAAGGCTTGCATCTCTTTAAAATATTAGTAGAATATTATAGGAAAAGACAACATGACCCATACATAATTTTTATTGATTTAAAGAAGGCATATGATAAGGTACCTAAAGAAATTATATGGAGGTCTTTAGAAGTTAAAGGAGTTCCTATGACCTATATATGCTATTAGGGATATGTATGAAGGTATAAAGACTATAGTAAGGATAACATGAGGAGATACAAAGTATTTTTTATCGATATTGGGCTACACCATAGCTCCTCATTGAGCCCTTCTTTATTTGCAGTAATGATGGATGAGCTCACCAATATCCAAAGGAATGAGCGTTAGTGTATATTTTTTGGTGAAGACATTGTTTTAGTGGATGAGACAAAAGAGGGTGTTAATGTCAAGTTAGAACTTTGAAGGGATATGTTAGAGTCAAAAGGCTTTAAATTAAAGTGCAGTTTTTCAAGCCGTAGGTTGGGTTTCGATTGAAGGTAAATATTAGTTCAACAGTTACACTGCAAAAAGAGTGATTTAAGTATTTAAGATCTATTATCCAAAACAATAAGGAGATTGATTAAGACATAGTTCACTAGATCATATTTAAATGGAGAAGTGCATTAGAAGTTTTATGTAACAAGAAGATACTGCTCAAGCTTAAACGTAAATGTTATCGTTTAGTAATTAGGTAAGTTAAGCTCAATAGGGCAAAATATTAGCCTATCAAACAGGTGCATAGTTATAAGTTAATGGTTGTGAAGATGAGGATACTTCATTATATATGTAACCTTACGACAAGTGATAAGGTCAGAATGTAATGGTAAGAAATAAACTAAATGTGGCTAATATTAGTAAAAATATAAGAGAGATAAGGCATAGATAATTCGAACATATTAAGAGGAGATACCCTGACACTCAAGTGAGAACATACGAGAAGATTGTACTTTAAGACTGTAAGAGACAAAAAGGAAGGCCTAAGAAAAATTAAGGGTAGGTGATTAAGAATGATATGAGATTGTTGGAATTTGTCAGGAACATGACCCACAATAGAAAATTTTGACGTACTAGGATTCGAATAAAGGATCTCATATAGAGAGGTCCTTCTCCTTCTTATCATGGTTATGAGTATCATTCCATAACGGCCGATATTGGCTAGAAGGTATCGTATTGGTTGAAAAATGGAACGGTATTAGTTAAAATGGTACCGATCTTGGGTACCAAAATTTTCTCCTAGTACCTACCTGTATTCAAAATATCGGTCGTATATCAGCCGGTACCATAAGGTTTAAAGACTTCAGGGACTAATTAACAAAATTCCAAAAATTTTAACCTAACCCCCCGATCCATCTACTCTTCTCTCTCATTTTTCGTCTCTCTGCCTAACACTCTCCAATCTCATACTCTCTCTCTCTCTTGTTCTCCTCTTCGATGGTTGTCTCCCCCTCTCTGATCAGCAACAAAATCGTACGCCCTCCTCGATTCCTCCACTCCACCACTGTATGCCCTCCTCTTTATGTCGCTCGTCGCCACTCACCACACCGAACCTTTTTTAGACTTCACTGCTTCAGCCGTGCCCTTTTCCACACCACTCCACTCTCTATCCCGTCCATCGTCCACCGTTACCTACCACCACTGCTTTTAGAGTTGCCACTTGCTAGCTCTAGAAAAGATCCAGATTCAAACCCAACCCGACCCAAAAATTCAAACCAAATACGTTGAGAATTTTTTGGGTTTGTTTTTAATTGTTTTTTTCGCTTAATTGCATTTGTAAATTGTGATTGTGAATGGGTTGGATCGTTGGAAGTTAGAAATTGAAATTAAAATGTATGGATTTGTGATTTGTGTTAGGTTGGAAACTTGTAATTGGATATTTTGATTAAAGTTGAATGAATGATGCACGGTTTTTTTTATTTTATTGGTTATGATTTGGTTAATTCACGATATGGATATGCATGAATTGAGATTTGAATTTTAAGCATACCATTTGCATTTGTAAATTGTAAGTAATCACAAACTATCATCATACAAAAGAAACATGACTTTTAGTTGCTTGCATTGCAAGAGTAATGATGAATATGATTCTTTCCAACCATATATTAGAAATTTATATAATTAAAATGAATGCATTTTAATAATTTCTTCTCCTTCTTTTGTTAATGAAACTTAACTAAAATTTCCTCCATCTTCTTTAATAAAAAATAAAGATGAAGAATTGATAATAATTTTTCTTTATTTCAAATATTAAATTTAAAGCATTGTCTAAAGAAGTGTTTGAATTTTTGACATTCAATTTGTCTTTTCCTTGGAGGACTATTGTAAATTATATAAAATTATGGTTGCATTCTTTCACTTATAGAAAAGGATATTGTACAATTTATACGCTATCTTTTATAATAAACTAAACTCCTTGTTACTTGAATATGTTATACAAGATATCTCAACTTCTTTATTAATTTCCAAAATCAAATCTAAATAAATTCAATACATTGGAATATAATGAAGCTCCATTTTTTTTTGTTGATTGTTGATACTAAACTTGAGCGTCTATAAGAAGTCACTAAAGTGATTAAGTCAATGTCATAGGCTTGTGGATTAGGTAGAACTTAATGCTGTCAATTGAAATCACGCATCTATCAATTCTTTCATTTTCATAAGAATTCATTGTCATGAGAAATTGATATGTATTTCTTCATTAAATTATATGTCATTAAAGTATGGTGAAGCTTAACTTTCAACCTACCATTAATGTAATTTAATCATAAGTTAATATATTTTGTTACTTCAATCATAAATGACGGAACTAATTTCCTTTTATAAGCTACAAATGTAAAGTCAACAAGTGTGTGGTTTATTTATTAGCCACAAGTTTTACTTTCGTACACATGAATGTATCTTCTATGCCCACAAATATTTGTCCAATTAAATTCCATAAACATATGCTCTCATTATTAAGAAACCAAGTCCTAACTTAACTAGTAATATATTCATAAATGTTCATCTATAGAGGTAATCACCCAAAATGAGTTATATTACATATGATGAACTTATGTATTGTGAAATTGTGTATGTTGAAAACTTGAATTATTGGTTTCTGACTTATTGATGAATTGTGTTAGATAAGAATGGATTACGTTGGATGAAATTAAATTGTGTATGATTTTGATATATGCCTTCATTTTTTGTTACAGATTAATGGAAGGAAGTTCAAGTACTCTTGATCAAATTGCTTCAAGAAGATACAATAATCCTACTTTGGCTCATGCTATATTGGTCCCGAGTATGAAGAACCTTACAATTTGCTTATTTTGTAACAAACATTTAAAAGGTGGAAGAATTACCTTATTGAAGAAGCATTTTACTGGGGTTAAAGGAGATGTAAAACACTGTAAAAAAAGTAAGTCATGATGTGAAGTAGCAAATGAACACATTACTTAAAGAATATCAACATGAGAAAGAAAGAAGGGAAAGGTTAAATTTTGAAATTAGTAATGAAAGTTCGTTTGCTAGTTTTCGTGGTGATTGTGGAAATTTTGAAGGTGATAGTGGTAGTGTTCCATCCCAGGCCCAAGAAGAAGTGAATGTTACACTTGGACTTGGTGTGAGGAAAAGAAAAAGGCAGGTGAGTAGTTTTTTGCACCACGAATAACTCCTGAAGCCCAACCTTTAACTCATCGTGTAACGTAATCAAGAGATGCAGCTCACAATGTCGATATGGTAGTAGCTAGATGGTGGTATGAAATAGGTTCATCATTCAATGCTTCTCAATTTTATTATTATCAACCTATTATGGATGGAATAGTCTCTTATTATCTGGGATACGAATCTCCTTCGATTGATGACTTAAGAGGTAAATTTTTGAGTTGCTCAGTTACTAAAATTAAAAGTTAACTGGTTGAAAGAAGAGTGAATTAGGCTACTTTTGGATGTTTAATCATGTGTGATGGTTCAACAAATATGAGACAAGAGCCTATTATTAAATTTTTTGATGTCTATTGATACATCTAGCCTTATTAGAAATATTGATACTTTATTTGAGATATTTTATGAAGTTGTGAAGGAAGTGGAGCCAAAAAATATTGTTCAGTTTATTAATGACAATGATTCTGCTTATTCCTCTTATAGGTATAATTCTTTTTTTTTGACTTCTTGTGTTGCACATTGCATTAACCTAATGCCAAAGAATGTAACGGATCCTAGGTATTTTTCTATTGTTGATGAGACTATGCAGAAAGCTAAAAAAGTGACCAATTTTGTCTATAATCATGCAGGGGTGTTAAATTTAATGAGAAAGGAGTTTACTAATGGTAAGAATTTGTGTCGTCCTAGTGTGACAAGATTTGCAACGACTTTCTTATCACTTTAATCTTTTGTTTCAATGAAGAAAGAGTTAAAGCAAATGTTTACAGGTGATAAGTGAGTTACATCTCAGCATGCTAGGTCTATTGTTGTATTGGAGATTTCCAGTATTATACTAGAAGATGGAGAATTTTAGTCTCAATATCAATTTGTTATCCGAGCTTGCGAGCATTTGCGGGTACTTCACTTGGTTGATAGTCAAGAAAAGACAATAATAGGTTATTTTTGGATGTCTTGGAAAGAGTGAAGGAAGCAATCAAGGCCAATATGAAACATAGGCCTTCTTTGTATATACTATATCTTGCAATCATCAATAAGAAATGAGAAAAGCAATTTTCTTTTCCGATGTTTGCAGCTGGGGCATTTTTGAATCATAGGTTATATTTCATACCAAATTTTACAAAGAAACCTGAAGTTAGTAGATGAATGTTATTCACTATTACAACAATTATTGTCCATGAAATGATACAAGATCTCTTAAGGTCATAAATAGAGCTTTATAAGCAGTCTTCTGAGGATTTTGGATTGGCAATTGCTATTCAACAAAAAACAAAAGTTTCTCCAGGTATTAGTTGTTTCCTTTTTCTTATTTTATTAAAATTAATTACTTTATTTTGTTTGTAATGATACTTTTGTTATCTTACAACTTACAGTTTCTTGGTATGATCAATTCAAAAGCGGTGTTCCAGAATTGCAAAGGTTTGCAATTTAGATTTTAAGTCAATGTGTGAAGGCAACAGGTTGTGAATGAAAATGGAGCATATTTGAATTCATCTATTCTTAAAAAAAGGAATAGATTAGAGCACAAGAGATTGAATAACTTGATATTCATTCGTTACAATTTAAAGCTTCAAGAAAGGTATATTATTATCATTATTAATGTTGATGTATTTTATTATATTTTTTGAATAATTAAATTTTATTGTTTACTAGGAGTCTTAATAGCACAAGTAGTTCAACAGATCAAATTTATATTGATAATATCAATCTTTTGTCGGATTGGGTTTCCGAGGAACCAGATTTGATAGATGTGAATAACTTGGAAGATTACCTTAGTTGGGAAGGCATTGACATGTCATTTGATACATTGAATTTAAATAATGATGATTATGAGGTTCCTCTCAATGATGAAAATTTTATACCAAATGATAACTGGGATTAGTGTAGTTATAGCGGGTATTCTCCTATAGACAATTGAAGAAAGTTTTAGGTTTTTATTTTTTCTCTTCTTT
>JANIJH010000002.1:42621493-42640060 GCA_024520975.1 Erythroxylum areolatum | reverse complement strand
TAAATTCTATACATGTAATGTAATTGCAAATATTTTTGTTACAGGTTTTACTTCTACTTAGTTGGTTCCTTATTACGAACTCTTGTCGTAAGTTGTAATAGTTTGAGAGTTGAGGATATTTATTATTGTTTTATTAGATGTTTTGATATAATTATTATTTATTATATGATGAAAATGTAATATTTTAAATACTTTTATATTGTTCTTAATTTTATATTTTTATGATGATAATTTTCTTTTAATATTAATTATAGTTATTATTTATATATGAAATATCTGAAAATTATTGTTATTTTATATTAATTGTGGTTATTATTTATTATTATGATTTTTGGAAACATAGTTGATGTAAACTTATAAACTAATAGTATAACTGTACAATATGACAGTGAACTATTTTAAAATTTCTAAAAAAATTTAGAGATTATTTCATAAATTTAAAAAATTACCCGAAATGGTGTTCAGTATTGACTGGTATCGATACAGTACCATACCAAAACCTAATCCGATACTAGGTCCGATAGGGTATTCACAACATTAGTTCTTATAAGTCTTTTAAACATTTTTCTTTATGTCTTATGTGTTATATTTAGCCTAGATATTAAATATGTAGTACTTCCCTATTCGTTAGTTAACATAAACATTTCCTTTCATATTAACTTGTCTTTTTTGGTTTGTGTATTTATTTAGTTGTTTATCTTTTATATTTACTCTTTATCTTATTCTATGTTTATTTTATTATTTATTTTTATATTTTATTTATACATATTTATTTATTTATTATTATTATTATATTTTATTTCTATTTTTATTATTATTTTATTCTTAGATTATTATTAATTCGTTATTTTAATATGTATATGCATTTTTCCTCTAAATTGAGTATATCAGAAATAATTTCTCTACTAATTAAGGAGAAGATTGTGTACTACTAAACCATCCTAGACTGCACATATCAGTAAGATTTATAATGAGTTATTGTTATTATTTTTGTGTAATTGTATGAAAGGTGTTAGGATACTAGATTGAGGTCGTTAAGTCTTGAAACAATGATATAGTCCATCATTATAGCAACTTTGGCTTTATTAATCAGTCTTCTAGTTTACGTGTTTTAATTAACAATAATAAGTAAAATGTATGACATACAAGAGGCATCTAGGTGGTTCTAATCCCTCACCTGAAATTTGATTCTTTAATTCTCCTTATTTTCAATATTTTTGTTTATATTTGATAACATGAAATTGGTTGTATAGATAAGATTGTCTTAATTAAAAAAATTTATTCATTTAAGTTTTAATAATTCATACTTAATTAAGGTATACAATTCATTATTTTAGACATGTTGTTTATTATTCTAAAAGAATCAAATCTCTAAACCATATTATAATGAATTTTCAATTCAATAAAATATGAAAGGAAAATTTTTAATTCAATATGATTTTGGAAATTAATTTTTCAACTCTTTGACACTTAGAATGATTCTAGATATTTTCAAATCTTTGAATTGGAAGGTCTTATGTACAACTCTAATAAAAAATATTTTTGTTAATTAAAATTAAATATTTTGAAGAACTTCAATATTAAAATTTGAATATAATAGGTTGATACGAGAAAATAAGTGTTGAAGTCATTTAGGAAGATGACTTAATTTGAAGTAAAGCTTAAGATACCCTAAGGATTCTTAAGGAAGAATGCCTATCTAATACCATATTTAGTCGCTATTTCAAACCTGAAATCAATATCTTGCTTCTTAATTTTGGTAGGAATTGAAAGCCACAAACTAGCTAGGTCTTTCAGCATCAATAGGTTTCCCTAGTACAAGATCGAGTGAGGGGGGACCAAGGATAATGGACTTTGATGATGGACCAAAATGATGATGCACAGAATATAGAAAATATAGATATCGATGGGAACGCATGATGCATAAATTTAGGTGCCCACTCCTTGGCAATTCCGTTGGCTACCACCCAAAACCTAATTGTGAAAAACTTCAAAAGTGAAGGGAAAATAGGAAAAGAGGTAAGGAACTAGATGCAAAGGACATACATAATTGCTGATATTCGTACCGACGCGCTGAATCATTGGACGGGACTCAGGTTTTCTTTCACCTCTCACCTTTCACCTTTCACCTTTCGATCGTACTCTACTCGAAAATGCAACCACAATTGTCCTCGCTCGCCTAGAAAACGACCTTCCGTTCTTCTATCGCATAATAGAGGCTCCACTTGTTACATCCGTAGATCCCTCCGGCACTTCAGCCAAAAGTATACGAATAAATACCGTAGAAGTTCCACATAATTGACCTTGGTTAGGAAAACAGTATTCTAGTCTTTTCCATCCTTAAATTACCTATCTCAATTTCTTTTGACTAGTAATGCTTAATCAATTAGTTAAATCATTTCCTATTCGTTTCCTTGATTCCAATTTTATCACGAACAGGTGAAAGACAAATGGTGAGAATATGTTTAAGTGTAAATAATGTCAAATAAATTTACAGACGGCTGTTGGTTGGATCGTTTGTTTCTAATAAGATTTTTATCAAGCTACAATATCTACATGCAAATATGAATGAGTAACACATCTTTGTTTATTACATTACACATAAGAGAAATAGGATGAGTTATATGTACTTACACAGCAATGTATTTAAGTACCAGAAATCGGATCCACGTACATACACGGCAGTATATGACTAGTTGTAGTTGGAAAGACATACTTTGCTCTTGATGTGAATCAGATTCACGTTTGATGTGTAGGTAGCTAGTCTTGTAGCGAATCACATGAATCTTTTATTTCTTACCCACCACCATTACGCTCATGTGATATTTGAGAATAAAAATGAACTCTCTCTCTCTCTTTGTGGTCCTCACTTCACACCTATATTTCTTCTTTTTTCACTCATTGGTCAAGTTCTGGTCTTCTTCTTCTTCTTCTTCTTCTTCTTCTTTGCATTTCTCTCTTCCTTTGTGATCTTCATGGAAAGCAATAAAGCTGAGGGAAAGAGAAGCTTGATGGAGATTGAAGATGAAGAGGAAGAGGAAGATGACGAGGATACTACGGCTAGTGAGTTAGGGTTTTCTGACAACAATGACAAGAAGAAGAAAGGCAAGAAAGGATCCAGTATTGGTGGGTCAATCCCGCCGGTTTCTTGTCAGGCCGACGATTGCTCCGCCAACATGGTCGATGCCAGGCGGTACCATAGACGCCATAAGGTGTGCGAGCACCACGCCAAGGCTCCTGTCGTCCTTGTCAATAAAATCCAGCAACGTTTTTGCCAACAATGTAGCAGGTCAAACCCTAATTTTCAACCCATTTCCTTTCCTTACTTCCGTGTAGCTTTCCAGTTTCTACGCATCAAACTATGATAAGTCTTACATCATTATTTTCATTAATTCTTTCCAGTTTGCTCATTTCGATCAATTACTCTTTATTCCATAATTAACTCCTTCGGTGTTAAAATTTTAGTTGTAATCTACAGTTAATGTCCAATTACAAACTATTCATCATATCTAACTATTGGGTCAGTTCCCGTACATTTTTCGGTTTAAGCTGCCAAAACAACTCGATAACATACTAATGGCGCCCCTCATTATGCATATGTTCCAAGTAGTAATGATAAAACATCTTATGGTGAACAATAAGTATAATGATGATCTAAACAATGAAGTATTGACATCTTTTAAAACTTTTGTTCTTGTTTCTTAAAAGTAGATAGTTACCAGAAAGGCAGAAAGTATATGTACTACAAGAAGAGACTGTAGTTCATGAAATTCCACCTTCCTAGTGTACAATCTTCTGGAGAATAGTTGGGTTTTAGTAAATAATTTACTTCTTCCAACTTTCTCACGAGTCACTCATCTCATGCCAATACAGTAGCCAAAAGATAAGGATGTGAGCTGGAGATCACAAAAGTATCTATCGCTCCTTCAGGGGGAGCACGCCATAACAGTTAAATTTCATTAATGTCCTACTTCCAATATCTATACTATGCATACCATTAAATATGTGTAAATTGTCCTTTAATTTCTTTATCTACATAATTCCACTCCATCCGTCTGTATGAAAAGGAGTCCGTGAACATTTTATTTCACAGCACTCATTTTATATCAAATTTTGACGGAATTCTTAATTTATTATGCTGCTTCTACTCTCTTCTCTGATTAAATAACTTGTCAATTAATTACGAATTTAAGTTGATCATAGACAATTGGAATGTGTCTAGGTTGCACTTGATTGTTGAAACTTCGTGTGTGGGGTGTCCTAGTGCTAGGAAATTTAAATAGCGTCAAATCCTATACCTAACAAAAACTAAAATGAAATATTTGCCAAGCATACGTTAAAATTATTAAACTATAACTACGTATATAAGTCACCCTTGTTCACAAGTGGCACGTAAAGTTATACTATTGACATGTCAAAATTTTGAAGCCTAGCATAAGTTTACTTTACAATTGGTTCTTCCATATTAATGATCAGAAAAACCTACACACATCTTTTTTGCCTTTTGTTCAATGTGAGCATCGTTTATTTTTACTTTTCATTTTTCGCATTTGAGAAAGTAAACACCCGATCATAGTTTTAATTTTTGATAAACTAAGAAGCCTTAAACTTCTTATGCCATTGAATAAATAGGCTGGGGCAATCACAACTACTTTTAGTCTACTTGTGGGATATAATTCTTTTCATTTATCTCTGTTTCAAGGGCTACAGGTTTCATGACTTGTCAGAGTTCGATAACAGCAAAAAGAGCTGTCGCAGACGCCTAGCAGGACACAATGAACGGCGTAGGAAAAGCTCTGTGGATTGCCATGGAGAAGGGTTCAACTAACAATGGTTTGGCCTGTATTTGGAGGTAACTAGGGAAGAATATATGGCAGTTTTCCAACAAATTACCTCCTCCTGTTCTGGTTAGATCGTTTAAGATGTGTCACATATATATATACATATATATATATGTACATCTCTAGCATGCTCTCTCTCTTCTGTCAATCATCAATTCAGCCATCTTTGTCTTTACATTTGTGAGGGAATTTCTGAATGTGAAAAAACAAGTACGAATAAAAGCAACCTTATCATTAGGGCTTCTATTCACTAATGACTTTCATTCTTCCAATAAAATGGCCATTGATGACTATGCAGTCTTACTTTACCTTGAACGCTTATCTCGATTAATGTCTTGAGCTGCTCACTGCAATACGAAATAATCGCATGTAGTATGTCAGGTTCTGGGCTAATTGTGAGAACATAGCAACTAGAACGTATATACGTGCTCTTTAGATCAATACGTCCTCTTCTCGGCGGCGCTTAGCACATCTCAACAAGAACATATATTAGTTTGCGTGTAATGTGTCTCGACGATCCTCGAAGGGACGTCTCAATTATGATTATGAATCACCGGCCTACATAAGAGGACGTTCATAAGCTTCTTAACAGGGGTATTGGTATTGCGCCGCCTGGAGCTTGGTTTTCCAACTTTACTTTTTTTATTTGTCAATCTTTTTGAGCTTGGATTCTTAGCAGCCACACTGGACTTCCAGTATCAGAGTTCTTACCCGGGAATAGCAGGAATTTAGACTCAATCTGCTAAATGGAATTCGTACTTTCTCAAATGTACATAAATCGAGGCGTTCTTTTGATTTATTGTTGGGTTCATGTTACCAATTTTTGAGCTGCTACCTGTCCCTAGAACTCAAAGACAATGTAGCAATACATTAGACGGAAAGTGTGTAACGAAATTAAAATACGCATAAGATGCTCCGGAGAACAGTCCAATAGCTCAGTTGACCATAATTTAGTCCTTGGCAGATAGCAATTCCAAACATATCAGGGATCAAATGATTTCAAAAAACAAATTTAAAGATATAAATTAAATGCTGCTTCCCTGACGAACAGGCAAATACAACCGGGGGGTAATTTCAGGCAAAACACAATGCCATCTTAGGAAAAGAATGGGATCGTATCTATCATTCCAAATCGAAATACAGCAAATTTTTTGTTGATTAACCTAACTAATATTTTGGTCATTAACTAGCATTTCTAGCCATGCTTGATTCCCAATATTTTCATAGCTAGCTCCCACGTGACTATAGCAGCTGCATTTGCAGGGAATGCTCTCACTATTGTGGGTCCCAAACCTGCATAGCACCCTTTAAGTCCAGTTCTCCTGTAAATCTACCAAGAGTACTAGGTTAGCATCTTTTTCTTGTTCTTAACGTATACACAGGCCTCCCAAATCCATATCATAGCATGAGATCGGGGCATCTTACTGAGTTCAAAACATGGAATGGATTTCTTGTGGAGTTCGTATCTGGGGAAGTCTGGATGATGGTCTTAGCTACATCCAAGGGTAATACAGCAGTCCAGAACTGTATGGTATTGACAATGTAACCAACAAAAGCAAAAAACACAAAGAAGCACTTTTGACATTCAATGAAACCTCCAAATCAAAAGATGATTTAAGAATAACATAGTGCTTACAGCGACACCACCAAGGCCACCAGTTACTATACCAATCCCCATGTCAATCCAATTGCTTTGGTAAGATGAATTGGCTTTCAAGTGTAAATGCATGTAATGACGAACATATTCATAAACACTAAAGAAAACTGCATTTCCAATAGATTCCCTCATCAACGTGGTAAAACCTCCACGAAAAATTCCTGTAACCTGAAAATTTTTCCATCAACAGAAGAACTCCTAAAAGTAACTTTTAAATAGGCATAGGATTTCCTCACCCCTTCATTGCGCACTGTTTGAAAGGCACAAGCAAGAGGACTATTGTATCTGCTGCATTTTGGAACCAAGGAATCCGTGCCTTGTACTTGCATCCTACACTGAAACAATTTAGTTTCAAAGAATGTTACAGATCGATAACTTGGAGACCATGCTATAATTTATTAACACTGAAAGCAACTTACTTTTACTAGCTCTGATGGGCATAACACAAAACTGATGATTGCCCCACCATAAGCCGCTGAAGGAATTATTACTTCAGCCTGGGGTACATCGCTTTGAATCCCCCCCTGCAAGAGCACGAAGAAAAGTTATTTCAAGAAGCAGAGCTTGAAGATGATTGCTAAAATATGCATCCGCACAGCCTAATAAGCCATTCAATTAACAACTGCCCCTAATAGGCAACCCTATACAGCAGTGCAACAGAAATAACCAAGAAGCTTGTCTGTGCACAAACCTGCAAGGATCGTTTGGTTTGCGAATAAATTCCAAAAAGAAGTGAACTCTCAAAGGCCACCCCAACAAAAGATGATGTGGCCCCTGTGTAAAGTCCTTTAACCTGTGAAAAACAAACAGCACTTTGCATGGCCATTCTTTGAAATCAAATCCAAGAACATTCAAACCCCAGAATCCCTGAAGTTCAGTTTTTATTTACAGGCTAATCAGAGACAATAAACTAGCAATCTAACGGACAGATAAAAAGAAAGAAAGTTTTGACACAATGTAGTAATATTATCACTAACCTGCTCCAGTCTCCAGACACACAATAGATATTTGCAGTTTAAATTAAAACATCGTTAAAACTCAAACAATTAATCCAATGCAAGAAGTTTACTTGTCTGTAATCACAACATTAATTTTAAGCTATTATTACCTAAACAACCACATACAGTTCTGAACAAGACATTCTATCCCACAATTCATCCATCTAAAACTTTTAGAAAACAAAAGTCAAATTTTGAGTTAAATTATTCGGCTCCCAAGAAAGCACTTGTTAAAAGAAGCATACTCCTTCAGTCTGTAGTATCCTAGCAGCGCAATGCAACCCATTCTTGTACTTAATCCCATGTGCTCCTGTATTGTGCTTTTGCAGCTTCACCTGAAAATATGAAAACCCAATAAACAAAAACGATCACCAATCATTAAACTACAACAGAAACTTTGTCCCTTACCACAGAAAATCAATCTCGAAGACGACTCCTGCAAGAATACGTACAAGTCCAAATGCAAAGATATAATATAGAATGGCGTAGTGTGATAAAGACGGGAATTTGCGAACTGGGTTTGCCCTATATACCTTAACCGTGTCGAAAGGGTGACCAGTGATTACGGTGGAGACGCCAGCGAGTAATCCGGCCAAGTATTCCTTGACGCCGGAAGTCTCCGCCATTCTTCACCTCCTCTGTCTGCCTCTTTCGCTCAACTTAAAGCTGGTACAACTAAAACACTGCCAGTTTCGTGGTGGGGTCCTAGTCACCACCCACTATTGAGCAATACTTTCTCCATACAAAAATTAAAACGAGCGAATCAAGGAGACTCAGAAAGTAAAGAAGAAAGAAAATTGGAGGTTGAAGAGACGGAGACAGCTTTGGAATTTTTATACAAGTCAGTTGGGCTCACTTTAAGTTTTTGTTTTATCGTTCAACATATTGGGCTTGTATTGGATACAATTATACATGCTTTTGATCGTAAACGGTCTTTATATACTTTTATGGTAACTTGATTCGTATATGTTGAAATTTCAGTAGATGACGGAAGTTTTTGGCAATGAAATTCATGGGCCGATGTGTAGCCCAAATCTAATATTCTTCATTACTTATTATTTTCTCTATTTAATTACGTTTCTTGAGCAAATATTTAATTCCCACTTTACCATTAATGCCCATATGTCATAAGAGGGTCAGTATTCGTAACTCATCCTTTCTTAAAGTGAGTACACACTACACACTATAAATGAACTCCATTCTACCAAGAAAAACCAAACAATTATGTATGATTACAGAAATGGATTTGATTACTTCAACATTGTGTGAGCCAAGAATTGAAGGGAGTACAACTGCCAAACAAAATTGTAAGAAACAGGCGTGTTAATATGGCATTTAGATTACAACAAATTCCTGATACATACAAGGATAATCTTCCCAGCCTATCCATTATACCCAATTCATATGGTAAATTTTTTCTTTATTTGCAAAAAATTAAAGACAAACGACATATTGTCATAACTTACTGGAGAAAGTTGTGTTTGACGGTATTGTGGAGACTTTACCCGTTTCAGCTATGAATTTAGCGAATTTGGAACCCTTCACTTGTTTGTTATTGTCTTCTAGTACTGACAGCGGGTGTGGCTTGGAAGTTAGTGGCGGCGTGAGTGCCCAAATCGAAGAAAGGAACTCATTTGGTTGATCAAGACGTTGAAGAAGTGATAAATCCTGCATATCTGCCATAACAAGAGCATATTTGTAGCATCTTCAAAGACTATGAAACCACATGCAAATAACTACGAGGATCTTTGATTACAGCTAGGGGCCCTACTGTTGTGATGCAGCAAGGGAATAAAGCTCCTACAGATTCAACTCCCGAGGGAACCCCTGTTTGCGTTTCACACTGGACAAATATAGACCGAAATAGAGAATTTGATAGAAGATTTAAAATGTTTAAGGATATACACTCCTTATTAGTGTTTCTTGCAGTTGCCAATCATTGTTTACCCAAGATACTTTTTCACAATGAGACAACACAAGAAACAACTAAATCTGAGCTTCTTAATTGAATATCGAAAAGACGGTAACATATTGCAAGTGTTTTGGACATAATCAAGGGCACTATACAACTAGTTCAACCACCACAAGCAAATTTTTGTAAAAATCATCTGAATTATTCGTGTAATACGTCCAGGACATCCAGTTGAAATGGCTGCACTAATCCAGAACTTATAACAATGTTTTTTACTAACAAATTCTTAATTATTAGTTCGGACAAACAAACCTTTCGAAAACTCAAAGACAGGTGTCAAAACTGCACATGGGATGCTGAAGTTCAGATAAGGTATAACTGTCCCTCCTCCATGCCTGGCATTACTGTATCAAGAAGTTATCTCATTAACTAGAGTACTTCAAATTAATTGGGACCAATTGACAAGATTTACTAAGTAGATCTATGAACCAATAATACTGGAAACAAAATAGCAAAGCCAATAAGAATACCATACAAGTGACCTTTGCCAATTCAATGCAGTTATGAAACCTACATGACATAATTCAATGCAAGGCGTCCAAAATTCTCGTGTAAGGGATGTGAGGCATTGATATCCGACAGCCAGTCAATCTTACATTGAGCTTAATGCATTTAATCACAGATATTATGGCCAATGATTGAAATGTTACTCTAGATAAAGAATCCTGATCCAATAGACAAGTTGGGATCAGCAAAATCTCACAACAAGAACACAGAACGTTGATTGGATTTAACATGAACAAGGAGAGATTATAACTATCACTTAGTGCTTTGTCTGTCTCTTTTGGAGAGAGATCTTACAAATTAGTGCTTTTTGATGAAAGATACCTTAAGTGAACTTTTGTGAATTGTACCTGGTCACAAGCCCAATCATATAACCTTTTGAATTCATGACAGCACCACCGCTACCACCAGGATATACAGCAGCTGTTGTTTCAAGCATTGCTGGAACGTATGAATACTCTCCTTGAGTTGATTGATACGTAGAGGACACCTTGGCTTTCACAATCTTTGCAACCACTCCAGAGCAAACTGAAGGGGAAAGTGCTGCAAAATAGAAGGTGGAATTACTCAGAAGTGACTTGCTACAAGCATTATCTATCAGATACCAAGCCAAAAACAATATCTAACAATTGCAAATGCCAGAAAGAATCCAGGGGTGTATGTGGTAGAAGATTATCACATACACCCCTGGCTGACATACGGTGGGGCATACACCAAACAACATGGATGCATGTAAAACATGACTAAAATTTTGAAAAGCTAATTCCCATATCTTAATGAAGAAAAGCTTTGCAAGACAAACAAAAGTATAGCCACATTGATGTGAAATCGCTTAAAAACACTAAGGCCCTCAACATATTTTAGCTATCCACGTTAATCTCACTGCAACATCGCCAACATTTCATTTATCTATGCAGTCATGTGCATATTCAGGCAATAGTAGATCACATGATTCAATAAAGACATGTTCAACGACACCAATACGGTTGACGTTCAAGGTTTGCCTTCCTCTTAAAGGATGTGAGTCCAACAATTATTTGAAATGACACTCAATTAGATATCCGTGCAATGCTTAAGCTAAACTATGTGCAATGCTTAAGCTAAACTTAAGTCCTAAAACGTAAAATTACTAAATCAAGTATAAAAGATAAATGATTGAAAACAGTCCTTTTCAACATTTTGGCCAATCTAACTCAGCAAGGAGATTACCGCATCTTGGACCAAAAAGTCCGTGTCCAACAATATATGCCTTTGATCCCAAATGTGGGAATGTGTAATCCACATCGATAGGGTAAAGTTGACTAGGAGTACTTTTAAGTTGCAATAGCGCAACATCCAAAGGACCCTTAGAAACATATACTACTTTGGCATCACACCAAATCCAAGATTTGGCATGACCCAAGCGAACTCGTAAACTTCTGTGGCCTCTGTTTGGAAAACTTAATTTGTATCCCTTGCTCTCTCTAGACATAGAAGCAACCATAAAATCCAACGTCTTCAACGATGTTCCTTGACTCTCTTCAAAGTCATCAAATTCAGTGCATGTTTGACATGTTGAAGTTTCAGGCTCAAATAAATGGGACTCCGATTTTATATCATCTATTCCACCACCTACAGTTGCTTTTCCAAATCTCCATGGTTCTAATAAGTGAGCATTTGTAAGTATGAGGCCTTGATCATTGAGCAGAACCCCAGACGCCCAGACACCTTCATCAACAGTAATAAGGCAGATAGAAGCCATTGCCTTCTCAAGTGATAGTGGTGGAAGGCAATGGGAATTAAAGTTAAAAGGCCCTTCTGACTCATGAATGTCTGCATTCCCTACAGCATTTAAGTTTTCCTTGTTAAAATTGATCCCTTTTTCTGCAATTTGCTCCTTCAGCAGTAAGTCACTGCAAGCAGTTGCAATGGCTTCCCACGGAATCACCAGCTGTTAACCAATGCTAAAATTTTGTATGATCTGTTATCCAAAGGATGGTTTCTGATTCAAAAATAGATTCAAAGTTACCTGAACTTCGGCGCCACTACTCTTTTGCCTCAATGGTCTAGTTAAGATGCCAATGAGATGTGCATGTCCGCTAAACACAGGACCACCTTCCATCCCTGAAATATTCAGTGTCCAGACTGAATAAGAATTTTCATAGCATCAACACAACCATATGATCCTGCAGCAAAATGTCATACCTGGTAGACACCGAATATCAGACATCAGCAATGAGATGTTGGATGACCCAGGTGGCTGACAATTGGTAATGGATCCTACAGATATGCTGATTCAAATGGAAAAGATAGAAGAAACATAAACCCACTACAATGCTGGGAATAACTGCAGACTGAAATGCACAATTTTGAGAGAGGGCAGGGTAACGATAGGAAGATCTAACAATTTTGTTCTTCAATAATTCAATGGGCAAATAATACAGGAAAACTTTCACATTTCTATTCTAATAGTTGGATGACTAACATAAATCTCCAACAAGCTACTTGTCATTACTATCAGGATCAATATCAAGTTCAGCAGTCTTGCAATGAAGGGCTTAACCACTTGGCTCCTTCATGATAAAAAAATCCAATAAATTAAAACAAATGATAAGAGCAACAATAACAGTTGCCAATAAAGTCCAAGATGATGGCATGTGATCACATTACCATATCCTCAGGCATGAGATCCCTTATAACACAACCTCATAAAAATTGGAAAAGAAGTTCAAGAAACTATGGAAATAAATAAAGAAAAAGTACCTGTTAAAGAAGTGTACTGGTGAGAGGACACCAAAAGGAGAACCCACTGCTAAAAGAGAATCTCCTCTTGAACTTAAACGTGATACAGCAATGCTTGGCAGATCCTAAAGGATAATAATAACAACTATAGTATGCATATGAAGAATGTAAAATTTACCAAAGCATTAGCTTTCCTGATGAACTACAAAATGACGTGAATATGGAAATGAAGTAGAACAGCATAAATGTACTTTACCTTTGAATCTAAGCAAACTCCAAAAATGGCAATTCTTGTCGCTAACTTTCGCATAAGATTTGAATCATCAGATTCCCGCCCTACCAAGTACCTATCAGCCTCAGTGAATGAAGAATTGTATTGCTCACCCTGAAAGATTAATTCTGCTTATCTTTAGTATATCATGCTTTATTTGGAAAAGATTCAGTAAGGAGAACAACTAAAAGAACTTTTTAAAATTGCTCTAATTATTATCCAAACCTTTAATTGTAAGATATAACTGCAAAATATACAGAAGCACAAACATATGTTTATGATGTGTGCACATCACATCAAAAAGCCTACAGGTTATTTTGTTATAAAAGCTTTTTGATGTACGAAATCGTCAATAGTACTTTCAATTCGATAGTGGTATTTGAGGCAGTTCATAAATGTTATATGTGAAATATTCCATTCCATTAGAACAATAAGTTTGTAAAGAAAATATCCAGATCATTTGTGGTCAAAAATAGAAAAGATGCTGCAGAGCATATATGCCTGTTAATGAGCAGCACTCAGAAGCCTTGAATAAAGAAATGAGTAATAATTCTAAAAGATGATAATGTTTACAAGATTAAAAAATCAGATGTCACTCTAATTTGCCTCAGAATTAAAATGGACTCTAGATTGTTGTTTGAACAATAAATTGTTGTTCCTTTTCCTAAAAGTCAAAAAATAGATTTCTATGACATCGAACAGCATTATCATGTAAGTTCTGAACACTATCAACAGCAGGAGACAAATATGCTAGAGATAAAAGAGAATCCATTGCACTTCAGTAACCTTTATCTTCAATGCATCCTTAAAAGCTTGAGGACCACCATCATTTGTTCCCATAGACCAACCAAACTCCCATCCACGATCCAGAGGGCCTGAAGAACCTTCAAGAAGTGATTGGAGAAAATTGGTAGATGCAGGAACATCAACCTTCACAAGACATCAAGCAATCAGTAACCATATACTTATGGCTTAACTTAGATGGTAAAGAGATAAGAGCACCTCCTCATCCACCAAGGTTCAAACCTTGGTAGCTTCATCAGAGAAGGGGATTATACTGGGCCCAAAATAACCATAAACACCATAAGAAAGCATATTTCAAATTTTCTTTTCTATTAAACTATGAAGAAAGGAAATCGACATGTCATAATCATTCCATATCCATATCAACTGCAGTCTCCAGTTTCGACCAGGGTACAACAATTTTCCAGATCCATCAGATTACGTGTCATCAAGCAGTTTCAGATTCATGACACTACAAACATCCTAAATATAATGATTTAAGAAGTTCATATGACCACAAAATTACAATATCAAGGCAAACACCATAATATGGTGCTTAGCACAATACTTTAGTAGTAAAGCTAATTTCAGTTGAGATTGTAAGGCAAATGCTAGAACTGCAGGCATGAAATTGTAATGCAATTCTCACTACTATTCATAATAGTTTGATAGCTAACTAGAGAATGTAAGGCCTACCAGTTTTATAAGTTGAGCAGTCAGCCAAAAAGAAGCCTGTTTGTTTATATCCCTCTCAATATCCTTTTCCAGCCTTAGCCTTCCCTGATGACCAGAACAAAAAGTTTAAGAATGCCATAATCCTGAACCCCAGGAAACCAATCAAATAATCATTACAAAATACACAATTGCCTGTAATCAGCTCGCACCTCTAACATAACATCAATCTGAGCACCGGGAATCAACTGAGGCCGGCCCTGAGGCAAACAATAGCTCCTTATCACCAACAAATCCGTCAAGAACTCCATCACCAACATGAAGAAGAAGAAATGCAATGAAGCATATCAAAATAGTGAGATACTGGAACCTGAGCAGTGCCATCTCTATGCTGACGTATCAGAAACGGCTCAACAACAGAAGCAACAGTCAGCACCAACGACAGAACCTGGCCGTTGCCTTCCAAAACCCGATTCGCCACGCTAGCATCGTAAAGGTTGTCAGACAAAAGCATCCCAGACGCTGAAAGCGTTGTCTTTCCGGAACTACACACGACAAAGTATAAACCCAAGGAAGAGGCCAAAACAAAGAATCAAAATTTCAAATTAGAACATAAACTTGCTCACTTGTATAGATGAAACGCATGTTTCCGCATCTTCAGTCCCTTCGGGTCCTGTTAAGGACAAAGAAGAACACAATATTACCAGAATGCAATCAGCGCTTGGATGATAATAGGCTATTGAAAGCGTAAACAGATAGAGGGATCATACAGGACCGTGGACTCTGACCATGACCGCGAAATTGCGGCCAAAATCGACAGTTTCCGGCAACCCCATGAGATAGGAAGAAAAGGAGGATTAAGTTTGCGACTTTTATGATTTTGGGATGGTCAGTTCGGGTTTTGGATTGAAATGGAAAGGAATTTTGTTTTGCATTCTCAGGATAGCAACCTGCAGTGACGATAATTATGACACTAAGCGTTAAGACTCTGGCAGCGGAGTAGACTTACGCTCGAGATTTTATTGGTTTATCCACAGATTTATACACCGTTTCTACCAAAACCAACCGTAAGTGAATTAACAGGGATGGCCAGTCAATGGGTGGCTACCGGCCGGCTTGCTCGGCCTGGTTTAGTTTTATATTTTTAAAATATAAAATAAAAAATAATTTTATTTTTTAACGTTTCAGTCAGGCCAAATAATTTAAGCCCGTTACCCAATTAATCCGACCAAAAATTAAACTAAACCGGATCAAAATTGATATTCCTAAGTAAATAAACTGGTTTTGGATAGTCTATCTTCTGACATTTCTTTCGGGTAAACATACTCTGTTTTTTTAAGAAATATAAGAAACATGACGGAGAAAGGGTCCCAATAAGAATCCATGAAATCGATTTTAAATACAAAAACTAGTATATCAATAAAATTTGTGTCAAAAAGTTTGCAATCTCATTAATTTGCCCTTTAACAAAATATACATTTATATCAGCATTTAACGTTAACATAAACCTACATTCTAAGATGATAGGGTTGAATTCTAAATTATTTTATTGAATATGTTGGCTTTTAATTGCACCTAAATAGGATGTTATAAATTTAAATAACTATTTTACCTAACAAATACAATCGAGCAATAATGAATATATGATAAATAGTTTAATATAAATTAATAATACAATTAGAAAATAATTAAAAGTATAAGGAATAAAAAAGGAAAAATAATTTATAGTGGTTCGACGAACAACTTTGCTTATATTTTCCAAGACACTTCTCGTATGTTTACTAAATTTCCTTTTTATAAGATAAAAATGAACCTTTTAAATTTCTTTTTTTATAAGATAAAAAAGAGCCTTCTTATAATAATCTTATTTTATACAAGTGAAAAGCAACTCTTCTTACTATTTTTCTTTAAGGTGAATATTAATCCCACTCAGAAAATATTTTACAACTTAAAAGATGTTAATCACTTTGACAAGTTTAAAGACTCACTCCCTTCAAAATGCAGCAACGAACGCACACAAAACCTTTGTAAAACTTTTTGGTATATGTTTATACAATGACTAAATGTTTTCTCATATCTAAAATAATGAAAAATCATGTATTTGGAAGTGTGAGGTCAAATGAGCCATTGTTATAGATAGTTACTATACATTAGTTGATCAATGAGCATTGAACTAGCTATTGAGATATTGAACAACCAATGTGACATATTAATCGACCAATAAAATATATTGGTCAACCAAAGCACCAACCATTGTCCTTAAAAACTTTTGATACAAAGGTTTAATATTTTTAACCAACATTAGTCTACTACTAACCGATATAAGGTTTAAATGCTTAAACTTAATTTTCTTAATGTAAAATTGTCTTAAATACTTCTTTAAATGCCCCCAAAGAATGTTTTAAGAATTAAGAGGATTTTCTATGAGATCAAAATCTTAATTCCTCTTTGATGAGTATAAAATACTCGTCTAAGGAGTTTAAATTATCATGCTCTTATTTATCATGAACCTCTAAAATATCAAGGTGACCAAGTAGGAAGCACAATAAACATTATATGTTCATTTATAACTTTATTATGCATTGTTCTTGTTCTTGATTTTGTTTTTTACTTGAACGGCTTGAACTCTAACTTTTTTTAAATGCCTTCATAAGCGGTATCTTGATTTGCACATGACCATTGTTGCTTTCATATAAAAAAAACCCCATTAGTGTTACTTATGTTTTTTTATCATCAAAATATGGATTGAAACTACGCTTAATTTAAGAATCTCCCTCTTTTTTTAATGAAAAAATATTTTATGATATTAGATAAACAAAGCAAAATCAAACACGTATAATTTATTATTCCAAGGCAATACAAGTAATTAGCTCAATATGACACACCTAAAATTAATCACTCCTCATAAATTTAATATCACTAAATTTTTTCTAAACAATACTGAAATCAATCACTCTCTCTAAATTTAATATCAGTTTCTCTCTCCTTTACTAGAAATATCAAAAGATGTCAATTATCAAAAGTCTACAATAATAAAACACTAAAGCATATAATAAATCAAATAAAAAACAATCAAAATCAAAGTTAAGCATTTAGAGATATCCTTAGCAAATGGAATTCCTATTATTCATGCCTAATTCTCTCATAATCATGCAAAATCTATCCTCATTCATTTGTTTAGGGAATTGGTTGGTCAATTGATGTAATATATCAATTAATTCTAACTTAATATCCTTATTTTACACATAATCTATATTAAAATGATTTTTAATTTCTACATGTTTGGTTCCAAAGTGTTGAATAGAATTTATTATGTGAAAAATGGCACTAGTATTATCTCACCTAATTAGTATCTTTGTGGTTCATGTTATAGTCTCTAAGTTGTTGTCTAAGTCATTGAATTTGAGCACAAACAAATTATTGAAAACTAAATATTTAGTTTATATGGTTGATAAGGCAAATGAATTTTGTTTTTCTACTAAACCATAATACCAATGCATTACTTAGAAATTGACAATTATTAAATGTGATTTTCCTATTTAAAAGATTAACGACACAATTTGCATCTGAATAGCTAAGTAAATTAAAATTTGTGTTGTTAAGATACCCAAACCCTACTAACAAGGTACCACATTAGTATCTAAGCATATGCTTAATGGCTAGAAGGTGGGACTCCCTAAGGCTTGATTAAAATCAAACATATAAGCATATAATAAATGTAATATCAGGCCTGCTTGCTATATGTAGCGCCCCCTCATCGTAGGGTACATATCGGGACGCCCGAAGGTCGCTCCGACACGTAACTCACGTTAAAGGTGCACTACCGAACAAACCACTAAAATCTACATAGCATCGCAATCACAATATCAGAAATCACTAAATTTTAAAATCATAATAATATCAATCTTGTTACAGTCATCCAATAGCAGAATAGACAAGTCTATCAATCCCCTAGACAAAACCCAAAAAGGAAACTGATACAAAAGTCTATACTAAGTCATCCTCAAAATCCATCCCAGCTGACCGACCTGTGAGCCATCGCTTCTCTTGCCAGCACGCTCGCACGGCAGGAAAAGACTATCTCCGGAGCTAGGAGTCTAATCTATCAGTCCTGAAAAATAGGTTGCAATTTTGGGTGAGTTTGCGAA